>AP027108.1:59753450-60090080 GCA_028142955.1 Pinctada fucata | reverse complement strand
CTCAGGGTGGACTGTAACTACCCAGGGTCCATCTTAGGGTTAGCTACCCTAAGAAGGAACCCTACGGTTGGGGCTTAGGGTTTTAATTGGAAGGCTAAGGTAAGGCCTTAGGGTAAACTTACCCTAACGGTGAACCCTTTTTCAGACTAGGGTTGAAAGGTAAGCTTACCCCAAGTAAGACTCCCGAACCTTAAAACTCAGGGTGGACTGTAACCCTAGGGTTCCAACTTAGGGTTAGCTAACCCTAAGATGGACACCCTAGGGTTACAGTCCACCCTGAGTTTTTAAGGATCGGGATCTAACTTGGGGTAAGCTTACCTTACCCCCTAAAGTCCTGAATAAAGGGTTCACCGTTAGGGATAAGTTTACCCTATAGGCTTACCCTAGCCCTTCCAATTAACCCTAAGCCCCAACCCTAGGGGGGGTGTTCAACATCTTAGGGTTAGCTAACCCTAAGATGGAACCCTAGGGTTACAGTCCACCCTGAGTTTTAGGTTCGGATCTAATTGGGGTAAGCTTACCTTACACCCTAAGTCTGAAAAAATGGGTTCACCGTTAGGGTAAGATTACCCTAAGGCCTTACCCTAGCCTTCCAATTAACCCTAAGCCCCAACCCTAGGGTTCCATCTTAGGGTTAGCTAACCCTAAGATGGAACCCTAGGGTTACAGTCCACCCTGAGTTTTAAGGTTCGGGATCTAACTTGGGGTAAGCTTACCTTACCCCTAAGTCTGAAAAAAGGGTTCACCGTTAGGGTAAGTTTACCCTAAGGCCTTACCCTAGCCTTCCAATTAACCCTAAGCCCCAACCCTAGGGTTCCATCTTAGGGTTAGCTAACCCTAAGATGGAACCCTAGGGTTACAGTCCACCCTGAGTTTTAAGGTTCGGGATCTAACTTGGGGTAAGCTTACCTTACCCCTAAGTCTGAAAAAAGGGTTCACCGTTAGGGTAAGTTTACCCTAAGGCCTTACCCTAGCCTTCCAATTAACCCTAAGCCCCAACCCTAGGGTTCCATCTTAGGGTTAGCTAACCCTAAGATGGAACCCTAGGGTTACAGTCCACCCTGAGTTTTAAGGTTCGGGATCTAACTTGGGGTAAGCTTACCTTACCCCTAAGTCTGAAAAAAGGGTTCACCGTTAGGGTAAGTTTACCCTAAGGCCTTACCCTAGCCTTCCAATTAACCCTAAGCCCCAACCCTAGGGTTCCATCTTAGGGTTAGCTAACCCTAAGATGGAACCCTAGGGTTACAGTCCACCCTGAGTTTTAAGGTTCGGGATCTAACTTGGGGTAAGCTTACCTTACCCCTAAGTCTGAAAAAAGGGTTCACCGTTAGGGTAAGTTTACCCTAAGGCCTTACCCTAGCCTTCCAATTAACCCTAAGCCCCAACCCTAGGGTTCCATCTTAGGGTTAGCTAACCCTAAGATGGAACCCTAGGGTTACAGTCCACCCTGAGTTTTAAGGTTCGGGATCTAACTTGGGGTAAGCTTACCTTACCCCTAAGTCTGAAAAAAGGGTTCACCGTTAGGGTAAGTTTACCCTAAGGCCTTACCCTAGCCTTCCAATTAACCCTAAGCCCCAACCCTAGGGTTCCATCTTAGGGTTAGCTAACCCTAAGATGGAACCCTAGGGTTACAGTCCACCCTGAGTTTTAAGGTTCGGGATCTAACTTGGGGTAAGCTTACCTTACCCCTAAGTCTGAAAAAAGGGTTCACCGTTAGGGTAAGTTTACCCTAAGGCCTTACCCTAGCCTTCCAATTAACCCTAAGCCCCAACCCTAGGGTTCCATCTTAGGGTTAGCTAACCCTAAGATGGAACCCTAGGGTTACAGTCCACCCTGAGTTTTAAGGTTCGGGATCTAACTTGGGGTAAGCTTACCTTACCCCTAAGTCTGAAAAAAGGGTTCACCGTTAGGGTAAGTTTACCCTAAGGCCTTACCCTAGCCTTCCAATTAACCCTAAGCCCCAACCCTAGGGTTCCATCTTAGGGTTAGCTAACCCTAAGATGGAACCCTAGGGTTACAGTCCACCCTGAGTTTTAAGGTTCGGGATCTAACTTGGGGTAAGCTTACCTTACCCCTAAGTCTGAAAAAAGGGTTCACCGTTAGGGTAAGTTTACCCTAAGGCCTTACCCTAGCCTTCCAATTAACCCTAAGCCCCAACCCTAGGGTTCCATCTTAGGGTTAGCTAACCCTAAGATGGAACCCTAGGGTTACAGTCCACCCTGAGTTTTAAGGTTCGGGATCTAACTTGGGGTAAGCTTACCTTACCCCTAAGTCTGAAAAAAGGGTTCACCGTTAGGGTAAGTTTACCCTAAGGCCTTACCCTAGCCTTCCAATTAACCCTAAGCCCCAACCCTAGGGTTCCATCTTAGGGTTAGCTAACCCTAAGATGGAACCCTAGGGTTACAGTCCACCCTGAGTTTTAAGGTTCGGGATCTAACTTGGGGTAAGCTTACCTTACCCCTAAGTCTGAAAAAAGGGTTCACCGTTAGGGTAAGTTTACCCTAAGGCCTTACCCTAGCCTTCCAATTAACCCTAAGCCCCAACCCTAGGGTTCCATCTTAGGGTTAGCTAACCCTAAGATGGAACCCTAGGGTTACAGTCCACCCTGAGTTTTAAGGTTCGGGATCTAACTTGGGGTAAGCTTACCTTACCCCTAAGTCTGAAAAAAGGGTTCACCGTTAGGGTAAGTTTACCCTAAGGCCTTACCCTAGCCTTCCAATTAACCCTAAGCCCCAACCCTAGGGTTCCATCTTAGGGTTAGCTAACCCTAAGATGGAACCCTAGGGTTACAGTCCACCCTGAGTTTTAAGGTTCGGGATCTAACTTGGGGTAAGCTTACCTTACCCCTAAGTCTGAAAAAAGGGTTCACCGTTAGGGTAAGTTTACCCTAAGGCCTTACCCTAGCCTTCCAATTAACCCTAAGCCCCAACCCTAGGGTTCCATCTTAGGGTTAGCTAACCCTAAGATGGAACCCTAGGGTTACAGTCCACCCTGAGTTTTAAGGTTCGGGATCTAACTTGGGGTAAGCTTACCTTACCCCTAAGTCTGAAAAAAGGGTTCACCGTTAGGGTAAGTTTACCCTAAGGCCTTACCCTAGCCTTCCAATTAACCCTAAGCCCCAACCCTAGGGTTCCATCTTAGGGTTAGCTAACCCTAAGATGGAACCCTAGGGTTACAGTCCACCCTGAGTTTTAAGGTTCGGGATCTAACTTGGGGTAAGCTTACCTTACCCCTAAGTCTGAAAAAAGGGTTCACCGTTAGGGTAAGTTTACCCTAAGGCCTTACCCTAGCCTTCCAATTAACCCTAAGCCCCAACCCTAGGGTTCCATCTTAGGGTTAGCTAACCCTAAGATGGAACCCTAGGGTTACAGTCCACCCTGAGTTTTAAGGTTCGGGATCTAACTTGGGGTAAGCTTACCTTACCCCTAAGTCTGAAAAAAGGGTTCACCGTTAGGGTAAGTTTACCCTAAGGCCTTACCCTAGCCTTCCAATTAACCCTAAGCCCCAACCCTAGGGTTCCATCTTAGGGTTAGCTAACCCTAAGATGGAACCCTAGGGTTACAGTCCACCCTGAGTTTTAAGGTTCGGGATCTAACTTGGGGTAAGCTTACCTTACCCCTAAGTCTGAAAAAAGGGTTCACCGTTAGGGTAAGTTTACCCTAAGGCCTTACCCTAGCCTTCCAATTAACCCTAAGCCCCAACCCTAGGGTTCCATCTTAGGGTTAGCTAACCCTAAGATGGAACCCTAGGGTTACAGTCCACCCTGAGTTTTAAGGTTCGGGATCTAACTTGGGGTAAGCTTACCTTACCCCTAAGTCTGAAAAAAGGGTTCACCGTTAGGGTAAGTTTACCCTAAGGCCTTACCCTAGCCTTCCAATTAACCCTAAGCCCCAACCCTAGGGTTCCATCTTAGGGTTAGCTAACCCTAAGATGGAACCCTAGGGTTACAGTCCACCCTGAGTTTTAAGGTTCGGGATCTAACTTGGGGTAAGCTTACCTTACCCCTAAGTCTGAAAAAAGGGTTCACCGTTAGGGTAAGTTTACCCTAAGGCCTTACCCTAGCCTTCCAATTAACCCTAAGCCCCAACCCTAGGGTTCCATCTTAGGGTTAGCTAACCCTAAGATGGAACCCTAGGGTTACAGTCCACCCTGAGTTTTAAGGTTCGGGATCTAACTTGGGGTAAGCTTACCTTACCCCTAAGTCTGAAAAAAGGGTTCACCGTTAGGGTAAGTTTACCCTAAGGCCTTACCCTAGCCTTCCAATTAACCCTAAGCCCCAACCCTAGGGTTCCATCTTAGGGTTAGCTAACCCTAAGATGGAACCCTAGGGTTACAGTCCACCCTGAGTTTTAAGGTTCGGGATCTAACTTGGGGTAAGCTTACCTTACCCCTAAGTCTGAAAAAAGGGTTCACCGTTAGGGTAAGTTTACCCTAAGGCCTTACCCTAGCCTTCCAATTAACCCTAAGCCCCAACCCTAGGGTTCCATCTTAGGGTTAGCTAACCCTAAGATGGAACCCTAGGGTTACAGTCCACCCTGAGTTTTAAGGTTCGGGATCTAACTTGGGGTAAGCTTACCTTACCCCTAAGTCTGAAAAAAGGGTTCACCGTTAGGGTAAGTTTACCCTAAGGCCTTACCCTAGCCTTCCAATTAACCCTAAGCCCCAACCCTAGGGTTCCATCTTAGGGTTAGCTAACCCTAAGATGGAACCCTAGGGTTACAGTCCACCCTGAGTTTTAAGGTTCGGGATCTAACTTGGGGTAAGCTTACCTTACCCCTAAGTCTGAAAAAAGGGTTCACCGTTAGGGTAAGTTTACCCTAAGGCCTTACCCTAGCCTTCCAATTAACCCTAAGCCCCAACCCTAGGGTTCCATCTTAGGGTTAGCTAACCCTAAGATGGAACCCTAGGGTTACAGTCCACCCTGAGTTTTAAGGTTCGGGATCTAACTTGGGGTAAGCTTACCTTACCCCTAAGTCTGAAAAAAGGGTTCACCGTTAGGGTAAGTTTACCCTAAGGCCTTACCCTAGCCTTCCAATTAACCCTAAGCCCCAACCCTAGGGTTCCATCTTAGGGTTAGCTAACCCTAAGATGGAACCCTAGGGTTACAGTCCACCCTGAGTTTTAAGGTTCGGGATCTAACTTGGGGTAAGCTTACCTTACCCCTAAGTCTGAAAAAAGGGTTCACCGTTAGGGTAAGTTTACCCTAAGGCCTTACCCTAGCCTTCCAATTAACCCTAAGCCCCAACCCTAGGGTTCCATCTTAGGGTTAGCTAACCCTAAGATGGAACCCTAGGGTTACAGTCCACCCTGAGTTTTAAGGTTCGGGATCTAACTTGGGGTAAGCTTACCTTACCCCTAAGTCTGAAAAAAGGGTTCACCGTTAGGGTAAGTTTACCCTAAGGCCTTACCCTAGCCTTCCAATTAACCCTAAGCCCCAACCCTAGGGTTCCATCTTAGGGTTAGCTAACCCTAAGATGGAACCCTAGGGTTACAGTCCACCCTGAGTTTTAAGGTTCGGGATCTAACTTGGGGTAAGCTTACCTTACCCCTAAGTCTGAAAAAAGGGTTCACCGTTAGGGTAAGTTTACCCTAAGGCCTTACCCTAGCCTTCCAATTAACCCTAAGCCCCAACCCTAGGGTTCCATCTTAGGGTTAGCTAACCCTAAGATGGAACCCTAGGGTTACAGTCCACCCTGAGTTTTAAGGTTCGGGATCTAACTTGGGGTAAGCTTACCTTACCCCTAAGTCTGAAAAAAGGGTTCACCGTTAGGGTAAGTTTACCCTAAGGCCTTACCCTAGCCTTCCAATTAACCCTAAGCCCCAACCCTAGGGTTCCATCTTAGGGTTAGCTAACCCTAAGATGGAACCCTAGGGTTACAGTCCACCCTGAGTTTTAAGGTTCGGGATCTAACTTGGGGTAAGCTTACCTTACCCCTAAGTCTGAAAAAAGGGTTCACCGTTAGGGTAAGTTTACCCTAAGGCCTTACCCTAGCCTTCCAATTAACCCTAAGCCCCAACCCTAGGGTTCCATCTTAGGGTTAGCTAACCCTAAGATGGAACCCTAGGGTTACAGTCCACCCTGAGTTTTAAGGTTCGGGATCTAACTTGGGGTAAGCTTACCTTACCCCTAAGTCTGAAAAAAGGGTTCACCGTTAGGGTAAGTTTACCCTAAGGCCTTACCCTAGCCTTCCAATTAACCCTAAGCCCCAACCCTAGGGTTCCATCTTAGGGTTAGCTAACCCTAAGATGGAACCCTAGGGTTACAGTCCACCCTGAGTTTTAAGGTTCGGGATCTAACTTGGGGTAAGCTTACCTTACCCCTAAGTCTGAAAAAAGGGTTCACCGTTAGGGTAAGTTTACCCTAAGGCCTTACCCTAGCCTTCCAATTAACCCTAAGCCCCAACCCTAGGGTTCCATCTTAGGGTTAGCTAACCCTAAGATGGAACCCTAGGGTTACAGTCCACCCTGAGTTTTAAGGTTCGGGATCTAACTTGGGGTAAGCTTACCTTACCCCTAAGTCTGAAAAAAGGGTTCACCGTTAGGGTAAGTTTACCCTAAGGCCTTACCCTAGCCTTCCAATTAACCCTAAGCCCCAACCCTAGGGTTCCATCTTAGGGTTAGCTAACCCTAAGATGGAACCCTAGGGTTACAGTCCACCCTGAGTTTTAAGGTTCGGGATCTAACTTGGGGTAAGCTTACCTTACCCCTAAGTCTGAAAAAAGGGTTCACCGTTAGGGTAAGTTTACCCTAAGGCCTTACCCTAGCCTTCCAATTAACCCTAAGCCCCAACCCTAGGGTTCCATCTTAGGGTTAGCTAACCCTAAGATGGAACCCTAGGGTTACAGTCCACCCTGAGTTTTAAGGTTCGGGATCTAACTTGGGGTAAGCTTACCTTACCCCTAAGTCTGAAAAAAGGGTTCACCGTTAGGGTAAGTTTACCCTAAGGCCTTACCCTAGCCTTCCAATTAACCCTAAGCCCCAACCCTAGGGTTCCATCTTAGGGTTAGCTAACCCTAAGATGGAACCCTAGGGTTACAGTCCACCCTGAGTTTTAAGGTTCGGGATCTAACTTGGGGTAAGCTTACCTTACCCCTAAGTCTGAAAAAAGGGTTCACCGTTAGGGTAAGTTTACCCTAAGGCCTTACCCTAGCCTTCCAATTAACCCTAAGCCCCAACCCTAGGGTTCCATCTTAGGGTTAGCTAACCCTAAGATGGAACCCTAGGGTTACAGTCCACCCTGAGTTTTAAGGTTCGGGATCTAACTTGGGGTAAGCTTACCTTACCCCTAAGTCTGAAAAAAGGGTTCACCGTTAGGGTAAGTTTACCCTAAGGCCTTACCCTAGCCTTCCAATTAACCCTAAGCCCCAACCCTAGGGTTCCATCTTAGGGTTAGCTAACCCTAAGATGGAACCCTAGGGTTACAGTCCACCCTGAGTTTTAAGGTTCGGGATCTAACTTGGGGTAAGCTTACCTTACCCCTAAGTCTGAAAAAAGGGTTCACCGTTAGGGTAAGTTTACCCTAAGGCCTTACCCTAGCCTTCCAATTAACCCTAAGCCCCAACCCTAGGGTTCCATCTTAGGGTTAGCTAACCCTAAGATGGAACCCTAGGGTTACAGTCCACCCTGAGTTTTAAGGTTCGGGATCTAACTTGGGGTAAGCTTACCTTACCCCTAAGTCTGAAAAAAGGGTTCACCGTTAGGGTAAGTTTACCCTAAGGCCTTACCCTAGCCTTCCAATTAACCCTAAGCCCCAACCCTAGGGTTCCATCTTAGGGTTAGCTAACCCTAAGATGGAACCCTAGGGTTACAGTCCACCCTGAGTTTTAAGGTTCGGGATCTAACTTGGGGTAAGCTTACCTTACCCCTAAGTCTGAAAAAAGGGTTCACCGTTAGGGTAAGTTTACCCTAAGGCCTTACCCTAGCCTTCCAATTAACCCTAAGCCCCAACCCTAGGGTTCCATCTTAGGGTTAGCTAACCCTAAGATGGAACCCTAGGGTTACAGTCCACCCTGAGTTTTAAGGTTCGGGATCTAACTTGGGGTAAGCTTACCTTACCCCTAAGTCTGAAAAAAGGGTTCACCGTTAGGGTAAGTTTACCCTAAGGCCTTACCCTAGCCTTCCAATTAACCCTAAGCCCCAACCCTAGGGTTCCATCTTAGGGTTAGCTAACCCTAAGATGGAACCCTAGGGTTACAGTCCACCCTGAGTTTTAAGGTTCGGGATCTAACTTGGGGTAAGCTTACCTTACCCCTAAGTCTGAAAAAAGGGTTCACCGTTAGGGTAAGTTTACCCTAAGGCCTTACCCTAGCCTTCCAATTAACCCTAAGCCCCAACCCTAGGGTTCCATCTTAGGGTTAGCTAACCCTAAGATGGAACCCTAGGGTTACAGTCCACCCTGAGTTTTAAGGTTCGGGATCTAACTTGGGGTAAGCTTACCTTACCCCTAAGTCTGAAAAAAGGGTTCACCGTTAGGGTAAGTTTACCCTAAGGCCTTACCCTAGCCTTCCAATTAACCCTAAGCCCCAACCCTAGGGTTCCATCTTAGGGTTAGCTAACCCTAAGATGGAACCCTAGGGTTACAGTCCACCCTGAGTTTTAAGGTTCGGGATCTAACTTGGGGTAAGCTTACCTTACCCCTAAGTCTGAAAAAAGGGTTCACCGTTAGGGTAAGTTTACCCTAAGGCCTTACCCTAGCCTTCCAATTAACCCTAAGCCCCAACCCTAGGGTTCCATCTTAGGGTTAGCTAACCCTAAGATGGAACCCTAGGGTTACAGTCCACCCTGAGTTTTAAGGTTCGGGATCTAACTTGGGGTAAGCTTACCTTACCCCTAAGTCTGAAAAAAGGGTTCACCGTTAGGGTAAGTTTACCCTAAGGCCTTACCCTAGCCTTCCAATTAACCCTAAGCCCCAACCCTAGGGTTCCATCTTAGGGTTAGCTAACCCTAAGATGGAACCCTAGGGTTACAGTCCACCCTGAGTTTTAAGGTTCGGGATCTAACTTGGGGTAAGCTTACCTTACCCCTAAGTCTGAAAAAAGGGTTCACCGTTAGGGTAAGTTTACCCTAAGGCCTTACCCTAGCCTTCCAATTAACCCTAAGCCCCAACCCTAGGGTTCCATCTTAGGGTTAGCTAACCCTAAGATGGAACCCTAGGGTTACAGTCCACCCTGAGTTTTAAGGTTCGGGATCTAACTTGGGGTAAGCTTACCTTACCCCTAAGTCTGAAAAAAGGGTTCACCGTTAGGGTAAGTTTACCCTAAGGCCTTACCCTAGCCTTCCAATTAACCCTAAGCCCCAACCCTAGGGTTCCATCTTAGGGTTAGCTAACCCTAAGATGGAACCCTAGGGTTACAGTCCACCCTGAGTTTTAAGGTTCGGGATCTAACTTGGGGTAAGCTTACCTTACCCCTAAGTCTGAAAAAAGGGTTCACCGTTAGGGTAAGTTTACCCTAAGGCCTTACCCTAGCCTTCCAATTAACCCTAAGCCCCAACCCTAGGGTTCCATCTTAGGGTTAGCTAACCCTAAGATGGAACCCTAGGGTTACAGTCCACCCTGAGTTTTAAGGTTCGGGATCTAACTTGGGGTAAGCTTACCTTACCCCTAAGTCTGAAAAAAGGGTTCACCGTTAGGGTAAGTTTACCCTAAGGCCTTACCCTAGCCTTCCAATTAACCCTAAGCCCCAACCCTAGGGTTCCATCTTAGGGTTAGCTAACCCTAAGATGGAACCCTAGGGTTACAGTCCACCCTGAGTTTTAAGGTTCGGGATCTAACTTGGGGTAAGCTTACCTTACCCCTAAGTCTGAAAAAAGGGTTCACCGTTAGGGTAAGTTTACCCTAAGGCCTTACCCTAGCCTTCCAATTAACCCTAAGCCCCAACCCTAGGGTTCCATCTTAGGGTTAGCTAACCCTAAGATGGAACCCTAGGGTTACAGTCCACCCTGAGTTTTAAGGTTCGGGATCTAACTTGGGGTAAGCTTACCTTACCCCTAAGTCTGAAAAAAGGGTTCACCGTTAGGGTAAGTTTACCCTAAGGCCTTACCCTAGCCTTCCAATTAACCCTAAGCCCCAACCCTAGGGTTCCATCTTAGGGTTAGCTAACCCTAAGATGGAACCCTAGGGTTACAGTCCACCCTGAGTTTTAAGGTTCGGGATCTAACTTGGGGTAAGCTTACCTTACCCCTAAGTCTGAAAAAAGGGTTCACCGTTAGGGTAAGTTTACCCTAAGGCCTTACCCTAGCCTTCCAATTAACCCTAAGCCCCAACCCTAGGGTTCCATCTTAGGGTTAGCTAACCCTAAGATGGAACCCTAGGGTTACAGTCCACCCTGAGTTTTAAGGTTCGGGATCTAACTTGGGGTAAGCTTACCTTACCCCTAAGTCTGAAAAAAGGGTTCACCGTTAGGGTAAGTTTACCCTAAGGCCTTACCCTAGCCTTCCAATTAACCCTAAGCCCCAACCCTAGGGTTCCATCTTAGGGTTAGCTAACCCTAAGATGGAACCCTAGGGTTACAGTCCACCCTGAGTTTTAAGGTTCGGGATCTAACTTGGGGTAAGCTTACCTTACCCCTAAGTCTGAAAAAAGGGTTCACCGTTAGGGTAAGTTTACCCTAAGGCCTTACCCTAGCCTTCCAATTAACCCTAAGCCCCAACCCTAGGGTTCCATCTTAGGGTTAGCTAACCCTAAGATGGAACCCTAGGGTTACAGTCCACCCTGAGTTTTAAGGTTCGGGATCTAACTTGGGGTAAGCTTACCTTACCCCTAAGTCTGAAAAAAGGGTTCACCGTTAGGGTAAGTTTACCCTAAGGCCTTACCCTAGCCTTCCAATTAACCCTAAGCCCCAACCCTAGGGTTCCATCTTAGGGTTAGCTAACCCTAAGATGGAACCCTAGGGTTACAGTCCACCCTGAGTTTTAAGGTTCGGGATCTAACTTGGGGTAAGCTTACCTTACCCCTAAGTCTGAAAAAAGGGTTCACCGTTAGGGTAAGTTTACCCTAAGGCCTTACCCTAGCCTTCCAATTAACCCTAAGCCCCAACCCTAGGGTTCCATCTTAGGGTTAGCTAACCCTAAGATGGAACCCTAGGGTTACAGTCCACCCTGAGTTTTAAGGTTCGGGATCTAACTTGGGGTAAGCTTACCTTACCCCTAAGTCTGAAAAAAGGGTTCACCGTTAGGGTAAGTTTACCCTAAGGCCTTACCCTAGCCTTCCAATTAACCCTAAGCCCCAACCCTAGGGTTCCATCTTAGGGTTAGCTAACCCTAAGATGGAACCCTAGGGTTACAGTCCACCCTGAGTTTTAAGGTTCGGGATCTAACTTGGGGTAAGCTTACCTTACCCCTAAGTCTGAAAAAAGGGTTCACCGTTAGGGTAAGTTTACCCTAAGGCCTTACCCTAGCCTTCCAATTAACCCTAAGCCCCAACCCTAGGGTTCCATCTTAGGGTTAGCTAACCCTAAGATGGAACCCTAGGGTTACAGTCCACCCTGAGTTTTAAGGTTCGGGATCTAACTTGGGGTAAGCTTACCTTACCCCTAAGTCTGAAAAAAGGGTTCACCGTTAGGGTAAGTTTACCCTAAGGCCTTACCCTAGCCTTCCAATTAACCCTAAGCCCCAACCCTAGGGTTCCATCTTAGGGTTAGCTAACCCTAAGATGGAACCCTAGGGTTACAGTCCACCCTGAGTTTTAAGGTTCGGGATCTAACTTGGGGTAAGCTTACCTTACCCCTAAGTCTGAAAAAAGGGTTCACCGTTAGGGTAAGTTTACCCTAAGGCCTTACCCTAGCCTTCCAATTAACCCTAAGCCCCAACCCTAGGGTTCCATCTTAGGGTTAGCTAACCCTAAGATGGAACCCTAGGGTTACAGTCCACCCTGAGTTTTAAGGTTCGGGATCTAACTTGGGGTAAGCTTACCTTACCCCTAAGTCTGAAAAAAGGGTTCACCGTTAGGGTAAGTTTACCCTAAGGCCTTACCCTAGCCTTCCAATTAACCCTAAGCCCCAACCCTAGGGTTCCATCTTAGGGTTAGCTAACCCTAAGATGGAACCCTAGGGTTACAGTCCACCCTGAGTTTTAAGGTTCGGGATCTAACTTGGGGTAAGCTTACCTTACCCCTAAGTCTGAAAAAAGGGTTCACCGTTAGGGTAAGTTTACCCTAAGGCCTTACCCTAGCCTTCCAATTAACCCTAAGCCCCAACCCTAGGGTTCCATCTTAGGGTTAGCTAACCCTAAGATGGAACCCTAGGGTTACAGTCCACCCTGAGTTTTAAGGTTCGGGATCTAACTTGGGGTAAGCTTACCTTACCCCTAAGTCTGAAAAAAGGGTTCACCGTTAGGGTAAGTTTACCCTAAGGCCTTACCCTAGCCTTCCAATTAACCCTAAGCCCCAACCCTAGGGTTCCATCTTAGGGTTAGCTAACCCTAAGATGGAACCCTAGGGTTACAGTCCACCCTGAGTTTTAAGGTTCGGGATCTAACTTGGGGTAAGCTTACCTTACCCCTAAGTCTGAAAAAAGGGTTCACCGTTAGGGTAAGTTTACCCTAAGGCCTTACCCTAGCCTTCCAATTAACCCTAAGCCCCAACCCTAGGGTTCCATCTTAGGGTTAGCTAACCCTAAGATGGAACCCTAGGGTTACAGTCCACCCTGAGTTTTAAGGTTCGGGATCTAACTTGGGGTAAGCTTACCTTACCCCTAAGTCTGAAAAAAGGGTTCACCGTTAGGGTAAGTTTACCCTAAGGCCTTACCCTAGCCTTCCAATTAACCCTAAGCCCCAACCCTAGGGTTCCATCTTAGGGTTAGCTAACCCTAAGATGGAACCCTAGGGTTACAGTCCACCCTGAGTTTTAAGGTTCGGGATCTAACTTGGGGTAAGCTTACCTTACCCCTAAGTCTGAAAAAAGGGTTCACCGTTAGGGTAAGTTTACCCTAAGGCCTTACCCTAGCCTTCCAATTAACCCTAAGCCCCAACCCTAGGGTTCCATCTTAGGGTTAGCTAACCCTAAGATGGAACCCTAGGGTTACAGTCCACCCTGAGTTTTAAGGTTCGGGATCTAACTTGGGGTAAGCTTACCTTACCCCTAAGTCTGAAAAAAGGGTTCACCGTTAGGGTAAGTTTACCCTAAGGCCTTACCCTAGCCTTCCAATTAACCCTAAGCCCCAACCCTAGGGTTCCATCTTAGGGTTAGCTAACCCTAAGATGGAACCCTAGGGTTACAGTCCACCCTGAGTTTTAAGGTTCGGGATCTAACTTGGGGTAAGCTTACCTTACCCCTAAGTCTGAAAAAAGGGTTCACCGTTAGGGTAAGTTTACCCTAAGGCCTTACCCTAGCCTTCCAATTAACCCTAAGCCCCAACCCTAGGGTTCCATCTTAGGGTTAGCTAACCCTAAGATGGAACCCTAGGGTTACAGTCCACCCTGAGTTTTAAGGTTCGGGATCTAACTTGGGGTAAGCTTACCTTACCCCTAAGTCTGAAAAAAGGGTTCACCGTTAGGGTAAGTTTACCCTAAGGCCTTACCCTAGCCTTCCAATTAACCCTAAGCCCCAACCCTAGGGTTCCATCTTAGGGTTAGCTAACCCTAAGATGGAACCCTAGGGTTACAGTCCACCCTGAGTTTTAAGGTTCGGGATCTAACTTGGGGTAAGCTTACCTTACCCCTAAGTCTGAAAAAAGGGTTCACCGTTAGGGTAAGTTTACCCTAAGGCCTTACCCTAGCCTTCCAATTAACCCTAAGCCCCAACCCTAGGGTTCCATCTTAGGGTTAGCTAACCCTAAGATGGAACCCTAGGGTTACAGTCCACCCTGAGTTTTAAGGTTCGGGATCTAACTTGGGGTAAGCTTACCTTACCCCTAAGTCTGAAAAAAGGGTTCACCGTTAGGGTAAGTTTACCCTAAGGCCTTACCCTAGCCTTCCAATTAACCCTAAGCCCCAACCCTAGGGTTCCATCTTAGGGTTAGCTAACCCTAAGATGGAACCCTAGGGTTACAGTCCACCCTGAGTTTTAAGGTTCGGGATCTAACTTGGGGTAAGCTTACCTTACCCCTAAGTCTGAAAAAAGGGTTCACCGTTAGGGTAAGTTTACCCTAAGGCCTTACCCTAGCCTTCCAATTAACCCTAAGCCCCAACCCTAGGGTTCCATCTTAGGGTTAGCTAACCCTAAGATGGAACCCTAGGGTTACAGTCCACCCTGAGTTTTAAGGTTCGGGATCTAACTTGGGGTAAGCTTACCTTACCCCTAAGTCTGAAAAAAGGGTTCACCGTTAGGGTAAGTTTACCCTAAGGCCTTACCCTAGCCTTCCAATTAACCCTAAGCCCCAACCCTAGGGTTCCATCTTAGGGTTAGCTAACCCTAAGATGGAACCCTAGGGTTACAGTCCACCCTGAGTTTTAAGGTTCGGGATCTAACTTGGGGTAAGCTTACCTTACCCCTAAGTCTGAAAAAAGGGTTCACCGTTAGGGTAAGTTTACCCTAAGGCCTTACCCTAGCCTTCCAATTAACCCTAAGCCCCAACCCTAGGGTTCCATCTTAGGGTTAGCTAACCCTAAGATGGAACCCTAGGGTTACAGTCCACCCTGAGTTTTAAGGTTCGGGATCTAACTTGGGGTAAGCTTACCTTACCCCTAAGTCTGAAAAAAGGGTTCACCGTTAGGGTAAGTTTACCCTAAGGCCTTACCCTAGCCTTCCAATTAACCCTAAGCCCCAACCCTAGGGTTCCATCTTAGGGTTAGCTAACCCTAAGATGGAACCCTAGGGTTACAGTCCACCCTGAGTTTTAAGGTTCGGGATCTAACTTGGGGTAAGCTTACCTTACCCCTAAGTCTGAAAAAAGGGTTCACCGTTAGGGTAAGTTTACCCTAAGGCCTTACCCTAGCCTTCCAATTAACCCTAAGCCCCAACCCTAGGGTTCCATCTTAGGGTTAGCTAACCCTAAGATGGAACCCTAGGGTTACAGTCCACCCTGAGTTTTAAGGTTCGGGATCTAACTTGGGGTAAGCTTACCTTACCCCTAAGTCTGAAAAAAGGGTTCACCGTTAGGGTAAGTTTACCCTAAGGCCTTACCCTAGCCTTCCAATTAACCCTAAGCCCCAACCCTAGGGTTCCATCTTAGGGTTAGCTAACCCTAAGATGGAACCCTAGGGTTACAGTCCACCCTGAGTTTTAAGGTTCGGGATCTAACTTGGGGTAAGCTTACCTTACCCCTAAGTCTGAAAAAAGGGTTCACCGTTAGGGTAAGTTTACCCTAAGGCCTTACCCTAGCCTTCCAATTAACCCTAAGCCCCAACCCTAGGGTTCCATCTTAGGGTTAGCTAACCCTAAGATGGAACCCTAGGGTTACAGTCCACCCTGAGTTTTAAGGTTCGGGATCTAACTTGGGGTAAGCTTACCTTACCCCTAAGTCTGAAAAAAGGGTTCACCGTTAGGGTAAGTTTACCCTAAGGCCTTACCCTAGCCTTCCAATTAACCCTAAGCCCCAACCCTAGGGTTCCATCTTAGGGTTAGCTAACCCTAAGATGGAACCCTAGGGTTACAGTCCACCCTGAGTTTTAAGGTTCGGGATCTAACTTGGGGTAAGCTTACCTTACCCCTAAGTCTGAAAAAAGGGTTCACCGTTAGGGTAAGTTTACCCTAAGGCCTTACCCTAGCCTTCCAATTAACCCTAAGCCCCAACCCTAGGGTTCCATCTTAGGGTTAGCTAACCCTAAGATGGAACCCTAGGGTTACAGTCCACCCTGAGTTTTAAGGTTCGGGATCTAACTTGGGGTAAGCTTACCTTACCCCTAAGTCTGAAAAAAGGGTTCACCGTTAGGGTAAGTTTACCCTAAGGCCTTACCCTAGCCTTCCAATTAACCCTAAGCCCCAACCCTAGGGTTCCATCTTAGGGTTAGCTAACCCTAAGATGGAACCCTAGGGTTACAGTCCACCCTGAGTTTTAAGGTTCGGGATCTAACTTGGGGTAAGCTTACCTTACCCCTAAGTCTGAAAAAAGGGTTCACCGTTAGGGTAAGTTTACCCTAAGGCCTTACCCTAGCCTTCCAATTAACCCTAAGCCCCAACCCTAGGGTTCCATCTTAGGGTTAGCTAACCCTAAGATGGAACCCTAGGGTTACAGTCCACCCTGAGTTTTAAGGTTCGGGATCTAACTTGGGGTAAGCTTACCTTACCCCTAAGTCTGAAAAAAGGGTTCACCGTTAGGGTAAGTTTACCCTAAGGCCTTACCCTAGCCTTCCAATTAACCCTAAGCCCCAACCCTAGGGTTCCATCTTAGGGTTAGCTAACCCTAAGATGGAACCCTAGGGTTACAGTCCACCCTGAGTTTTAAGGTTCGGGATCTAACTTGGGGTAAGCTTACCTTACCCCTAAGTCTGAAAAAAGGGTTCACCGTTAGGGTAAGTTTACCCTAAGGCCTTACCCTAGCCTTCCAATTAACCCTAAGCCCCAACCCTAGGGTTCCATCTTAGGGTTAGCTAACCCTAAGATGGAACCCTAGGGTTACAGTCCACCCTGAGTTTTAAGGTTCGGGATCTAACTTGGGGTAAGCTTACCTTACCCCTAAGTCTGAAAAAAGGGTTCACCGTTAGGGTAAGTTTACCCTAAGGCCTTACCCTAGCCTTCCAATTAACCCTAAGCCCCAACCCTAGGGTTCCATCTTAGGGTTAGCTAACCCTAAGATGGAACCCTAGGGTTACAGTCCACCCTGAGTTTTAAGGTTCGGGATCTAACTTGGGGTAAGCTTACCTTACCCCTAAGTCTGAAAAAAGGGTTCACCGTTAGGGTAAGTTTACCCTAAGGCCTTACCCTAGCCTTCCAATTAACCCTAAGCCCCAACCCTAGGGTTCCATCTTAGGGTTAGCTAACCCTAAGATGGAACCCTAGGGTTACAGTCCACCCTGAGTTTTAAGGTTCGGGATCTAACTTGGGGTAAGCTTACCTTACCCCTAAGTCTGAAAAAAGGGTTCACCGTTAGGGTAAGTTTACCCTAAGGCCTTACCCTAGCCTTCCAATTAACCCTAAGCCCCAACCCTAGGGTTCCATCTTAGGGTTAGCTAACCCTAAGATGGAACCCTAGGGTTACAGTCCACCCTGAGTTTTAAGGTTCGGGATCTAACTTGGGGTAAGCTTACCTTACCCCTAAGTCTGAAAAAAGGGTTCACCGTTAGGGTAAGTTTACCCTAAGGCCTTACCCTAGCCTTCCAATTAACCCTAAGCCCCAACCCTAGGGTTCCATCTTAGGGTTAGCTAACCCTAAG
Organism: Pinctada fucata; assembly: GCA_028142955.1. Taxonomy (NCBI): domain Eukaryota; kingdom Metazoa; phylum Mollusca; class Bivalvia; order Pterioida; family Pteriidae; genus Pinctada; species Pinctada fucata. The sequence continues at coordinate 60,072,833 of AP027108.1, read as the reverse complement.
ATGGAACCCTAGGGTTACAGTCCACCCTGAGTTTTAAGGTTCGGGATCTAACTTGGGGTAAGCTTACCTTACCCCTAAGTCTGAAAAAAGGGTTCACCGTTAGGGTAAGTTTACCCTAAGGCCTTACCCTAGCCTTCCAATTAACCCTAAGCCCCAACCCTAGGGTTCCATCTTAGGGTTAGCTAACCCTAAGATGGAACCCTAGGGTTACAGTCCACCCTGAGTTTTAAGGTTCGGGATCTAACTTGGGGTAAGCTTACCTTACCCCTAAGTCTGAAAAAAGGGTTCACCGTTAGGGTAAGTTTACCCTAAGGCCTTACCCTAGCCTTCCAATTAACCCTAAGCCCCAACCCTAGGGTTCCATCTTAGGGTTAGCTAACCCTAAGATGGAACCCTAGGGTTACAGTCCACCCTGAGTTTTAAGGTTCGGGATCTAACTTGGGGTAAGCTTACCTTACCCCTAAGTCTGAAAAAAGGGTTCACCGTTAGGGTAAGTTTACCCTAAGGCCTTACCCTAGCCTTCCAATTAACCCTAAGCCCCAACCCTAGGGTTCCATCTTAGGGTTAGCTAACCCTAAGATGGAACCCTAGGGTTACAGTCCACCCTGAGTTTTAAGGTTCGGGATCTAACTTGGGGTAAGCTTACCTTACCCCTAAGTCTGAAAAAAGGGTTCACCGTTAGGGTAAGTTTACCCTAAGGCCTTACCCTAGCCTTCCAATTAACCCTAAGCCCCAACCCTAGGGTTCCATCTTAGGGTTAGCTAACCCTAAGATGGAACCCTAGGGTTACAGTCCACCCTGAGTTTTAAGGTTCGGGATCTAACTTGGGGTAAGCTTACCTTACCCCTAAGTCTGAAAAAAGGGTTCACCGTTAGGGTAAGTTTACCCTAAGGCCTTACCCTAGCCTTCCAATTAACCCTAAGCCCCAACCCTAGGGTTCCATCTTAGGGTTAGCTAACCCTAAGATGGAACCCTAGGGTTACAGTCCACCCTGAGTTTTAAGGTTCGGGATCTAACTTGGGGTAAGCTTACCTTACCCCTAAGTCTGAAAAAAGGGTTCACCGTTAGGGTAAGTTTACCCTAAGGCCTTACCCTAGCCTTCCAATTAACCCTAAGCCCCAACCCTAGGGTTCCATCTTAGGGTTAGCTAACCCTAAGATGGAACCCTAGGGTTACAGTCCACCCTGAGTTTTAAGGTTCGGGATCTAACTTGGGGTAAGCTTACCTTACCCCTAAGTCTGAAAAAAGGGTTCACCGTTAGGGTAAGTTTACCCTAAGGCCTTACCCTAGCCTTCCAATTAACCCTAAGCCCCAACCCTAGGGTTCCATCTTAGGGTTAGCTAACCCTAAGATGGAACCCTAGGGTTACAGTCCACCCTGAGTTTTAAGGTTCGGGATCTAACTTGGGGTAAGCTTACCTTACCCCTAAGTCTGAAAAAAGGGTTCACCGTTAGGGTAAGTTTACCCTAAGGCCTTACCCTAGCCTTCCAATTAACCCTAAGCCCCAACCCTAGGGTTCCATCTTAGGGTTAGCTAACCCTAAGATGGAACCCTAGGGTTACAGTCCACCCTGAGTTTTAAGGTTCGGGATCTAACTTGGGGTAAGCTTACCTTACCCCTAAGTCTGAAAAAAGGGTTCACCGTTAGGGTAAGTTTACCCTAAGGCCTTACCCTAGCCTTCCAATTAACCCTAAGCCCCAACCCTAGGGTTCCATCTTAGGGTTAGCTAACCCTAAGATGGAACCCTAGGGTTACAGTCCACCCTGAGTTTTAAGGTTCGGGATCTAACTTGGGGTAAGCTTACCTTACCCCTAAGTCTGAAAAAAGGGTTCACCGTTAGGGTAAGTTTACCCTAAGGCCTTACCCTAGCCTTCCAATTAACCCTAAGCCCCAACCCTAGGGTTCCATCTTAGGGTTAGCTAACCCTAAGATGGAACCCTAGGGTTACAGTCCACCCTGAGTTTTAAGGTTCGGGATCTAACTTGGGGTAAGCTTACCTTACCCCTAAGTCTGAAAAAAGGGTTCACCGTTAGGGTAAGTTTACCCTAAGGCCTTACCCTAGCCTTCCAATTAACCCTAAGCCCCAACCCTAGGGTTCCATCTTAGGGTTAGCTAACCCTAAGATGGAACCCTAGGGTTACAGTCCACCCTGAGTTTTAAGGTTCGGGATCTAACTTGGGGTAAGCTTACCTTACCCCTAAGTCTGAAAAAAGGGTTCACCGTTAGGGTAAGTTTACCCTAAGGCCTTACCCTAGCCTTCCAATTAACCCTAAGCCCCAACCCTAGGGTTCCATCTTAGGGTTAGCTAACCCTAAGATGGAACCCTAGGGTTACAGTCCACCCTGAGTTTTAAGGTTCGGGATCTAACTTGGGGTAAGCTTACCTTACCCCTAAGTCTGAAAAAAGGGTTCACCGTTAGGGTAAGTTTACCCTAAGGCCTTACCCTAGCCTTCCAATTAACCCTAAGCCCCAACCCTAGGGTTCCATCTTAGGGTTAGCTAACCCTAAGATGGAACCCTAGGGTTACAGTCCACCCTGAGTTTTAAGGTTCGGGATCTAACTTGGGGTAAGCTTACCTTACCCCTAAGTCTGAAAAAAGGGTTCACCGTTAGGGTAAGTTTACCCTAAGGCCTTACCCTAGCCTTCCAATTAACCCTAAGCCCCAACCCTAGGGTTCCATCTTAGGGTTAGCTAACCCTAAGATGGAACCCTAGGGTTACAGTCCACCCTGAGTTTTAAGGTTCGGGATCTAACTTGGGGTAAGCTTACCTTACCCCTAAGTCTGAAAAAAGGGTTCACCGTTAGGGTAAGTTTACCCTAAGGCCTTACCCTAGCCTTCCAATTAACCCTAAGCCCCAACCCTAGGGTTCCATCTTAGGGTTAGCTAACCCTAAGATGGAACCCTAGGGTTACAGTCCACCCTGAGTTTTAAGGTTCGGGATCTAACTTGGGGTAAGCTTACCTTACCCCTAAGTCTGAAAAAAGGGTTCACCGTTAGGGTAAGTTTACCCTAAGGCCTTACCCTAGCCTTCCAATTAACCCTAAGCCCCAACCCTAGGGTTCCATCTTAGGGTTAGCTAACCCTAAGATGGAACCCTAGGGTTACAGTCCACCCTGAGTTTTAAGGTTCGGGATCTAACTTGGGGTAAGCTTACCTTACCCCTAAGTCTGAAAAAAGGGTTCACCGTTAGGGTAAGTTTACCCTAAGGCCTTACCCTAGCCTTCCAATTAACCCTAAGCCCCAACCCTAGGGTTCCATCTTAGGGTTAGCTAACCCTAAGATGGAACCCTAGGGTTACAGTCCACCCTGAGTTTTAAGGTTCGGGATCTAACTTGGGGTAAGCTTACCTTACCCCTAAGTCTGAAAAAAGGGTTCACCGTTAGGGTAAGTTTACCCTAAGGCCTTACCCTAGCCTTCCAATTAACCCTAAGCCCCAACCCTAGGGTTCCATCTTAGGGTTAGCTAACCCTAAGATGGAACCCTAGGGTTACAGTCCACCCTGAGTTTTAAGGTTCGGGATCTAACTTGGGGTAAGCTTACCTTACCCCTAAGTCTGAAAAAAGGGTTCACCGTTAGGGTAAGTTTACCCTAAGGCCTTACCCTAGCCTTCCAATTAACCCTAAGCCCCAACCCTAGGGTTCCATCTTAGGGTTAGCTAACCCTAAGATGGAACCCTAGGGTTTGGGCTTAGGGTTGTGAATTTCTAATCGAAATCTACCCAGAAAAGTTTCTTCAACAACGTCCTTTATGCACAACATATTAGATTTTTATGACGAGTTTTAGTTTAGAAGATAAATACGATGGCCAATTTTAGGGTTGTGTTTTTTTCTCTCAGTCGCTTTAGAATCGGACAGAGCTGCCTATTTATAAATTCCTTGTAACCTGCTCTTTCGAATGACAGCTACCGCAACTCAATCCACTCAGGCATTCGTGAGATATTATTAGGATACATTGTATCACCATTGTATTTCAAAGACAAATTACTTCTTCATATTACCATAAAAATGTTTCAATTTCTTTAGGTAAATGCACCAAGAAAAGGTGCTTTGATTGATACCAAGATTGTAATATACGGATATCACTGAAGAGAGATATAAGTATACAAAAAGGATTCATTTTTCTTCCAATATTTATGATAAAGAGACAAATTCGAGATACTGTGTTTCTCTGGTTAGTGTCATACTAAGTACTGAACTGTTCATTTTTGGAACACTTAAAATGAAGAAGGATTACATAGTATAGAAGTGGTATTCTTTTAAAGTTCCGAATCCAAATTTATAGCACAAAAGGTACATGATTCGGTATCTAGCCGTCAATGTTTATATCACAATACTCTTCGATATCTTTTATTCATTCAAATTCTTTATAGACAAGGATACTGAGGCACAGTCCATTTGATATTCTGGGGGGGGGGGCTTGGGTTTTTTTCGAAAAAAAATAATTTTGCCCTGAATTTTGATAAAAAAATAAATTTGCTTATGGTGTGATAGAAAAAAATAATCTTGCTCTTACAAGCAATCTGAATTTGAAGAATAACCATAAAATTCGCTTAAATTCCTAAAAACTTTAACTTTCTGTAAAAATTTTTGCCTCGCTTCGCTCGCCATAGTTTTCTTCTGTAATGCCAAGTTGATATTTGAAATTATCAAAAGTATGCATGTGAGTGAGATGAGGGGCTTCCTTTAAAAATACATTTTCAATATTATTTATCACTATTATTAGATACATCATGTATCACCATAGTGTCTAATTTGGAAGGAGAATTTAATGAAGGTTTTCATAAGTTTTCATTTCTACATGTAAAATCTTGCCTCGAAGACCCTCCCCTCAGGCCCTCTTGCATGCTACATGACCTAATATATACATATTGTTCACTGAAAATTTAATATATAGCATATTGCAAAAATCTTTTATCTCTCTCAGTTTAGAAGTGAATACAAGTTTTACATAAAAATAAAGTTAATAATGTTCAGAGTAATTTAAGTAAAAATAAAGAATTTCTATTGAAAAAACACAAACATTCTTCATATTCACATCAATTGTTGTAAAAAAAATTTCCTTGCTCCAACTTTGCAAGAAAAAAATAATTTTGCCCTGGTACGTGGCGAAAAAAATAATCTTGCTCCGACAAAAAACCCAAGCCCCCCAGAATATCAAATGGACCATGCCTTACCTACTTGATTTGCGCCAATCATTCATTAAAATGACTTATTTGAGACAGTTTTGTGAAATCACGCGTTTAGGTAAGTTCGAACAATTTTAATACAAGTTCTTGTTTCAATAACATTCTGCTTCGACTGATCTTGTCTGTTTTGTGTTATGATCTAGTGCATATCGTTGTTTCATCTTGTGAGTTGTAGTTTTGTTTGATGCCATATACGTGTAGCCTTCTTGTGGGTTTGTTGTGTTGGATCAGTGCAGAGTGGTCATTATGGAGATCCTTTCCCTTTCTTTGGTTCAATTTGATATTCTGTTATATCAAGGCTATTATTTACCTAGTCATCCAGTGAAAAAGTCAGTATAAAACCTAGTGAGCTGGTATCATCCCGTACCAGGTCACTAGATGACTAGGTAACGTATTATTCCTCTGATAACCTCTATTGATCATTTTCATCAAGTGTTTGGACGTCATCGTCTGTGAATGCTACGATGGCAACATGAAGGATAACATTTATCAATCCTATTTATCTAACATGAAGGATAACAGTATCTATCATTCAGAGCTTGAAGTCAAAGAAACTACTGAGACAAATAATTCAGCATCCTATTTGGACATAATGTTGTCCTACGACACTGATGGTCACATGAACACCTCACTCTATGACAACGTGACAACTTCAATTTCAGCATTACAAACTTTCCTTTTCTGAGTAGCAACATCCCTTCATCTCCAGCGTATGGCGTATTCATATCTCAATTAATACGCTATGCCAGAGCAAGTACCAAATATATGGATTTTGTTCTGAGAGCTAGGCGTCTTGCAAATAAGCTTCTCAGTCAGGAATATGTTTGTGACCGACTAACATCGTCACCGAGCAATCTAAAGATCCGGAGATCATCCGACTAAACAAGAGGGCCTTTTACCGAGAAGAAGCGGACAAAGTCTAAGAACGCTTCTACATACAAGATGGCATCCTTATGCGGAAATGGAGACCACCCGATGCACCCCTTAATGACGTGTGGCAGGTCGTTCACCAGATAAGTGGAGAAAAGGTGTGTCTGAGTTTTGTAAGTCTTAATGGTCACATGGTAAGTAAACCCAATAAAGTTATACCACCTGCTCCCCTCCAATCCATTCCAACCCATTCCAGCCTTTGAAGAACCTCTGAGTAGGGTGTTAGTTGATTGCGTAGGTCTTTTGCCTAGGACTAGGACAGGGAATCAGTACTTTCTGACAATTTTGTGTACTTCGACTAGGTTTCCTGAAGCCGTACCTTTTAGGAATATTAAGGCAAAGACCATAGTTAAGGCCCTTCCAAAGTTTTTCAGTTTCGTATTTGCTCCAACGGCTATTTAGTCAGATCAGGGTTGTAATTTTATTTCAGGGTTGTTTCAGCAGGTGGCGCATGAGCTAGGTATCAGGCAGTATAAGTCTTCTGCGTACAATCCTGAGTCCCAGGGGGCACTTGAACGCTTTCATCAAAGGATGAAGGGGTTCACCTCGTGTTGTTTGCGGCACGAGAAGCGGATCAGATGTACCTGGGGTTCGGTCCCTTTCAGCTAGTTTTTGTTCATACGGTGAGGGGGCCATTGAAGTTATTGAAGGAAAAATGGTTGACTGAGTCTGGCGATTAGAATCTCATAGACTACTTGTCTAATTTCAAAGAGAAATCATATAATGCTTGCAAATTAGCTCAAGAAAATCTCAAAACATCACAAATGAAAATGAAAACATAGTATGACAAAGATGCTAGAAATAGAGTTCTTAAACCGGACAATAAAGTTATTGCATTTTGGCCTATCCCTGGTCGTCCTTTACAAGCTAGATAATTCGGTCCGTATGAGATTGAAAGTAAAAATAGTAATGATAACTATGTGGTTAAGACACCAGGTCGGCGAAAAGAAAAAGGAGTGTGTCATGTTACCATGCTGAAAAAGTATTTTGATAGAAGTGACCGAAATGTTGTAAAACCAGTTTCCACTTTGGCCAATGTAAATGCATTAGTAAATTGTGTTGAACCTGAATGTAATGAAGAGACTGTGGGAAAAGACTTCGCTCAAAGTGTCTGTTTGAAAAATTCTAAAATCCTGACAAATCCGGACCATGCATCAAACAGAGGAAGTGCACCAATTAATGCGAGAATATACGACCATCTTTCCGGTCGTTCCAAAAAAGACGGATGCATCTCATCATGACTTCATTGTAGTTGATGCGTCACCTATCAAACAGCATCCCTATCGGTTAAGCCCGATAGAACTATATTACATGCGGAAAGAAATTCAATACATGCTTGAAAATGACGTTATTGAACCCAGCAATAGTTACTGGAGTTCCCCATGTATTCTTGTTCTGAAGCCAGACGGAACTTACCGATTGTGTATTGACTTTAGAAAAGTCAATTCAGTCACCATAACAGACTCTTATCTGATCCCACGAATCAATGACTGTATCGATAACATTGGCAGTGCAAAATTTGTCAGTAAATTTGCCTGGCTTAAATTCTATTGGCAGGCTCTGCTTACCGAGAGAGCCAGAGATATATCGGCATTTGCGACTCCAGACGGGCTATACCATATAAAGTAATGCCCTTTGGTATGAAAAACGTACCAGCCACATTACAGAGGATAATTCATTCGTTCCTAAATCATCTCGAAGGATGCAAGGCGTACATCGATGACGTCATCATCGACAGCGACACTTGGGATGTTCATCTCTGAATCATTCTGCTTCGATATACTGGCGAAAGCAAACCTCACAGTTAACCTTGCGAAATGTGAATTTTGGCATGCGACTGTAGAATATTTGGGACACAAAGTAGGTCAAGGTTTTGTTACTCCGATCATGGCCAAGGTGGAAGTTATTTCAAAGTTCCCGACTCCTACCAGTAAGAGGGAGAAAATGAGATTCTTGGAAATGGCAGGATTTTACAGAAAATTTTGTCCAAATTTCTCGTCAGTGTTGGTCCACTTACCAATCTGTTACAAAAAAAGAGTTGTTGACCGTAACGGCCACTTTGATCCGGACATTGTTTTGTAAGTTGTAATCATTTTCGATATATATACATCATTAAACCTGTAAATTTATATTCTGTCTTTGTCTGAGTTTTGCTGGCGTTTTGTGTTATTCTGACCCATACCACTAGTGAATTTGGTGCCGTTTATCGTTCCGTATGATTACAGTTAGCTGTATAAAGATAAGTGATGCATATTATCCTCTTTTTTGCTATAGGTATCCTTAATGAAAAGCAAATTGGTCTCCCAGCAGAAATTAGATCTAATAATCTCGACATAAGTACGTTTATTCCAACATATCAATTTAAATTATGTTGTTAGATCTAGATGTTCATGCCATTACGACTTTCGAGACAACGACTTATTTTGAAGTTGATATGAGGCAAATTGCATTAAATTATTTTGCCTTTAATAAATTAACTTCATGCTTTTGAAATGACATTTCGTCCAAAAGACCTCGTTGAAGAGAAGTTTAAGCGACTTCTCGACTTCAATACGTCATCATGCCTCCTTTACCTCGGCAATTCGATTTGCATTTTGTCACAAAACCTACTTACAACTTAACAACAGGAGACACTAAACGTTTCCGTAGAATAAAGATAAACCCCTACTTATCACAGCTAAAGAAAACTTTCATTAGCTAATAGCAGATGGCAGTCCAAAGTCGGCGCAGGGTGCACATCGGTCTCCTTCCTTTTATGTGTTGTCATTCATGTTTGATGTTTTTGCTGACTGTGACGACGGGACTCCACGACGGGCCCTGTCCAAACCTCTTTAGAGAAGACAGGGCCCCGACCACCCGTCCTCTCTGAATGTCAGTCGGACTCCTCGGGTGATAACATACATGAGCTCGCGGCGGCAGAGCACGGATCGTATTACGTACGCCCTCCTTTTATGTCCATTTTCATATTCATCTTTGTTGCTTGGGTCCCTGCGTTTTGCGGTGTTGTTTGTGTGTGGTCATCTGACAGTGAGGAGGTTGTTTTACACCACAATTGTACGTTCTTCGAGACCTCTGGATAATCGGAAAAGTGGGAGGGTTGTGCGCATGTATTCCAGGATAATCACACCTTCTGCTATTTCCGTGGCAGATGGCCGTCCTAAGTCGGCACCGGTTGCCCATTGGCCTCGTTGGTTTATGTGTAGTCCTTTGTGTTTGATGTTTCTGTGTTGTGCATTGACGTTACTTGTCCCTTATGCGTCTCTTTCCGTGCTTGTCTGCTTTGTGTTTTTGCATTGGGTATTTTGAGGTTTTGCTGTGGGTGCTGCAACCGGGTGTTGTTGGAGATCCCCTCCTTTGTTTTGTACGTCTCTTTCGATTGTTTTGTATGATGTTCCAGTGATTTGTATTGTATTTTTGTGGTTTGTAGTTTTTGTTTGATGTCATTTACATATCACTTGCTTGTGGGTTTGTTAGCTGGGCGGTTGCAGGGTGGTCATGCTGGAGATCATACCCTTTTGCTCAATTCACTTTATCTTCATCGTGATAAAAACAATAAGATGAACAAAACCAACTTGGTTTTACATAAATTCCTCCGTGTTTTTCTGTTCAAAATAATTATTGAATGTGTCACGATAGTAATTAAAAAGTAACCAAAAGAACAATTAATTGTTAAATTAATGGATTTAATAACAACGTTAGTACATGTTCGCCAAGCCATGAGTGATGTTGCGTATCGGATCGCATAATTATATTGGATGTAATCGGTAAATTCCTACAACTAGAAATTAATTGTTAGTTATGAAAAAATGTTCCAGCAGATGAGTCGTTGCTATGAAAACACGTGCAGGTAAATGCTCAATAGTCGCTTAGATATCCCTTTTAATAACACACCTTTGTTGGAACTTTTAGTTTTTAAGTGTATGAATTATTTCTTTCCAGCTCTGTCGCATGAAAGAAGCTTTGTTTTGTAACTTTCTCAATTTGACATCATACACATTATTTTGTTATTTTGTTATTTCGTAAACTCAATATTTCATCCAGAAATATTATCGAAATTAAAGGAAGTTAACATCATAGCGCCATCCCTAGAATGGTGTTTTGAACACAAAATTTATTTGGATATGCTACTGAATCGACCCGTCAGGGAATTGGAACCGCGTATAAAGTAAATACACAAGTTGAAATTCTAAAAATAAATCGAGAGGGCGCTAGTGAAAAAAATTTGGGCGGCTTATGAAACGCACTTTTGATGAAAGCATTACTGATGAGAATTTAATATTCGAAACACGTGAATGAAAGTTGGTTTGAAATTTTCTTCAGGAAGGTATAAAGTTTTAACCTTTCTGCATTTTGAAGTAAGTTATGATGTCATTTTATCATAAAGGAAGGGTATTTTCAAAATGAACCTGTATTTTTCTATGTGCATTTTTATTTTGTTTCTCTTCCTATACTAAATACAACTCTAGTGAAACAGAAAGGAACCAACGTGATCATAATGACACAAGTAACTTATTACAACGGAAACTACTTGATATAAATCATATTCACAGAGGAAGATTTCAATGCATTAAAATTTTGACGGAAACCAGACTAATACTTTGTCATGTAATGTGAATTTTTGGCCTGAATTTCACAAAGAGAAGAACGAGCAAGATATTACAAGGTTCGTTGATTTATTATTTTTATCATTTCCAGTTTTTCTTTTATATCAGACAACTCAAATAGTATATTTCAAATAAATAAGTGTATCTTGACTATGCATTTCGAGTAATTTTTCTTCATACTCTTCTTCGATATACTGGCGAAAGCAAACCTCATAGTGAACCTTGCGAAATGTGAATTTTGGCATGCGACTGTAGAATATTTGGGTCACAAAGTAGGTCAATGTTTTGTTACTCCGATCATGGCCAAGGTGGAAGTTATTTCAAAGTTCCCGACTCCTACCAGTAAGCGGGAGAAAATGAGATTCTTGGAAATGGCAGGATTTTACAGAAAATTTTGTCCAAATTTCTCGTCAGTGTTAGTCCACTTACCAATCTGTTACAAAAAAGAGTTGTTGACCGTAACGGACACTTTGATCCGGACATTATTTTGTAAGTTGTAATCATTTTCGATATATATATTTTTGTACATCATTAAACCTGTAAATTTATATTCTGTCTTTGTCTGAGTTTTGCTGGCGTTTTGTGTTATTCTGACCCATACCACTAGTGAATTTGGTGCCGTTTATCGTTCCGTATGATTACAGTTAGCTGTATAAAGATAAGTGATGCATATTATCCTCTTTTTTGCTATAGGTATCCTTAATGAAAAGCAAATTGGTCTCCCAGCATAAATTAGATCTAATAATCTCGACATAAGTATGTTTATTCCAACATATCAATTTAAATTATATTGTTAGATCTAGATGTTCATGCCATTACGACTTTTGAGACAACGACTTATTTCGAAGTTGACATGAGGCAAATTGCATTAATTTTTTTGCCTTTAATAAAATTAACTTCATGCTTTTGAAATGACATTTCGTCCAAAAGACCTCGTTGAAGAGAAGTTTAAGCGACTTCTCGACTTCAATACGTCACCATGCCTCCTTTACCTCGGCAATTCGATTTGCATTTTGTCACAAAACCTACTTACAACTAAACAACAGGAGACACTAAACGTTTCCGTAGAATAAAGATAAACCCCTACTTATCACAGCTAAAGAAAACTTTCATTTGCTAATAGCAGATGGCAGTCCAAAGTCGGCGCAGGGTGCACATCGGTCTCCTTCCTTTTATGTGTCGTCATTCATGTTTGATGTTTTTGCTGACTGTGACGACGGGACTCCATAACGGGCCCTGTCCAAACCTCTTTAGAGAAGACAGGGCCCCGACCACCTGTCCTCTCTGAATGTCAGTCGGACTCCTCGGGTGATAACATACATGAGCTCGCGGCGGCAGAGCACGGATTATATTACGTACGCCCTCTTTTTATATCCATTTACATATTCATCTTTGTTGCTTGGGTCCCTGCTTTTTGCGGTCTTGTTTGTGCGTGGTCATCTGACAGTGAGGAGGTTGTTTTACACCACAATTGTACGTTCTTCGAGACCTCTGGATAATCGGAAAAGTGGGAGGGTTGTGCGCACGTAATCCAGGATAATCACACCTTCTGCTATTTCCGTGGCAGATGGCCGTCCTAAGTCGGCACCGGTTGCCCATTGGCCTTGTTGGTTTATGTGTAGTCCTTTGTGTTTGATGTTTCTGTGTTGTGCATTGACGTTACTTGTCCCTTATGCGTCTCTTTCCGTGCTTGTCTGCTTTGTGTTTTTGCATTGGGTATTTTGGGGTTTTGCTGTGGGTGCTACTACCGGGTGTTGTTGGAGATCCCCTCCTCTGTTTTGTACGTGTCTTTCGATTGTTTTGTATGATGTTCTAGTGATTTTTTTATTGTATTTTTGTGGTTTGTAGTTTTTGTTTGATGTCATTTACATATTACTTGCTTGTGGGTTTGTTTCGCTGGGCGGTTGCAGGGTGGTCATGCTGGAGATCATACCCTTTTGCTCAATTCTCTTTATCTTCATCGTGATAAAAACAATAAGATGAACAAAACCAACTTGGTTTTACATAATTCCTCCGTGTTTTTCTGTTCAAAATGAGGTTGTTACGATAGTAATTAAAAAGTAACCAAAGAACAATCAATTGTTAAATTAATGGATTTAATAACAACGTTAGTACATGTTCGCAAAGCCATGAGTGATGTTGCGTAACGGATCGCCTAATTACATTGGATGTAACCGGTAAATTCCTACAGGTAGAAATTAATTGTTAGTTATGAAAAAATGTCCCAGCAGATGAGTCGTTGCTATGAAAACATGTGCAGGTAAATGCTCAATAGTCGCTTAGATATCCCTTTTAATAGAGCTGTTCGAATAAGCGACGTAAACTGACCTACGAACTTTGTAGTACGTACAGGTACGTAAAGCTACAAAATAAGGGATTGTATCAAAAGAGTGTCAAACTTATCTTTTCTGGCGTTTTTATTCAAAAAGGACGAATAAGGATTCGTCTTTGCAGCAATATAAACAAAATATGCAAAACACTGTGTGATGAAGCAATCAAAAACATATAAGTCACATACTGATAAAATTAAATGAAAATAAGGACAAGGAAATGTTATTTCATTGAAAATGTTTCCAGTTCATCATTAAATATTCACAGAGTGGACAGAAAATCCACTTTCCTTTTCGATAGGGCAGCACACAGTTCAACTGATGATGGAAGATAGAATCGTTGGTGTCTATAGATGGAGGATATACATCTAAATGTTTTCAGTTCTTTGATAACATGCTCGACTTATACCCTCCGAGAACGAAGCTTTTTGTTTACTTTACATCTACGTATTCGCTCTGCAGGTTGTTGATTAACAATAGCACTAATACGATAGGGGGTGATAAGAGGGTAAGTATTCGTTTATATTCCGTCTCCAATAATCCTTGCATTTGGTGGGTAATCCAGTTCAAGTAATGGGCGTAAAGTGAGGAGGTTCAGATACACTTCGAACAAAAGTTAAATATCGATGACTTCCTCCTCAAATCCAGGAAAACGCACCAGGTTTACAATCAGCATGAATTGGTGCATCATGAGACGAACGGGGAATATATTGTCTGAGACTCCATTCTGTAGGAAGAAAATTGATTATTGTTTTAATAACTACGTCCAAGAATTATCTGGAGAAAAATTAGTGTTTTCCGTAATTCTAATCCGTACCTTTGCTCGAAATTTACCACTAAAAAATCAGAAATTGAATGAAATGACCCATTTCTGCTTATTCTTTCCAATTATACCAAAATTCATTATACAGTGGTTTACATATAAGACTCCATTTCTCTGAACGAGACACCATTCATTACTTATACTTGGCCTTAGAAGCTAAAGAAAGTCGGTCAACTACTAGGTATATTTACCTGTAATTTAGAGTGAGGTACATCGAAGGGTTACAGTATTATCAGCATGAAATTTGTTTGGCATGGTATCTCTTGAGCTTATACAACATATAAAATTTATTTAAATATATGTTTATTGTAAATAATCATTTTCAAACAATTTTAATTTCGAAATCAATTCGTTTAAATAATCAATTAATACATTGCAATAATGAAATTTTCACCCTTTTGGTGGGCCCTATATGAGTGTTCGAAAGTGCGAAAGAAAAATGTCTAAAAAGGCACACTTAGCCGTATCTAGAGAGGAAAATGTAATAGTTTTGAGGTGTTACTTGCAAAATCCCTCCAACTGGTCGTGTATTTTAGAGGAGGTTCGTGAAAACATGCATCTCTTGCCTTCAAACGCCAGGGAATCATACAGAAGTGGTAACTTACCTTGGGAAAAAGTGAGGCGTCGTGTGGCTGATCAGGTCAGTAAATGGACGAATGCCGACCCGGAGAAAATCGATGACGGAGAGATGAAGGCTCTTGTCAAGGATGTACAGAAAATAAGGCAGAAGTATTCAGAGAAGAAGGCACCAGTAAAGAGAAAGGAAGATGGGAATTTACCAAAGGTGCGTAAAGTTCAATTATTTTTTTTAAATTAAAACACATTTAAAATGTTAAATGTTTAGACTATTTTTTGTAAATGTCTGTCAGTGTGTCCATGTATATCGATTTTCATCATATTTATGATAGAAGCAGAAGTATGGTGTTCACAATACACGCAGCTCTTAAATGTTGGGTTGACTTCGGATGAATGTACTAGTATTTTTTACAATCATACAGTCTATTATGTGAAAATGATGCTTATGAACATAACAAATATATATAAACACTTCCAAATGCTTACGAATCAACTTGAAGAAAGATGCTTAATTTTATGATGAAAATAAAGGTTATGAAAATAGAGATTCTGAAAACAATTAGGGACACGATATCCTGTTCCTTTTTCTAATCTAAACAGCAATTTTTACAGAGCAGAAAAGCAAGGCGAGAGCAAGATGACAGGCAAGCGTTCGTATCCATTAATAGTGACGTTAGCGATTCGGAAACGGCAAACAGCGCAACTCCAAATGTAAAGCACTCACCTGAGCCGTCCATAAGTCAGGGCGCAGCTAGAAGTTCGTCGGAAGGTACCAGAACGCCATCATCTAATACTAAACTGGCCCGTGAAGCAAATGAACTGTATATAGATTTTGCTAGAAACAAACTACCTAGATTATCCAACATGATGGAAGAATGTATGGAGAAATATTTGAACCAATAAATAAAAGAAATAAACCATGGCAATGCAGGTTTCCTTTCTTTTTGCATATAAATTATATGGTTTTGAGACAACCCATATAAAATCATCCTTACGTACTGATACGTAACACGAAGTTCGTTAGTTGATTTACGTCGCTTATTCGAACAGCTTTATTAACACGCCTTTGTTGGAACTTTTAGTTTTTAAGTGTATGAATTATTTCTTCCCAACTCTGTCGCATGAAAGAAGCTTTGTTTTGTAACTTTCTCAATTTGACATCATACATATTATTTTGTTATTTTGTTATTTCGTAAACTCAATATTTCATCCAGAAATATCATCGAAATTAAAGGAAGTCAACATCATAGCGCCATCCTTAGAATGGTGTTTTGAACACAAAATTTATTTGGATATGCTACTGAATCGACCCTACAGGGAATTGGAACCGCGTATAAAATAAATACACAAATTGAAATTCTAAAAATAAATCAAGAGGGCGCTATTGAAAAAAAATTGGACGGCTTATGAAACGCACTTTTGCTGAAAGCATTACTGATGAGAATTTGATATTCGAAACACGTGAATGAAAGTTGGTTTGAAATTTTCTTCTGCATTTTGAAGTAAGTTATGATGTCATTTTATCATAAAGGAAGGGTATTTTCATAATTAACCTGTATTTTCCTATGTGCATTTTTATTTTGTTTCTCTTCCTATACTAAATACAACTCTAGTGAAACAGAAAGGAACCAACGTGATCATAATGACACAAATAACTTATTACAACGGAAACTACTTAATATAGATCATAATCATAGAGGAAGTTTTCAATGCATTAAAATTTTGACGGAAACCAGACTAATACTTTGTCATGTAATGTGAATTTTTGGCCTGAATTTCACAAAGAGAAGAACGAGCAAGATATTACAAGGTTCGTTAATTTATTATTTTTATCATTTCCAGTTTTTCTTTTATATCAGACAACTCAAATAGTATATTTCAAATAAATAAGTGTATCTTGACTATGCATTTCGAGTAATTTTTCTTCATACTCTTTACTTTTTTATCGCAGTGTGAGAATTTAAAATCGGAAATTCATAAAGGTGTTTTAAATTCTTGCAAAATGGAGATAAAGATAATAAGTACTTTTCTATTTCTTCAGAAAGAATTCGGCATAAAACCATGCAAAATTGTAAGAATCGTCCAAAAGGGTTGTCAAACTTTTTTCATTTTTATGTATATTTCTCTAATGTATAATGAAAAACTTTCGAGAAAAAAATCATTTTAGAATTCATATATGTCCCGTTTTACACAAATGGGGCCATTTTGTTTAAATGGCATAACGCCATTAACAGGGCTCAAAATCAACACTAGAATAGTTTTCCTCCCTATTTTCCATTTTTCCTCCCTGAATAAGATTTGAATTTGATATGCAATCATTCTTTTCATGATAAATCAGATACTTACTCAATTTATCTTCATTATAGTATTCACTAAGAAAAGATATACGAATTGACTTGCTACCAGGGGGCGCTCTAATAACACTTCTATTGGGATTTGACAAAAGCGTCCCTAATTTGAACATGAATAAAATCTTTAAGAGAGAAAATTTTCCCACAAAATTTCAGCATTATAAAGTAAACGTATCATACTTTAATATATAAAAAAATGTTGCTGCCAAATGTATCTAACGTAAACGTCTTCATGTTGAATAGCATCATTTAAGAACAGATAAAGTGGCAGACATGCACGTTTCGGGTACTTAACCCTCGTCAGTGATCCTCAAATCTAAACAATGTAATATGCAAAAAAAGTATGAAAGTTACTATGTCGAAAAAGCGTAACGAAAGACGTAGCAGAATGGGTGGGATATGATGCTACAGGACCCACGTTTTAGAACTTTCAAGAAATTTTGATAACAGAAATTTTAAAATGCGTTGAAGACATGCAAATTCTATCAAGAATATTCATTATGTTGCGAAATATGATAGAAAGATTTAATGGAAAATAATTAAAAGATAAGCATCGTTTATCATAATCTAGAAAAAAAAAGTATGATTAAATCAAAATATGTTCTAAAAATGATGAAAAACGTTTCAGATCTCTTTCAATTTCCTTTATA
Source organism: Pinctada fucata (assembly GCA_028142955.1). Lineage (NCBI taxonomy): Eukaryota > Metazoa > Mollusca > Bivalvia > Pterioida > Pteriidae > Pinctada > Pinctada fucata. Next base: position 60,055,383 of record AP027108.1, on the reverse strand, counting down.
AGCCCCGTCATTTTTAGACAATTTTCGAGATAGCCCGGAACGTCGCCGACGAGTCAGACTTTTAGTGATGACGTCACGTGGTATAGGTTCCCTGGTAGCATGTATACAATGACGATTAGATAAGAACTTGACACGTATAAACTATTGCATTAGATTTCATTATACCTCTCCTTGGTTTTTCCTATATAAAAAGAGACTCATTAAAACTAGCTGTAACCCACCTGATGAGAATATTTTCCTGCAAAGGGTGTGTTAGTTGAGTAGATTATTTCCCTAGGAAAATAGTTTCGAAATGGGGCGGAACTACATCGCGTGACTTCGAAATGGGCGGAGCTACAGCGCGTGACGGTATAATGAAACAGTTAAATTATACATTTGAGGGAGTAAGCATGATTCCCTCGACCAGACCTATTTAGGTCTAGTCTCGGGAAAGCAGAATCATGTTAACTCCCTGAGTGGTATGCTTCAAATGTATAATAACATTTAGAGTTTAGCTCAAGATTGCATAGCAAATCAAGTGCCTCGTTTCTAGATGAGATTACATACACCCATCCCAAATCTTTTGAAATAATCTTCACAGATTAAAAAAGAATGAGTCTTTAAAATCGTCGGTGTCGTGTTTGAGACTAACTACTGGTTAGAGCGTCTAACCAATTACGGAAAGGTTCCTGGTTCGAGTCTCCCTGAAGCAGGGACACTTAATCTAACTTCTATTGAATTGAATTTGAAGACGTTTAACTTCTGAATGTTCATCATAAAAGGATCACTATGCCACTGCTGGGTTCGTGTCATCAAATCTGTTACATATACTGTCCTACAACGGGTCGTTCGATATACTCTTCTATGATCTTTGTTATATAGTACTGAACAAATTGTCCTGTCTGTGTATTTTTAACATAACATGGTCTTTAAAAAATATCGGAAATCGGAAAGAAAAGTTTTCTTTCAGTCTACTCACTGCTCTTTTCATTGAATTTTCTAATTCATTGTTTCATTTGAAATAATGTTTAAAAAAGTTCTTTCCCTTTGAAAACGATCTGTTGAGTTATAATTGAATTGATAAAATAAACGATATTTTCTTATAATGTTAGGTCGATCTTTCCTATAAACATAACCATTTATTTCAGGGAAAAAATCGACTAGGTTGCACGAATGACCCTCACCTAACTTTAAAAGATCGAAAAAACAAGTAAAATTTCATCAATGAATTAACTATATATCCATTCCTTTTTTTTCGAGGAAACCTCGAACATTCTGTTATTTTCATGCATAAAGCAAGAAGAAGAAGACAAAAATGTTTGATATGACTGTCTCATTCTTGATTTCAACTCAAAGTTAAAGAGAGCAGTCAACCTAATCGGTCATCTATGGTGATGATGAGAAAAGTCTTTGTTTATTCAAGGTCAAAATTTGGGGCAAATTTCATGGGCCCTGAAACCTCTCCGTCATATTTCTTAACCGTCACCCACTCCACCTCCCCTCCCGTGTTAAAATAAATCTTACTGGAAGAAGCACTCTTTTCCCCGGACCCCCCCCCCCCCCGCGATCATCGCTCTAAATCCTTGCGTTTATATAAGCTGTTTTGCTCCGTAACCATCCGCTCCGGTCCATATGCGTGTGAATTATGACAGTAATCACTTTCTTTTATAAAATCTCGATTATGTCGTAAAAACTTAACCTCCTTCATATCCTTAATTCATAAAAGGTATTTCTCCTTCGAAGTGTTTATATATGTTGTACGAAAGCAGAACGGTCTTTGTTCCACAAAAAAAAGACTTTTATTGAAAATAACTCCATCTTTCAAAAAAAAAATTGTAAAAACAAAACACAAACGAAACGAAACGGGAAAAAATAAACGAAAAAAAAAAAAAGAAAAGAAAAAGAAAACCCCGACCCTCCTCCCCTCCGAAAAACACCAAAATTATACAGAAAGGAAATAGAAAAACTCCTGGGATAATCTAAGGGCGTAGATCTATATGTATACATTTTACGCCTTTCAAAGATCAAAGAGATATATGATTTCATTGTATATAACTTGTTTTCTGCAAAAGCGTAATTCTTACATTGTTATTTCGTGTTCTGAACATGGAAAGGAACGAAGAAATCATGTGAAGATGACTAGAAATGATACGGAGAAGCGAAAAAAAGAAATAATGTCTTCGCTTCCTCGCATTATTTCCTCAAGTCAATTTCAAAATTGCTTACAGATTTCAATAATTTTCTTGCATTATATTTTTGATTTTTATTCCCAACTATCGACTACATAATTTTGAACAAAGAGTTTGACCTTTCTGGGAAAAGACATGATCAAATAAGCTGTGGTCGTACCTCGCATGTAAGCTTATTTCTACGTGTGCAATCTTTGGGATTCCGTACGCAGTCGGTGCGTTACATGACAGTTCGCCTCCATACGGATTTGTGTTCAGTCACAAAAAAATGCAGAACTCTCGCTGCGTGCGGTCACGATCAGTGCGTTCTACGGATGATAAGCACGTTGTAAGTGAGTTACACATGAGTTGAAGAAGATCCTGACGAATAATCTCAACAGCACTCACATTAGAGCACCAAATTGAGCATCGACGGACCCCTAGCAAGCTAGAGGTGGGACCAGGTGCCCGGGAGGAGTAAGCATCCCCTGTTGGCTAACCGCACCCGCCGTCGATGTTCACGCACGAAAATGAAAAGAATATATAAAATGCATGCACTGTCTGAGGCCACGTGAGTTACAAATACATTAAACGCACTTACGGATAAAGGACTTTATGAATTAATGGCGACAAAACCCGTCAGATAGTTCTTGATCCCCTGTGACGCAAACGATGTCGTTCGCCTTGATGCTAAAAGAACGCTTTCTAGTTTTAAAGATGGTGCAAAAACGAAAATATTATTATCATATGTATATATAGATGTAACAGTTTAATTCAGTGATAACGAAATGAGACTTCCCCCCTTTTTCTCAAAAGAGTGCTCCTGTCATACTTCATGGTCATTGCTGCAAGTTATGTTATGATTTGTTTGCTTGGTTTTTTTATCATATAGATGAAAAAATTCTCCAAGACGTCACGGAGACAATTACAGCTAAATGTTGATCTTTGAAATAGATATTACACGGCATGTATTTCTACTTCTTACGAAGTTTACACTCATTAGTTTCTATTTTTGAATAAAGCTTTATTTCTGTATTTGATACATGTACATGTATAAGCAATATGTTCAAATCATCTGACAGTTTTTTTTAATAGAACGCAAAAATTCACTATGAATCATATTATAACTGTCTATAACTCGACACATAATTATTTGGCATCGTTGGATTTTTGAGAGATTTATAATATAAAAACAAAGAGTTTCGAGATGAAATATAAAAAAAGTTAAACTTCTCTTACAGAAGATATTGGTTCGTAAAAAAACGTCTCAAATGTCGTTTTCTCACTGAGCTGATTTTTTTTTACCTCTTTTCAAGTTCCGTTTTGGCTGTCTTTGGAAATTTATTTTTCACAAATTATATTATCCAAATATAGAGTAAAATGTTATATTTCAAAATATTAATAACAATATTTAGTCCAATTCAATAAAGACCATAAATTTTTGAGAAGTGTATCTGCGAAAATAAGGATATTTCTACGTCCTTTTTGTAAATTTGGCGGGAAAATGATGGGATGTCATATCTCAAATACGTTTAACATTTGAACTACTTGGTGAGTGTCACTGCTGGTGGACCAAGATTCCCCGGGGGCACATGTAACCAAGTTCGATCAACTTCGGTTGATCGTCTGTCTCTTTAACACATTAAAACATTTCTGTTACAAAATTTCTTGAAATTTCTAAAACGTGGGCCCTGTAGCATCATATCCCACCAATTCTGCTATGTCTTTTTGTACATTTTTGGACATAATAATTTTCATACTTTTTGGACATATTACATTGTTTAGACTGAGGATCACTGACGAGGATTTAGTACCCGAAACGTGCATGTCTGGTCCATGCTGAAAATTTATCAGGTTTTAAATGATGCTATTGAATTAAAAGACGTTTAACATTTGAACTACTTGGTGAGTGTCACTGCTGGTGGACCAAGGGTCCCCGAGGGCACTGTAACCAAGTTGGATCAACATCGGTTGATAATCTGTCTCTTCAACACAGTTGAAAATTTCTTTTACAAAATTTCTTAAACGTGGGTCCAGTAGCATCATATCCCACCATTCTGCTACGTCTTTTGGTACATTTTTGGACATGATAATTTTCAAATTTTTTGGCCATATTACATTGTTTAGACTGAGGATCACTGACGAGGAATTAGTACCCGAAACGTGGATGTCTGGTTCGTGCTGTAAATTTATCAGGTTTTAAATGATGCTAATGAATTTAAAGACGTTTAACATCTTTAACCATGGACATTTGAACGAAAATATTTGACAAAATTATTTCTTGTCATTTAATCATAAAATCATAAAAATTTGGTTACTATGTCATTTGGATCAATTTGCATGGTTTTATGCCGGATATACTCTTAATTGCTTTCGTTGTTATTATTTACAAAACAATTCTTACATGCACAGAAAAAAGAACAGAAATGAAAGACAAGTTCTTTCTCTCATTAACACACATGCACGATTTCCAATCCATATAGTAAATAAAGAAAGAGACATTAAAAAGTTATGAAAATACAAATACAATAAATACAAATAAATGAATATAAATGAACAAGTGAATGAAAAAAAGGAAAAGAATCAATACAAACTCCTCTCTCATGACATGTCCCTACAAAGAATACAATCTTATAACAGTATGTGGTTTGCCTAGAATTTCATAGAACATAGGAAAAGAGATAACAAGTGTTTAACGTCTTCAAATTCATTAGCATAATTCTAGAGTAGATAATTTTACAGCATTGACCAGACATGCACTTTTCGGGTGATAAACACTCGTCAGTGATCCTCAATCTAAACAATGTAATATGACCAAAATCTGTGAAAGTTATGTCCTAAATATACCGAAAGACATTATATTCTTCAATAAAACATTTAACTGCCTTTATTTGTTAAGACAAGGCCCCGACCACATGTCCTCTCTGAATGTCAGTCGGACTCCTCGGGAGATTACATACATGAGCTCGCTACAGCCGGCAGACACGGACTGTATTACATGCGCCCTCATTTTATATCAATTTTATATCTATTTACATATTCATCTGTATTGCTGGGACCCTACGTTTTACGGTCTTGTTTGTGTGGGGTCATCTAACAGTGAAGAGGTTTTTTTACACCACAATTGTACGTTCTTCGAGACATCTGGGTAATTGGAGAAGTGAGAGGGTTGTGCGCAAGTAATCCAGGAAAACCACAATATTTGCTATTTGCGTTGCAAATGGTCGTCCAAAGTCGGCACCGGTTGCCCATTGGTCTCGTCGGTTTATGTGTAGTCTTTTGTGTTTGATGTTTATATGTCGTATGTCTCTTTTCCGTCTCATAGTATGTCGTCTTTTGTAATTTTACATCGGGTGTTTTGGGTGTTTCTGCATCGGGTGTTTTTTGTGTTTCTGCATCGGATGTTTTGCTGTTGGTGCTGCAAGAGGGTCTTGTTGGAGATCCCCTCCCTTCTTTCATACGTATTTATTCATGCATTTATAATTTGCTTTTTACAATCTTTGCCCAAATGTCATTGTATTGATTAATGATCCATGACAAGGGTTAAGTACCCGAAAATTACATGTGTTGTCCATGCTGCAAATTTATCTGTTCTTATATAGCGTTATGAATTTGAAGACGTGTGATTATAATATTATTTGCTCTGTTTCATAGTTCTGAATTCAACATTACTATAAACAAACGTCTAAAGATATCGTGAAGTCCTTGTTCTTCCTCATATTTTCCCAATGCACCCGATAATATTTAATTGTGCAGTTCAATTTTTGTATAAATCTTGTTTTTATAGGAAAGAGTAACTTGAAAGGAGTCTTTATGTTTATAGCATATGATATAATCCCCTTGTTCCCTTTGCTGCATTTACATACTTTTATCGCTCAAGCATCGACTGCGTTGAAACGAGACAAAGCACGGAATATTCTTAAAGTAAGAAAATTTGCAGTATTTCTTTTTTTCTGGTTGACTGTTTTCGAGTGTTAAATGCGTATTAATGAGTATGTAGTAACTATATTTTTTTAATAACCTTCAACTTTCGCTTTGGAATCAGCAAAATGGTATGTAAATTAAGGATAACGTAAAAAGCTTATGGACGTCCATATACGATCATTCGTAGTACCGAATACTCTTTTAAGATGTCATTCAGCAGTCCTATATCGTGATAAAATTAATTTCACTAGCGCTTTTCGTATGCAGCACAGATTCATTTCCCTCTGGTGTTATTTTTAGAATATAAACTTGTGCATTTACTTTACTAAGAGTGCGCGGATCCAAATTTCTTGTAGGGTCGATTCAGTAGAATATAAGAAAAATCTATGTTCAAAATAGCATTGGAGGGATGGTGCTAAGATGTTAACCTCTTTTAATTTCGTTGATATTTTTCGATGAAATGGCAAGTTTCCAAAAAAATATATGTGACGTAAAATTGTTAAATGTAAGCCTAATCCTAGTAAATTGTTGGTTTGAAAATAAAACAAGGTTTAAGGCAATTCTGACACGACACAAACTTTATTGCAAGAGTCAAAATGCAATGTGTCGAATAAAAGTAAGAACTTCCTTCTTTTTCGCTCAATGGGTGTATCTGACTTTGTACTTCATCTTTTATTGGTTTGTAATAGTGTTACACGTGTTTATCGCACAATAATTTTCACTGAAGGAATCAGACATTACATACAGAAAAGAACATTTTTTTGTTTGGATCTCGATATCAACAATTGTAACGAAGAAATCAAGTGGATGCTAAAATTTGTCCTTTTATTTGACATAGTACATTTTCCTGGATTGACAATTATTTTTCTATGACGCTATCTAAATAGCAAAATTATTCCGATAGAGTATAAAAGGATGTCTCAAATTTTCCCAGTGTAAACTTCCATCGAAAAGTAGTTGCGAATCAGTATTCACTTCTTATACTTTAGAACATGGATCTGATAATCAGTCGGCACCGGTTGCCCATTGGTCTCGTTGGTTTATGTGTAGTCTTTTGTGTTTCATGTTTCTATGTTGTGAGTTGGTGTTCCTTGTCCCTTTTGCGTCTCTTTCTGTGGGTATCTGTTCTGTGTTTTTTGCATGGGTGTTTTGGGATTTTGCTGTGGGTGCTGCAACCTAGTGTTGTTGGAGATCCCCTCCTTTCTTTCAGCATGAACGCAGCAGCTTATCAGATTTACAAACCCGATCGACTGTGACTACGGAAATCCTCTTAACCTCACCAAAAGACTTTTCCTGACTCTTTGTCCTGTCTGAAAGATGGATGATTCATCGGATAAACACGGACAATTTCGAACGCGCAAAAATGAATTTTCATATTTAACTGTTTATTACTATGATCCTTGCTTTTAATTATCTTGTTTGTGTCGTCATCTTACGGAAAGGAGGATAAAACTTGTGCGTTCTTCGATGTTGCCCTGTACACTAACTAGTTTAAGATCTTAAATCACGTCATATGGATAACAAGTCAATAAGCTTCTAAAGTAGCAGATTGATGTATATGTTACAGGGAATAAGTGTAATCAGGGATTTTATGTAATTCCTGAAAGGTTCAGGGATTACGTGTAATTCCTGGTCATTTTAGAGATTACATGAAATCTCCAAAATATTAGGGATTACGTGTAATTCCTAAAATATTTAAGCATTTTACACTTATTTCCTGACTGTCAAAAACCTTATAAAAATGATTAAATATTAATCAAATATATAATACCATTACTCAGCGAGAGAAATAGTTTTTAAGATAGATATAGGAAAATGATATGTTAATAAAACTCAGAGTCTGCGAAGCATGATTTGGTCTTCCATATAATTGTTGCCCACTTTGTAAATGTACTCGACACAGTTGAATGGAATCTTGATAGGATCATGTAAGTCGATATACATGATCAAGCTATCGTAACAAAATGAAATGATGATATATTGTCTTGTTCTTATTAACCGATTTCAATGAAACTTGTTGCAATGAAATGTTTAGATAAACACGAAGAAATGGAAATTTCTCAACGTTTTTACCGGAAGACCATGGAGACATGACTTATTGAGGTAGATTTGTTTCATGAACTTCCATACGTATATAACTTACGCTTTCTGTCGGACGGGGACATTCGTTGCCTACCAAATAAAATACGTCATTTGTTGTGTATCTTAGACCCTTTCATATCAGATAAAAGGAAGTAGAGAATAAAAAAAAAACATTGGGTATTTTTTTCTCTAAATCAAGAACAGTTAATGAAGGTTAAATGCTATTTTTTCGCAAGATACTTGGTTTTCTGTCCTCTCTGCAAAGATAATGCAAAATTTGAGCAATATTTTTATAGACATTACCTGTTCAAATGTTTTCACTTATTTTGCATAAACATTCATTGTTACTTGACAGAGAAGAGATTCAGCATCAAAAGGGCGGAAAAGCGTTGATTTTAAATGTCAAAAATAAGACAAAATCTAAGTTAGGAAATAAGTGCAAAAATTCATGAAAAAATCATGAATTACATGAATTACCTGGCCAATTTCAGGAATTACATGTAATGACTAATGTTAACAGGGATTACACGAAATCTCTAAATTTCAGGAATCACGTGAAATTCCTGATTACACTTATTCCCTGTAACATATATGTAATCTATTGCTATTTGCTATGATATTGGGTGTTTTTTCTGGCATTTGCTTTTCCTTTGTTGCTCTTGTCTTTCTATTTGTGTTTCGCAGTACGGAGCTTTGATTTTTTGATGCAGGTGATATAACCGAATCATTTAACCAATACCCTTAGGATATATCTACATAACATCTTTGCACAACTAAATGCCGATTTTCTTTAATATACTAACTCGATACATGGTTGTATTCCAAATAATTTTCAATCATATTTGAAATATGTTGTTAGTCTTCTTACTTAAATACGTACACTTTTTGTGCTGTTCACACATCCAGAGCCTCAATATTTACATGTTCGTGATTCGAATGAGCTACGCAATACCAAGATATATTTGTTTAATCCAGATTAATTAATGTTAAACGTTTTCAAATTCATTAGCATCATTTAAGGACAGATAAATTTCCAGCATGGACCAGACATGCACGTCTCGGGTACTTATCCCTCGTCAAGCAATGACGTGTTCGATAAAATATTATCTCACAAAACAAAAAAAAGTCATATTTTATTTTCAAAATGTCTTGCTCCTCAAAATATCACACTTAGTCAAAGAACAGCGCCGCGAAGCAGTTTGAATGTTAGAATTAGGTCTACATTATTCTGACGTTGTATCGAGTAACGCAAATCATTATTTCACGTTAAGCTAGCAGTCACAGAATTATTGGATCAGTTATCGGCCTATAAGACCGTGTGTAAGCACAACAATTGTGATGATGTCATAGATCACTGACGAGGGTTAAACACGTGCATGTCTTATCCATGCTGTAAATCTATCTGCTCAAAAATGATGCTAATGAATTTGAAGACGTTAAACATATACACGAAATCTTTCTAATTCTCACTCAACAGTAGTGTAAACCTACAACAATAGAGTAAATGTGAGTGGTATTGATAGGAGACTCTCCGAGACTTGCCGAAAACATAACCAAGACTCAATATTCCTACAAAGGAATCAAAAAATTGGAAAGATGTATGATTTTCTCAATGTAGTACTTGCTTTAAGCATAGGTATTGTGTAGTTGTCATATGATGAAATCAAAAATTGTTTCATGAAATATTCTATTTATGATCTGAATTAAAAAAAATTAACAAACATATAATGTGCGCTATATGTTTTAAATTTAATTGAAACTATTTATTTCTAATGTTTCGGTTAGGAGCCGGTTTATTTTTTAAATAAATTTGGATATATTATCTTTATCATCCATTCTCCTTCTGATTTAGGCGAATTATATTATATTTTGCAATCATACGCCATTCTTTGTATTGTTTTAGAATAAGTTTTGCCTTACCTTAGTTAACTTCTACAGAAGTATTTGTAATTAATGTTGACGAATAGGAGACAGTTTTCCTTAAATGCTATGATCTGATGTCAGAACCACAAAAATTGTAGTAGAAATTTTTCTTATACATGTTCTTTTTCATTCTATTAAAAAAATTAAATCAAAGATGTTTGATAAAATGCTTCAAGCTAAATGATTATATTCATTATTCATGAAATCTGTTTTCTGAAAAGGGCCTTCTTCTTTCTTTGATACTCCACATGAAGGACTTTGAAAGGAAATGAGGGAATGAGTACAGCAATGCTAACATCTTTCACAGTGAAAAATAACAGTACCAAGCGTTTTAACGTATCAATTGGATGGATTCAAACAACTTCTGGTACAGACTGTAAAACTCAAGGTAACTTTTTTTCTCTATGGCTTTTTGTGTACATTTAAACAAATTCTTTGATTACTATAAAATATGATACCCATGGACAAGGGTTAGGGTTGGGGTTATATGATACCCATGGACAAGAAGAGGTAATGCTTTACTTCTATTTGTTGAATGAATACTGTATACGGCACAAGGTAGAGTTAAATCCCTTTTCTAAATAGTCCGGTATAAACTGAAAATAGGATACTTGGAACACTTCCGCATTATTAAGGTATCCGTTGTACAAATAAATATCAAGTGTTTAATATAGTTAGAATCATGGCATATTTTTACCTAAATATAATCAATGCAACATAAAAGATGGTTTCTATCATCAGAGGTCCACATGCCTACCATCACTCAAGCCATTGAAAATATCGAGACACTGCCGAAGATTACCGAGATAATTTTAACACTGTTTAAATGGACGAGACGTCAGCGAGATCTCCATTTGTACATTGGATACGTTAAGAAACCTCAAACGTAAATAACAGTAATATTTTTGCAAATATATAAATACTCAAGTCGAACAATTTATCCTGCCTATTGAGAAACAGAAAGGCCATCAGTAAAATTCGCGAAGAAAAGAATGAGAGGCGAACTGGAATCAAAAATACAAAATAAAAGAAGGGGATCACCAACAAGACTGTCCGTTGCTGCAACAACAGCAAAAATCAAAACAAACCAAATGAAAGACACAGCAAATTCAAAAAGGGACAAGAAGCACCAAACTAGACATCAAAACACTAAACACAAAAGACAACACACAACAAAGGAGGAGATCTCCAACAACACCAGGTTGTAGCACCCACAGCAAAACCCCAAAACACCCAATGCAAATACACAAAGCAGACAAGCACAGAAAGAAACTCATAAGGGACAAGGAACGTCAACGCACAACACAGACTCATCAAACACAAAGGACTACACATAAACCAACGAGACCAATGGGCAACCGGTGCCGACTTAGGACGGCAATCTGCCATGGCAGAAGGTGTGATTATCCTGGATTACGTGCGCACAACCATCCATCATATCCATTTTGTCAGAGAAAGTACTTGCTCTGACATAATGAACACAAGTAACATTAATTTAATCATTCCACTTTTTGATAAAAAATCTCAAGACTGTCACCAATAAACAAATAAGATAAACCTGTGCATGCTTTGATTGTTCGGTTATTCATGTCATATCACCGATTTTATTACCACCAATTTATAAATATGATGTGCCAAGGAAGAGTAAGCATCTCCTGCTTGCATGCAACACCCGCCGCGTCAATTCGGTAGAACTGTCATATCCGGTAACTTCCATTTCGGAAGACATAGAGTACTATCTTTGGTTGGATGGTTCAAATGGTCTATGACAAAATATCATCCACCATTCTGGAGAGTGGGACATCATAGTGTATGACCAGTTCGCCACATCGACCATAGAACTTCCTCAGTGACGATGTTAGTCGGTCACAAACATATCCCTGACTGAGAAGCTTATCTGAAAGACGCCTAGCTCTCAGAACAAAATCCGTATATTTGGTACTTGCTCTGGCATAGCGTATCAACTGAGATATGAACACGCCATAAGCAGGCGATGAAGGGATGTTGCTACTCAGAAAAGGAAAGTTTGTAATGCGGAAGTTGAAGTCATCCCGTTTGTCATAGAGTGAGGTATTCATGTGACCATCAGTGTCGTAGGACAACATTATGTCCAAATAGGATGCTGAATTATTTGTCTCTGTAGTTTAATAACAGACACTTCATTCTCAAGTAATCTCACAAAACAAACATTTAACACGCATAGTTTTGAAAACCTTAACTGCATGACATCTAATGTTGTGTACGGAATAGAGTGCTCACTTTGTGGAGTGATTTATGTGGGTGAAACCAAAGGCCAGCTCCGAAAAAGAATGTCAGGACACCGGTCAAAAATAAATAATAAAGGAAGTCAGCTCCTTTATCGACATTTTGACCAGGCGGATCATTCTGTTTTATCTATGAGAGTCAGAATCCTGGAGAAAATATATCACCCCACAAACAATCCCAATTTGAGCACACCTCTCCGTCGCAACAGAGAAGAGGTCTGGATAAAAAATCGTAACACTGCAGCGCCCTATGGGTGCAACGATAACATCAGCACTATAGGAAACTTAACAAGTCCCGGTTGTCAATCGGTAAATGTGACTAGCTTATTCAACAGATCACAAAGAAGACCTCGAAGTCATGGCATTCGAAAACATAATAGGCCTGAGATACATAGTTTCTCCTTCGATGACTTGGTTCCATTTTTGAATGAGCCTCTAGGCCTGCATTATATTCGTACAAAATTATACTCTGTTCCTTTACGGAAGTTACACGAAATCTACGATTATACGAAGGACCTCGCATATACCGATACACGTTCCCCAGAATACAGACTACAAGGAGTCATCTTGGACATTTCTACTTTTCGTTTATTTCAAGCAGTTAGAACAGATAAATCAGAGGAGAAAACAAACCGCCCTTTCATTAAAGTAAGATTTGCAAACAAAGGTATTGATAACTTGAATCTTGGTCAAATTTTGAATCACAAAACTATCACAGAAAAAATCCAACCATATTTCAAAAGAAAAGAAATTCCTTGTATTTCCTATAGCTACACACCAACAGTTGCATCTAAAATTTACAATTACAAACGATTCCTGTAGTGTATTGATTTAAGTAATCCCTCACTACATCCACTTCCCTGCGAATGTTCTTCATCGGATTTCAACTACTCTCCTTGTGGACACGTTATTACTGGTGACCTAAGTATAGTCAGGAACGACAAGTTGAGGGAATTGTTAAAAAAGGGTCCCAAATACAGAGAAAGTATGTCCTTTACATGGAAACAAAATGTCTAAATTATCATGGACTCTTGTGAGGAATATGCAAGACGTTGGACAAAGAAAGAGGATTTACAGCTCGACACCCTTTCCGAATGGATAAAATCAATCAGAGGGTTACTTTTATCTAGAATTAACCGATTAAAATCAACTGTGAACACCAGATTCGAGTCTATATTTAAAGACCCTGATGTTATCACAGAGCTTACCTACCTCCAAGAACATTATGTCATCACACCAGCGGACAAAGCCTCAAATAATTACACATTTACTTGCAAAAAGCACTATTTCGACAGTCTAGTTAAAGAGTTGGGTTTAAATTCGACACCTGGAAATCCCACTTACACCCCAACTAACCTTTCTGCCTCTGAAATAATAGATAACCACATAGCAGCTCTTGCTTCCTTTGGCTTCGACACTACCAATTTAGATTTAGATTTACCATACTTATACTGCATACCTAAAATGCATAAGAATCCGTACAAACAACGTTTCATCGCTGGTTCTTCAAAATGTTCTACCAAATCTGTATCGATCTTACTCACCAAAGTTTTATCTGAAATCAAATCTGGGCTTCAAAAATATTGTTCGACAGTCTATTCTCGCAGTGGCATCAACCAGATGTGGATTTTAAAGAATTCGAAGGAACTTTTAGAACATCTGAAATCCACTCATTTCAGTAGAGTCCATTCGATCAAAGCCTTTGATTTTTCGACACTTTACACTACAATTCCACATTCTAAATTGAAAGACAGACTCGCAAAAATTATAAGTAATGCGTTCACAAGTAAGAACGGTAATCGCAAATACAAATTTATTGTTGTTAACTATGACAAAACCTACTTTGTAAAAGAAAAGTCAGATTCTGAAAATAAGTAAACTGAAGCAGACATTATTCAGATGTTAAACTTTCTGATCGACAACATTTTTGTGGTGTTTGGAGGAAAGGTCTTCCAGCAAATTGTCGGAATTCAAATGGGGACCAATCCTTTCTAAGGGGAGTCTTGCCAATTGGGTTAGGTATAACAACTCAAGATTAGAAAACTTGCCAATACATTGTTATCGGAACAACCCTGAATAGAGTCGATGAAAAAAGAAGACGCACACAATAATTAATAAATGAAAAAGATTGATCCCTTTGCTCGTACACTATAGCATGTACAATTTTATCAAATATGTTCTACCTTACCTTTACCTTACTCACATGACCATTAGTCAAAATAATGTGCAGCTTTCGGATCTATGATGAATATAATGTAAAATATGAAGGAAATTCAGTAAACAGTTTTTGAAGTGTAGCCCGGACACGATAGCATGCAGAATAAATATTGAATAAGTACCATTCAGTCTAACGGTGGTCAAGATAATGACATGAAAAAAATTCCATATCTCCAATTTATACAAAAAGGGTTGTATAATAAAATTGTTCTAACTCTTTACCTTCTTGAAGAAAATTTCCAACAAATTTTAATGCACCAAACACGTTTTTCGGATAGTCAATCCTCGTCAGTGATTCTTCCAACGAGAGTGATTTTCAGACACAATCATAACTCCTTTCAGTAACGCCCTCTGTCTTCATTTAAATTTGTGCAATTATTTTGCATAGAGTGCGCGGTTGCAAATTTCCTGCACAGTCGATTCAGCATTGTCAAATAAAATCAATGACCAAAATAGCATTGAAGGAATGGTGCTCAGATGTTAAATTCCTTTAATTTCGATGTTATTTTTGAATGAAATGACAAGTTTCCTAAAAGCAAAACAATATATATAATGTTGAATTGATAAAGGGCAAACAAGCTTCTTTCAGGCTACAGAATTTGACAGAAGTAATAAATAGACTTCAAACAACAAGTGACGGAGAACAAGTATAACTGTGCATTTCTTTCTGAATATTTTTTTGCTAAAATGGATAAGATACTTCTTAATCATGAAATTTCGACAGTGAAAAACATGTTCACTGAAATCAAAAGTTGTATCATATCTGACATACATACAGGCTCTTTAAGTGCATTCTGTATCAATTAATAGTCCATTCTAAAAACAAACTCTACAAAGTTTGTCTGAATTCTATACTATAAAATATGCCAACCGAAGATAAGGATAAGGAAATATACAATTTACTTCTTTGGTAGAACATTAATAAAGAAGTGAAAAACATATAAGTTTAAAGAAAATGAATGATTAAGATGACAAATATGGATAATGACCATATCCCAATACACAATTAATACAAAATCGAAAATGCAGAAAATGCAAAAAATCATAAAAAGAAAGCATACAATAAACCAAAGCAAATGTTAAACGTCTTCAAATTCGATAGCATCATTTAAGAGCAGAAAAATTTACAGCATGGACCAGACATGCACGTTTCAGGTACAAAGACACAAAGAAAAACCTCGACCACACGAAGAGAAGCGAACCTCTAATTTTGGAGTTCTTCCAGGCGCCCTTAAAGAGTCAGCATATCCTGCTTGCATGCAACACTCATTGCTTCAATTCGGTAGAATTGTCACATCCGGTTACTTATATACTTACAGTTGCACAACCGGTAAGTGCAGGCAGTTTACCGATACGATAGGATACGTGCCCCATAGGATAGGATTACCGATAGAATTTGCGCCATACGATAGGCTCGATAGTGCACTCTATCCTATCGTGTCGTATCCTATCGGCTTCTATCGGTTTGTATGGGATTCTTTCGATTTGTATGGGATTCTATCGGTCTCTATGGGATCATATCGGCTTCTCTGGGATCCTATCGGCTTCTATCGGTTCTATGGGTTACAATATGTTCTATGGGATTAATCAAATAGCAGTGCATATACAAAATGATTTGATCACGAGTGTTTGATTAATTCATACTTATTACCAAAACATAAATTCGATGAATAATACTTAGTCTATTTATAAGTTATGAGGCCATTGAAAGGGTTCATATATACGAATTAGTTACCTCAAAGACTTTACCTGGAAATATAATTATTTTAATTATGAAAGAATGCGGATGAATAATATTGTTAGTTCAGGTCGCTTAGCCACATTAATATTGTAAAAGAATCTGGTGAATTGGTTTATTTATTTACTCATTTATTTCTATCATTTATTCTATACATGTACATGTTTTCAGTTTATTGCATGTTTTATTCCGATGAGTTAATGAGTTCGGTACGAAAATCCTTTCGCGGACCTCAATCATACACAAATTGAAATCATGCAGCACCATCTTCAGTGAGTTCGGTTATAGTAAAAAACTGATTAATTATGAGGCCATCAAACGGGTTAATAGGCACTAATTACCTCAATTACTTACCTGAACAGATAAATAGAATCAATTAGAGAGAATGTGGGTGATAATTATTTTTCAAGTCTCTACTTTCGCAGCTTTGATAACGTTAAAGAATCAAGTTGGTTTATTTTTTATTTTAATTCAAATTTGTTACTTTATTTTATAAGTTTTCTTTTTAACGTATTATTCACGCAAGTTTTCCCTCCATGGACCTCAGTAATACAACGATGAAATCTTAAAGAGCCAACAGAAAATTAGAATTTCAAACATTAAAAAAATTTTACATTTGAATAATTTGTAATCTTTTAATTTTTTATCCACATTATATATCTTATCATATTAATTTGGTATAAAGATTCCCCGTCGACGTACCTCTGAATTAAATGATTAAATTTACAACGTTCCAATACGGCGCCATCCAGCGGGGGAGATGTTTACTTCTACTATTTATTTTTCATTATCTTTTTATTGATCTTTTTCGAGTAATATAAATAATTTAATAGATAAAACATAACCGGACGTCCATACTAATAGCACTATAAGATATAAACCCTATCGTCCGGTAGGAACCCATAGCGCCCAATAGGAACCGATAGCGCCCCATATGAACACATAGCACCCGATGGAGACCCATAGAGCCCAAAAGGATTCCATAGAGCCCGATATGATAGGAGATCCGATAGAAACAGTTACGATACCCCTTAGAAATTGGCCGATATGATTGGATGGCTACCCAATACGATAGGATAGAAAATCTGCACTCACCGCAACTGTATACACTTTCCAGTTCAGATACGATACATCAAAGACATATGCAATGAATATAGAAATTTTCTTTCATTTAATAATATCACATATAATTATAAAGTCACATTGTCCTTTACAATATACACTGGCCTTACTTAAGGTATTAAGACGGAATATCACACACTATTTACTTCTCTGCATGTATTTTATGAACTAGTTATCCATCATCACTTGAAACTTGATGTTATTGATAAAATGAAATCAAGAAATTTTCAAGCAAATACGATTTCCTCATACGACATTCCTAATATGTACACCGCACTTCTCACGACAGGATTCATTATCGATTGTCCGAACTCATTGAATGGTGTTTTGATCGAGAGGGGAAAAGGAGTGTATATGGTTTATGTAGTAGAGCGGCCCCTAAAATCGACTATTCCAATATAAGATTTTGTTGTAATTTAAAGAGAGTTAAATATCTATATCTTAAGAAATCTAGTATCAAAAACTACATTTTGCTTTCTAAGGCATTGCAATTTTTGCATTGATATCATGAAAACGGGCAATTTTGTCAACTTTGCATGAAAAATAGCATATTTCTTGATTATTTTCAATGAGGTAACAGCGAGCGGGATCGTGAACAACTTTTCCCTTTTTCATGCAGTTTAAGTCGTGCAAAGGTAATAACATGATAATATATTAAAGTTGTTCAGAAGCCCGCTCGATATTAGTTTATAGGAAATTTGTCGAAATAAACCATGAAGAATCCATCAGGTATTCAGATAGTCGAGAAGACAAGGCAAAATCATTAGATTTACCACAGGAACGGTTGCGAACCTCAGAATGAACAAAATTCCGAAGTGAGACCAGGTGCCCGGGGAATGTCAGCGTCTCCCGATTGCATGCAACACCCGTCGCAACAGCTCCATGGAAACCTGTTAAATTCGGTGATTGTCTCGATATACATTTTGATGTACATATCAGGTAAGTATGTCTTGTTTAGTGATGATGACAGCCATTCAATCATAATGTAGAATGTCACTTATCATTCTGGAAAGGGGGATCTCATATGCTTTAATTACATCCCCGTAGCGACCGAAGAACTTCCTCAATGATGATTTCAGTCTTTGTGTAACATAACCCTGAACAAGTAGCTGACTTGCAAACCGTCTGGCTCTAAGGATGAAATCTTCAAAATTTAAGATTTTGCTCTAAAGGGGGCCACTTTACTATGTAAACCATATATAGTCCTTTATATTTGTGTATCTGAATGAAAGGGTTTCTTTTCCGCCACAGAAAACAAATCATACAAATCATGGACATGTCGTGACCTGTGTATTTCTTGTCCTTCCTCTTTGACAATATTTATGTAAAAGTTGGTTAGAAACACTACAAGCAGATTGTTTGAATCCTTATGGGTTTATTTTATACACGTATGAAAAGGAAATCATCCATAATCTTCAGGAGGAGAGAAAACATGTTGATGTCATTGGTTCTTCTAGGTACATGGGTGACATTCTTACTGTCGACAATCCCGTTTTTGAAAAGTAAAAATATACTTTTTGTACACAAGAATTGACTCTAAACAAGGCAAATATTACAAACACAGAGACACCATTTTTGGGCCTAGATATCAAAATTGTTAATGAAGAGGTTCATACAAGTGTGTATAATAAACGAGCTATTCTTGGATTCAACATAGTAAATTTTCCCTGGCATGACGGTGATGTTCCGAGATTACCGTCATACGGTATTTAAAATTCACATCTCATACAGTATGCTAGAGCATGTACTGATGTTTTGGATTTTCAAAGTAGAAATTTACAATTTACAATTGTTTAGGTCAAGATTTTCACTTTCACAAACTTTTTAAGACTTTCTGAAAATTTTACAAAAAAATATGGTCAACTTCTTTTTAAAGTCGGACCCATACCAGCAACAGAGTAAATTACATTGGGTATTTCACAACCTGCATTTTATGGTGAAATTATTAACAAAATAAAAAGGATCGAAGGTAGACAGAATTACCATCGAAATTGTGTTAGAATCATCAAACGCCGTTTCTTTCGTGGATATAATCTTTCTGTCACCAGACGGACACTTGGCTTGGTACTATACTATTCTACAGCCTTGTACCAGCGCATTCTTAAGAATTGCACTCTAAGTGACTGTGACTTCAGGACTACATGACAGGGCCTGCACAAACCTCTTTAGAGAATACAAGGCCCGACCACCTGTCCTCTATGAATTTCAGTCGAGCTCATCGGGTGATCACATGCATGAGCTCGCTTCAGACTGCAGAGAACGGATTGTATTTCGTATGCTTTCTGTTTTTATATCCATTAACAAATTCATCTGTGTTTCTTTGACCTCTTCGTCATGATGTCTGTTTGTATGTTCAACTTACAACGAGAAGGTCATTTTTCACCACAATTGTGCGTTTTTGCGATATCTCTATGTGATCAGAAAAGTCACAGGGCTGTGCACACGTAATCCAGATATTCAATCCGTCTGCTACTTACATGGCAGATGACCGTCCAAAGTCGGCACCGGTTGCCCATTGGTCTCTTCGGTTTATGTTTGGTACTTTGTGTCTGATGTTTCTATGATGTGCGGTGGTGTTCCCCGTCCCTTTTGTGTCTCTTTCTGTGCGTGTCTGCTTTTTTTTGTATTGGGTGTTGTAGGGTTTTGCTGTGGATGCTGCAACCTAGTAATGATCCTTTGTTTGAAATAATTTGTTTAGGTCAGGGCTCTGAAATATTTTACGATATTCCTAACAAAGCATACGAGGGTTGCTCTGAAAATTCATAGACGACGCAATTTAAAGAAAGGTAAAGAAAACTTGATATAAAGTTGACGCTGTGGTCTAGTGGATAAGGCGTCGGGCTAGTGACCGAAAGGTTGCTGGTTAAAGCCTCACTAGGACCATGGGTCGTTCGACATATGCTCATCTATGTTTTGTGTTATATACTAAAAATGTCCTTGTCTGTGTAAGGTATACATGTCTGTGGTGTTTAAGAAATGGATATTTATCAAGTTGATTTCTTTATTTTACGGAAAACTTTGAATGCATATGCGGATTTTCATTAAGATGTTTAATGAAAATTTTCCTTTTGAAACAGTCAAATGCAGACTCACTGCAAAAACACAAGGCAGACACGCACAGAATGAGACGGAAATCAGAGAATAAATGCAAAATTACATACTAAAAACATCAAACATAAATGACTTTGCATAAATCAACGAGACCAATGGGCAATGGGTCCCGATTTAGGACGGCCATCTGCCACGTCAGTAGCAGACGGTGTAGTTATCCTGGATTACGTGCACACAGCCCTCCCACTGTTCCGATACCCCGAGGTCTCGAAGAACGTTCAATTGTGGTGTAAAACAACCTCCTCGCTGTTGGATGACCACACACAAACAAGACTGCAAGAAACAGAGGCCCAAGCAACACAGATGAATATGTAAATAGATTTAAAAAGAGGGCGTACGTAATACAGTTCGCACTCTGCCGACTGTAGCGAGCTCATGTATGTTATCTCCCGAGAAGTTTAACTGACATTCAGAGAGGACAGGTAATCGGGGCCCTGTCTTCTCTGAAGAGGTGTGTACCGGGCCGGTCATGGAGTCCCGCCGTCACAATCAGTCAGAGTGCAAGTCTTAAGAATGCGCTGATACAAGACTGTAGATTGGTCAAGTACCAAGTCTAGTGTCCGTCCGTTGACATTAGAATCATATCCATGGTATAAAATGCGTTTGATGATTCTGACGCATTTTTGATGGTTATGCGGTCTACCTTTGATTCTTCTTATTTTGTAACTGAAGCTTCCATAAAATGCGGGTTGTGAAATACCCAAAGTAATATACTCTGTTGCTTGTATGGATTTTCAAAATTGAATTTCAAAGGAAGTTGACCATATTTTTTGTAACATTTCCAGAAAGTCTTAACTAGTTTGTGAAACCTAAAACTTTGACCTAAAGACATTACTTTAAGTATTTCGGTTCAATTTTTTCCCACTCCATCCGAAATCGCGAACAACTTTGGCATTCCGAATCAATTTCTAAGCTTTGCTCTCATTATGTTCTAGGATAACACATAAAGTGAAATATTAATCTTTATCAATACACAATAGGTCTCACTGGGGTAAATCGCCTTCGCGGAAGCCTGTAATAGGGGAATATAGTTCCTAAGGGATAGAAAGCTGGAACTTTTGAATACAAATAAAGTATGAAAACAACTATTTTTGTGCGTAAACTTTATATCATGTTTGAGGAAATTTTATATTCTTTCAAATGAATTATACTTGATAAGGAATGAGGCACTATATTTCCTGGAAGGATGCCATATGTATAGGGTAGTATGAGAGCACTGGGTGAAACTGAGAGGTGCTTTTAAAATCGCCCTCAATTTTCAAGGCCAAATTGCCCGAAAGATGCAACGTGCACTTTTTTTTGCAGACTTATTTGAAATCTTGACTATGCATGTGCGAAAGCGTTTTTTATTCTTTTTCCTCTTAGCTGAGATATTGGCGATCAAAGTTGACAAGTTACTATAGAAACATATAGGGATTTATTTACCCCAGTGAGACCACAAATAACTAATGCTATAATCATCGATTATTTTTACGAAGATAAGTCTTAGTGAATTTAATTTGGGGTGCTTATTAAAAGTAATTTGGCTGGAGAAGCATCAATGATGAGAATTTAATATTCGAAACACGTGTCTGGTGCATGAAAATTGGTTGGAAATGTTCTTTAAGAAGGCATAGAGTTGGAACCCTTCCGCATTATTACTATAATAATACGTTGATCGTGTGGTAGACTCGTCACTTCAGAATTACTTTGTTTAAAAGGTTTCAGAAAAAGATATACATTGTGGTGCTCCGTAAATAACTTTGCCGTAATTAATTATGTTTGTTTGATCAACAATATCATGCAATCTTCATTAAATTAGTGAATCAGGACTGATTTCGCTAAAACTTCGCAAGGATAATTGAAAGTTATTATAAAATAGAAACTAAAGTTGTAAAGTGTAATTGTCTCTGTCTGTTTGTCCTATTTTCTTTTCACATGAGAAAGTTCTGTTTTGTCTTTTGTTCCCCAAATTTAGAAAGGCACTTCTTAGTCTTAGTGAAAAGACTATAAAAGAAAAAAGAAAAGAAATATACTGACTCCCCCAAAAACGATACGTGGTTGCATTTCATACACTTTTCAGTCAATATTTGAAATATGTGGATATTTTAAATAAAATAGTTGAGTAAGTCTAGTTACTTCAATATACATATTTTCATTAGCTGTTCACTCATCCAGAACGCCAATATTTACGTTTTCATGATTTGCACGAGCTATGAAGTACGAGGATATCTTGGTTTAATCCAGGTGAATTAAACAACGTTTTCGATAAAATATGATCTCACAAAACAAAAAATCACAATTTTTTTTAATTTCTCGCCCCACAAAGTGCCAAATTAATCAAAGAACAGCGACGTCAAAAAGTTGGATTGTTAGAAGCAGGTCTGGAGCAGCATTCTGACGTTGCCGCGTAATTCCGAGAAACGCAAATCATCATTTTGCGTTTAATTAGCCGTCACAGGATGATTGGATCAATCATCGGCCTGTAAGACCATGTATAAGCACCACTACCAAATGTGACGTCACATCTACGTAATATCTCTACGGCTCACTCAGCAGTAGCGTAAACGCGCAAACAATAGAGTAAACGTGTGCGGTATCGGTAGGAGACCTGAATAAAACGGAATCAATACATTGTGTCCCTGCAAAGGAATCGAATTTACCAAAATTGGACAAATTTGGGATTTTTATTATGCAATCTTTGCTTTTAGCAAAGGTATTGCGTAATGGTCATGTGATGAAATGAACATTTGTTCCATGAAACGATCTGTTCATGATTTAAATTTGAATCATATAAATATGCATTCATTTCAATTTATTGATATGTAACGTTTCTTTTGGGGATCAGTATAGAAACAAGAAAATATTTCTAGTTTCTATTTCTATTTTATCTTTTTTTTAGTCAAATGTATTGTGAATTTAAGGTCAATGGAAAAAAATGATTTGATTTTTATAGCCCTATACTTAATACTAAGACATTCTGAACGTCTGAAAGCGGTGAATTCATAGAAAATATCAACAAACGAAATTTCAATACATAAGTTCGCACCAGCCCATGTCCATACTAATGTTTATACAAATTGATAGATGTATAATCGACCTTTCAATTTGCATAAAAAAGTTGTTGGTGCTGCAGCTAGGCATTGTTAGAGATCCCCTCCTTTCTTTCATTTCATTCGATCAAACTTTGTGTTTTAGATTGTATATTTACTTTGTACAGTGTGTGTTTATTTTACAGACAGCTGGAACTACTTTGTAATTGGTACACAGTCAATAGTGTTCATAGTTATACTAGCTTCCGTTATCATGTGCAGATATTTCAGGTACGTTAAAACGAATTATGATATTTATAAAGTTCATGTAGGTGTTCAATAATTACCAGCATTAATTTTTATTTAAAGTCGATAAATGTTGTAACTTTGTATCATTCAGACTGTAGTTGTGGATGTTTGCATTTTTGATTGGGTGTATTCCATATAAATAAGTGACAATTGTGATCTATAGAAAATAGTTTAAAGCTGAAATCGTCACGCTTGTCATACAGTGAGATGTTAAAATAGCCGTTTGCGTCGAACGATAGAAGTATATCCCAGTACGAAGCGGATCTGTCTCCCTCTGTTGTATCCTTGATCTCTAGTTCATGAGGATAGATTTTATGTAAATGATCCTTAAATTTCGTATTATTGATGGACAACACGTCATCTATGTATCTGAAAGTAAAATTGAACTGAGGTGCGAGGCAGTTTCACCCAGTCGAGAGCAAGGTCTGGATGAAGTCAGCTTCGTATGAATACAAAAATAAGTCCGCAAGCAGTAGGGCGCAATAGTTACCCATGGGGTAACTATTGCGCCCTACTCTCACTGTATTGAGCTTTTTACTGAAAAAAGTTTTTGTGGAGTTTGGAGGAACCATATTCCAGCAGATAGTCGAAATCCCCATGGGTAACTATTGCGCCCTACTGCTTGCGGACTTATTTTTGTATTCATACGAAGCTGACTTCATCCAGACCTTGCTCTCGACTTGGTGAAACCTCAGTTCAATTTTACTTTCAGATACATAGATGACGTGTTGTCCATCAATAATACGAAATTTAAGGATCATTTACATAAAATCTATCCTCATGAACTAGAGATCAAGGATACAACAGAGGGAGACAGATCCGCTTCGTACTGAGATATACTTCTATCGTTCGACGCAAACGGCCATTTTAACATCTCACTGTATGACAAGCGTGACGATTTCAGCTTCCACATAACTAACTTACCTTTCATGAGTAGCAACAATCCGTCATCTCCTGCTTGTGGCGTTTTTTTTTGTTTCTCAGTATTCAAGGGCATGTTCCAAATATAACGATTTCATCACTAGAGCAAGACGGCTTGCAAGTAAGCTACTTGTTCAGGGTTATATCACACAACGGCGGAAATCAGCATTGCAGAAGTTCTTCGTTATGGTATAAGAAAATACAACAGGCCAAATATTCATTATATATCTTTCGACGGTATTTTGCCATTTGTCATCCAACTGTTAGGTCTTCATCATATTCGTGTGAAGTTGTACTCTCGTCCTTTAAAGAAATTGCATGACTTGTACGAATCATCAATGATCGTTCATTTTACCGACACCGGTTCATATCGCCTACAAAGTATTATTCTGGATATCTCGTCAAATAGACTTTTTAAGGCCGTCAAATCTGATATACCGCCCAATTCTTCTTTTAAGTAATTATCCGATGGATATCTAGTTTTACGTCATCCAATATTTGCCCACCGTCTGGCGTACTCCTCACGTGCATCAATAATTATTCCAAAGTTTTTCCGCCATGTGAAGGGACGGGGTTCCCTGTACTTTGAATCTTTACTGAGAAGGTTCCTGAGTTTATTGCTACCGACGATATTAAGGTCACCAGTAACCACATGCTCACACGGTTGGTATATGAAATCAGAGGATGAACATGTGCATTGTATGGGGCTTTGTGAAAGGTGATGTACATTTAGATGTTTCAAATGTTGTTTATTGTTAAATATTTTGGAAGCAACGGGTTGTGTATATATGTAGGAAATGCAACGACTCCTGGTGTTTAAGATAAGGAGGGATCTTATCCTTGACAGAATTGGTATTTAGAATGTTGCTTAAACGCAGAGCATCGATCCCTTTTTTGCAAATTTAATTATAAGGAAGGGACGATTTTCGATTTTCATTGCTACCAGGTATATCAGATTTGACGGCCTTAAAAAGTCTATTTGACGAGATATCCAGAATAATACTTTGTAGGCGATATGAACCGGTGTCGGTAAAATGAACGATCATTGATGATTCGTACAAGTCATGCAATTTCTTTAAAGGACGAGAGTACAACTTCACACGAATATGATGAAGACCTAACAGTTGGATGACAAATGGCAAAATACCGTCGAAAGATATATAATGAATATTTGGCCTGTTGTATTTTCTTATACCATAAATTCGACGTCCTCTTGTTGTTTCATCAAACAACCTCAATACATTAACCGAATTGCATCCAGGACTCGTCAGATTTCCTATTTTTTTCTATATGGTCGTTGCAACCATACGGGGCAGCTGTGCCCAATATCGTCTATACGGAGTACTGAGGTTCGTATTGTTAGTTGGATGATATATTTTGTCTAGAATACGGACCCTCAGAGACATAATGGAGTGGTCGGGCAAGTTGAAATGTGTGTAAAGTACCTGGTTTCCGTTATGATTTATTTTAAATCGTTACCCTGTCTTCCTACTCCTCAGCTGTCCCTTGCTTTCTCCAACGTATATCAACCCACATAGAAAACACTTAATCATGTAAATAATATTGGATGACCTAAAAGATAGGTAATCGAAACTCTGGGTGGTAAAGGTATGTTTGGTAAAGTTACTTGTGAAGGAGTTGTCTGTAATTAGAATAGGGCATGTTTTACGATTCTTGTCCCCACACTTGGATATATTGCAGTCAGCGGGGACAGAATTGTGGTCTTTCAGAATTTCGACAACTTCAACTTGGCATGACTTTATGGGTAAGAATCTGTCAGCGTATTTATACCACATCTTGTGGTCGTCACTAACTATATATGTATATTGAGTGATGTCCCGAAGGATGACTCTCGGGGCACATGCCTGTCCTACTGTATCTGTGCCCTGGGACAAAGCAGGTAGGCACTTTTATAGAGGTGACGTGCCAGCCTCTATGGAACTTCTTATATCAGGATTCATATTGAATTACTGCTCGACAAGTATCCTCGGAGACAATTTGTCAACCAGCAGAGATACATGGACAGTGATTAAAATGAACATCAAAGAAGTGCCTCAAAGTCTCAAAAACAAGAAGACAAGGCCAAATCGTGAGAATTCCTATCGGAACGGTTGCGAACCCCCCTGAATGACCAACATTTCGAAGAGAGACAAGGTGCCCGGGGAGAGTCAGCGCCTCCTGATACTACCATTTGAACATTTACCATTTGAACAATAACTACCAATTAAACATCTGTAGAATACTTGTATAAATTAGTCCATCTCAAATTATTGTTTCAATTAGACGTTTTTAATCTCTGGCACACACGATTTCGGTATACACTATGATGTCCCACTCTCCAGAATGGTGGATGATATTATGTCGTAGACCATTTGAACCATCCAACCAAAGATTGTACTCATCGGATGTGACAGCTCTACCGAATTGAAGCGGCGGGTGTTGCATGCAAGCAGGAAATGCTTACTCTTCCTGGGCACCTGGTCTCACTTCCATATCGGGAGTTCGCTTCTTTTCATATGGTGGAGGTTTTTGTTCGTTTGCTTTGGTTCCTGTTTTGTCCTGATTTTGTATGCCTTCAGTTTCTGATTTTCTGAATTATCGATTTTGTGCTGTATACAGGGATATGGTCATTATCAATATTTGTCATGTATCCATTATGCAGATAACTGCACGCATTATCGAGAACAAGCGGGGTGAATGACCTCCTTAAAAAGTCTTTGTTTACTTTTTCGCCTCTCTTATATTCATACTGCCGTGCATCTTCTCGAGACAAGTGTACGTAATTATTACGTATACTTGTCTCGAGAAGATGACTGCCGTGTATCTCTATTTTGATTCTGATTTTGTTGAATTTAACACACCATTTTTACGCATTTTTAAGCAAAAGAAAAACACTTTTATATGGGGAAAATTTCTCTGACAGGAATGGAAAAATATATACTCCAGGAAAAGGGAATGGGGCCGAATATCGCTGATTTTTTTTAAATCGCTGGAAAAAGAACAAGGGCGTCCTTAATTTGAGTAAAGTAAAGAAAACAAATCCAATTCTCTTAATTTTTTCATGTGATGGAGAAATTACTCTCTCTCTTTCAACTTCATGCGAAGCCCCTCTCAGGAAGTCATTTTTTACGATCACAATCATTGCGGCCCATTCCCCTTTTTTCAAAATATCGTTCAAACGAATATATAGTTATGGTGGCATACTAGTGTGCTACCATACATAATAAACAAGATTGTCCTCGAAGTTGTTTTGAATTATTTTAGTGTTAATGGTATTTCTCGATATTTTGATATGAGACTATATATTTATAATCTAAACCCTCAACCCTTCTGATATCGCAAGTCAGTCAAATTAAAGTTGTATGTGCACCCTGTAGTTGATGTCTGTAGTCCTTTGTGTTTGATGTTTCTGTGTTGTGCGTTGACATTCCTCGTCCATAATGCGTCTCTTTCTGTGCTTGTCTGCCTTGCGTTTTTGCATTGGGTATTTTTGGGTTTTGTTGTGGGTGCTGCATCCTGGTGATGTTGGAGATCCCCTCCTTTGTTTTGAGTTTCTGCATTCGCTCCTGAATGTGCCTTTCACATATAACCTGATCTTTTAAAATTCCTTTTTCTTAAAAGTTAGAGACAATTATGTCTTCCTTGTCCTGAAAGTATTCGAAACATTAGCTTCCTCCATTTATATGCCGGTACCCGGTTATTTGTCATCACCTACTTTAAGTAAAACCCAACGCCCACTTTCTTAGTAAATGCATTTTGATGAGTCGCAAAATCTCTTTCAGAATCGCTCCCTTCTTCAAAAATTATCAAGAACCTTGTCCCTTCCTCACCAAATAAAAAAGAAAATCTCAGGATG
This sequence comes from Pinctada fucata, assembly GCA_028142955.1. Lineage (NCBI taxonomy): Eukaryota > Metazoa > Mollusca > Bivalvia > Pterioida > Pteriidae > Pinctada > Pinctada fucata. Next base: position 60,026,758 of record AP027108.1, on the reverse strand, counting down.
AGAGTTGAGAGTGCATTACATCTTAATTCTGAATCTTTCTTCCTCTAGATTCGCGCTTTTTACTCTCTCTTTTCTAAATTTCTTTGAAGGGGATTGGCCTTCTGTTGTTTAGAATACCGTATGTATGGACACACACTATAAACGCTTTGTAAGGTTTCCGTAAAGGCCGTTTCGTACCAGTAGTCATACGCTGATTAACTCAACTTACCTCTGACGTCACTATAACGTTGAAAGAATATGGATTGCAACGTAGAAATTAATGGGATGGGGTAAAAAAAATGATCATAACTTTCGTTCGCTAGGTTCGATTTTGTTCATATTGCATCAGAACACTTCAAAAACAATAGTTTATCATTTGATGACAAATATGGATAATGACCATATCCCTGTATACAGCACAAAATCGATAATTCAGAAAATCAGAAACCGAAGGGGTATATTTGATTCAAGAAAATTAAACGACAGAATTTCTTGTAATAGGCATATGACGTCAAAAAATTACGATCGGAAAACGAGTTTTTAATCTCCTAGATTATCTTAAATTTGTAATACTTCCTCCATTTTCTGAGTTTATTTCAATTTCTTGTTTAAAGGTGAATATATAGTTTGAATATAAAATTAAATCAAAGAAGCATTCATAAATTCAGTAAAATATTTAAAAAATCAGCATACTTTCTTCAAACTAGCAAGTATGCTATTGCATTTAAAGACGTTAACATTTGTACTATGTATTGGGATATGGTCATTATCCATTTTTGTCATAAACGAGTCTGTGTTCTTCGTAACCACTGGGTAACAGGACAAATGTGAGGATTTACTCACGTTATTCATATGACAACACGATTACCCATAAATTGATCTCACTGGGATAAGAAGAGTCCTTCGTGTTTATTGATTTGATGTCTTGTTATGGGTCAGAATACCCCAAAACGCCAGCAAAAATCAGACAAAGACAGAATATAAATTTACAAGTTTAATTATGTACAATATATATATATATGAAATGATTACAACTTACAATACAATGTCCGGATCAAAGTGTCCGTTACGGTCCACAAAGTCTATCGAATGTATGGTTTCCAGTAATCACAAACGTTCTCGAAAGATCGGTGTCCAAACGTTGTTAAATGGATTAAAGTCTCAACAAATAAAGTATCCCAGTATATCAGAATAGATGAATGAATCGTGTCTACGAATGTGTACGAATGTCCCTTCAACACAGTTCCTCAGAGGTATATATACTTAATACAAATGAATTTACCAGAAGCTTCTAGAACAATGACTCATTACAAATGATTAACAATAGAGTAAATTCTAGAAATCACAGTCGTGTGATGACAATGATGTAACAAAGAACATACTGGAATATTCTCTAAAGAAATAAACATGACATAGTAAAATCTAGAAAGAATTATTATGAAATCATTAAATAACATGACTAAGTACATGTGTACCTACACATAAAGTAAAACTAAAATCATACATGACCCACAACACCTCCCCCCTTAAAAAAAGTTTGATTGTCAATGAAAACTTAGGTGGTAAATTCTGCAAAAATCACTCATGAAACTCTCGATAGTGCATCTGCAATCACATTGTCTTTGCCCTTGATATGCTTAATAATGATATTGTACTCTTGCAACAATAAACTCCACCTTGTTAGTCTTTGATTCTTGTTTGACATTTTGTGCAAAAATGTGAGAGGGTTGTGGTCAGTAAACACAAGAATGGGATGTAAAGTAACATTCAAATAAACATCAAAATGTTGTAAAGCTAACAATAATGCAAGACACTCTTTTTCAATAGTAGAGTAATTCTTTTGACATTTTGTCAACTTCTTTGAAAAATAACAAACAACTCTATCTACACCATCATCATTTTCTTGAAACAAAGCAGCCCCGATTCCTACGTCACTGGCATCAACAGTAAGCTTAAATTGCTTATCAAAATTTGGAGCTGACAGGACAGGACTATTCATAAGAACACATTTGATTTTCTTAAAAGATTCGTCACAGTCATTGGTCCATGCAAAATTCACTCTCTTTTGTAACAAATTGGTAAGTGGACCAACAACTGACGAGAAATTTGGACAAAATTTTCTGTAAAATCCTGCCATTCCCAAAAATCTCATTATCTCTTTCTTATTGGTAGGAATCGGGAACTTTGAAATAGCTTCCACCTTGGCCATGATAGGAGTAACAAAACCTTGACCTACTTTGTGACCCAAATATTCTACAGTCGCATGACAAAATTCACTTTTCGCAAGGTTCACTGTGAGGTTTGCTTTCGCCAGTATGTCGAAGAAGGTACGCATGATTCGGAGATGGTCATTCCAGGTGTCGCTGTAGATGATGACGTCATCGATGTACGCCTCGCATCCTTCGAGATGAATTAGGAGCGAATGAATCATCCTCTGGAACGTGGCTGGTGCGTTTTTCATACCAAAGGGCATTACTTTATATTGGTATAGCCCATCTGGAGTCGCAAATGCCGATATTTCTCTGGCTCTCTCGGTAAGCGGGACCTGCCAATAGCCTTTGAGCAAGTCAAATTTACTGACAAATTTTGCACTGCCAATTTTATCTATACAGTCATCAATTCGTGGGATCGGATAAGAGTCAGTTTTGGTGACTGAATTGACTTTTCTAAAGTCCGTACACAATCGGTAAGTTCTGTCTGGCTTCGGAACCAGAATACATGGGGAACTCCAATCACTATTGCTGGGTTCTATAATGTCATTTTCAAGCATGTATTGAATTTCTTTCCGCATGTATTGAAGCTTTATCGGGTTTAACCGATAGGGATGCTGTTTAATAGGTGACGCACCACCTACAATGACATCATGATGAGATGCATTCGTCTTTTTTGGAATGTCCGGAAAGATGGTCGTATATTCCCGCATTAATTGGTGCACTTCCTCTTTTTGATGCACGGTCAAATGTCTGAGTTTCAGTTCCGGATTTGTCAGAATTTCAGAATTCTTCAAACGGACACTTTGAGCAAAGTCTTTTTCGACAGTCTCTTCATTACATTCAGCTTCAGCACAATTTTCTAATGTATTTGCATTGGCCAAAGTGGAAACTGGTTTTACAAAATATCGGTCACTTCTATCAAAATACTCTTTCAACATGTTAACATGACACACTCTTTTTTCTTTTCGCCGACCTGGTGTCTTAACCACATAGTTAACATCACTAATTTTACTCTCAATCTCATAAGGACCGAAATATCTAGCTTGCAAAGGATGACCAGGGATAGGCAAAAATACAAGAACTTTATCGCCTGGTTTAAAAACTCTGTTTCTAGCATCTTTGTCATACCATGTTTTCATTTTCATTTGAGATGTTTTGAGATTTTCTTGAGCTAATTTGCAAGCATTATATAATTTCTCTTTGAAATTAGACACGTAGTCTAAGAGATTCAAATCGCTAGTCTCAGTCAACCATTTTTCCTTCAATAACTTCAATGGCCCCCTGACTGTATGCCCAAAAACTAGCTCGAAGGGACTGAACCCCTTCTCGTGTCAGAAAGGTCCATATTTTCGGAGGGATGGTCCTCGTTAAGTGCAGAAGTACTCTCAGCCTCTTTTAGTCTGTTCCTGGCCATCGCCCTGGTAACTGCGCAGGCTGGGTACAAGTCGTCGTCTTCATCATCGGACACGACATCGGACGTGATTTTCTCACAAACAATCGGATCGGCTACAACTTTGCCGCCAGCTAAATCGTTGTCAAGCAACAAGGAAACGCCTTGAACGGGAAGAGTAGGTCGAACACCTACGATAACAGGTCCAGTAATTAAGTCTGACTTCAAATAAATTTTATGAAGGGGAACATCAATGACGCCTAGCTCCACACCCTGTAATAAAACTGACCTACCAGTAAAAGTGTGCTCAGACAAAGGCAATGAACCCTCTAACAATAAAGTCTGGGCAGCACCAGTATCTCTCAAAATCTGAACAGGCAACGCTTCGCTAGAATCACTGAGTGAAACAAATCCCTGTGACAAAAAGGGCTTATAATGATCCTCCACAAAATCATCAGAACTGGACTTAGAACCCTGAATCTCAGGAGTGTCAGAACAAATCGAATCGAAGGCTTTCCTATCATTTCTAACAGACGCACAGGCCTGTGACTTAAGTTCTTTTTTCTTCTTAAGCTTCAAACACTCACCAATAACATGACCTTTTTTCTTACAATAATTGCATGTAGGAAGCGACCCCATCCCTGGGGATGCCTCAGAACGCTCGGACCTAGGACCGGACGTAGAACCACCTTGAGATGGTGACTGGGAACTAATGGACGACTGAGACTCTTGTAAATTTTTCTTTGGAACATCTGAAGTTTTTGCGCTATTGCTAGATTGAGTTTTTGACACAAAATTTTTCTTATGAGTGAGAGCATACGTATCAGACAAAACAGCGGCCTCTTCAAGAGTTTTAACATTTTTGTCTTCCAAATGAGTTCTTAAATCTTGATGTACACACTCTTTGAACTCTTCTATCAGAACTATTTGACGCAAATTGTCAAATGAATTGGGAATTTTCTTGGATCGAAACCACTGATCAAATAAATCTTCTTTTTCTCGAGCAACTTCAACATATGTTTGATTTTCAAATTTTTTGTACTTTCTAAACTTTTGTCTGTACGCCTCAGGTACTAACTGATATGCTCTCAAAATCGTGTCCTTGACCTTGTCATAGTCTGAACTCTCAGCAATACTGAGCGCCGAGTACACTTCAGCCGCTTTGCCAATAAGTACGCTTTGTAATAAAGTTGGCCAAAAATCGCGTGGCCACTTCAGATTGGCCGCGAATTTCTCAAAATGTGGAAAATATTTGTCCACGGACTTTTCTTGAAATTTTGGTACTAATCTGATGTTTTTGGCGGCGTCGAATTCAGACTTGACAGGCGAAGGAACAGGATTTTCCTTAGCGCTTTTCTCTAATTTTAACTTTTCTAACTCAAACTGGAGTTCTTTCTCGTGCATACGTTCCTGTTTCTCTCTTTCTTCTTTTTGTCTTTGTCTTTCTTTTGTTCTTTTTCAAATTGTAATTGTAATTTCATTTTCTCTAATTCAAACTCATATTTTGACATTTTGGTTTCGCTTGAAACAGGTTCAACAGGAAAATCGTATGACGAAAAGATTTCCTCAGCTAAAAGCTCTTTAGCCACAATATTTCTAATTTCTTGTTTTCTCATAGAAGATTTTACATCTAACTTCAAGTGAAGACCTAAACCAATCAAATCATCTTTTTTCAGTGATTCGAACTCATCTACAGTCGGCGATTTCAAAAATTCAGTGACCGAAAATACCATGATTGATTTCTTTTTTTCAAAAAACGAACTTTACGTAAAAATGCAAATATGCAGAGATTACTATCCCGGACGAGCCCCCAATTCTGTTATGGGTCAGAATACCCCAAAACGCCAGCATAAATCAGACAAAGACAGAATATAAATTTACAAGTTTAATTATGTACAATATATATATATATGAAATGATTACAACTTACAATACAATGTCCGGATCAAAGTGTCCGTTACGGTCCACAAAGTCTATCGAATGTATGGTTTCCAGTAATCACAAACGTTCTCGAAAGATCGGTGTCCAAACGTTGTTAAATGGATTAAAGTCTCAACAAATAAAGTATCCCAGTATATCAGAATAGATGAATGAATCGTGTCTACGAATGTGTACGAATGTCCCTTCAACACAGTTCCTCAGAGGTATATATACTTAATACAAATGAATTTACCAGAAGCTTCTAGAACAATGACTCATTACAAATGATTAACAATAGAGTAAATTCTAGAAATCACAGTCGTGTGATGACAATGATGTAACAAAGAACATACTGGAATATTCTCTAAAGAAATAAACATGACATAGTAAAATCTAGAAAGAATTATTATGAAATCATTAAATAACATGACTAAGTACATGTGTACCTACACATAAAGTAAAACTAAAATCATACATGACCCACAACATTCTTCGTCGGTGTATGGTGTCCCTTGTTATTTTTTCGCATCTTGTTGTGTTTGTCTTCCCTCTGCTGCCACACAGAGGTGCTTCGGTAACTTTCTATGCTTGTACTGCAACCCTAACCCTAACCCCAACCAAGTGCTGTTGGATATCGCCTGTATATTTCTGGTCATATTGCCATTTTACCCTTTTTATTGTATTGTATTTTAGTAAATTGCTTTCTTGTTAAGAATATGGCTATTGGATAATCAGTATTCATGTACTTATATCGTATTTTTATCATCATTCATTGCCCTGTAGGTTTCATTGTTTGCTTTTATCCAGGCGTCAAAATCCTCAATCAAATAGTACAAGGACAGAGTCATCGGATCAGAAGGATGCAGAAAATGCGAAATTGATACATGGAAAATTGCTTAATAAGAGATATCTTAAATCAAAACGAAGTAGAAAATCGCATACCGGAACCGTTCCCCTCAAAGGAAATCATCGGAAACCTACGCCAAATCGATTATCACACTACGATCAGGTAAACGTAGAACATACTCAGCATTTATCTTGCCAACCTAGGTGTGCGCCTCAGATGTATTCAAACTATGATACAATACTCAAATGGAGTGGAGATATCGATATCCCTTTGATTGATTCTAAATCGTCTTCGACGAACAATTCCGAAATAATTCACCGACACAGGGAAACAAGCATAAACAATAAGAATGACAAACGTTTTCGCAAATTCAAGACATTACATAATTTTGACTTTTCAGACTTTGATAATACAATATCAAATCAAGGTGAAATATCTAAAAGAATAATTCATTCTTCTGAAAATGTTTCAGAATCTCTTCAAAGGAAACCCAAATGTCAAACATTTAATGAAACTTGCAAATGTTATTCTAGAGATAATGATTCTATGGAGGAAGATGTGTGTTCCGTGTATGACACACTTCATAATGAAAATGATGCATTCCTTCTACGTGATTTCGATAGTAGTGCAATAAGTCTGGACAGTTTATACGACAGGTTAAATGAAGGTACAAAACCTAACACTGTGTCAGAAAACAATTACGATCATATCATACTTAAATCTGAGAAACAGCCTTGTCATCTAGTCCTCGGAAGGGCTAAGAGTGAAACTATTCAGGATGTGGAAACGGTCAGGGTAGTAAATGGTAAAACATGTTTCCTATGCAAATCAACACTGTCTCTTTGAATAAGATTGACAATTGAATTCATGATTTTCTAGACTTAATAATGGGGCGAGAAAACAGTATTAAATCAACGTGCTGAATAGTATTACAAATTAACTAAAGATATTGAAGATATTTCAAGCAAGACTAACCAGTTCTGCCAATAACAGGTCACTTCCGCAAGATGCAAGAATAACAAAAAGATTCCTAACGTTTATAACGTTACAACGACAATTAATGGAATACATCAGTCACTTCCGCAAGATGCAAGAATAACAAAAAGATTCCTAACGTTTATAACGTTACAACGACAATTAATGGCATACATCAGTCACTTCCGCAAGATGCAAGAATAACAAAAAGATTCCTAACGTTTATAACGTTACAACGACAATTAATGGAATACATCAGTCACTTCCGCAAGATGCAAGAATAACAAAAAGATTCCTAACGTTTATAACGTTACAACGACAATTAATGGAATACATCGGTATTCTTTTAGGAGGAACAACTTTGTTTCGGAGAATAAGAGAAGAATCTATTGAAACAAGTGAGTGAAAGTCAAGCACAGAACGAAATTCAAAAGTGATTTAGTTATCGAAACCTGACGAAATGCAAACTAAGCAAATGGTAATTAAAGTATACGGTTTATGAAGTTTGGAAATTTCATGGTATGAATCATCTTTAAGATAGTGAATCATCATGGTATGTCAATTAAAAATAATTCATATATATTCTTTAATTCATGAATTACAAATAGCTTTTAAAATAAAATGCCCGCCAACTTCAACCAATACTTTGATAATAATGATATATAATGATATGGAATAAAATGCATGTGTTCATGATAATGTATTTAGATGAAACATGAGATATAACCCTTACCCTTTATACATGAGATTTTTCTAGATATTTCAAAAGTTAATACACTGATTGCAAGATTCCATTTAACAAGATAACATTTTTCCTAGAATTAAAGAAGACATTTTCTAGGAGATTCGATGATGCACATGGTGACAATAATTTAATACAGCTGATGTGTGGTATTTTATTTTCATACACTGCATACCATATGTAAAATCTAAACATGAAGTTTGATGTTCATACATATAATCAAATGAATAAAAAAAAACCCCAATGTTTTCCATCTCTGTAGGAAATGTATGACACTGACGGTCACATGAACACCTCATGACAAACATGACGACATCAATTTCAGCATTACAAACTTTCTTTTTCTGAGTAGCAGCATCTCTTCATCGCCTGCTTATGGCGGGTTCAAATCTCAGTTGATACGTTATGCAAGAGCAAGTACCAAGTATACGGATTTTGTTTTGAGAAATAGGCGTCTTTCAGATAAGATTCTCAGTCAGGGATATACATGTATATGTGACGGACTAACATCGTCACTGAGGAAGTTCTACGGTCGATATGAGAACTCGTCATACACTATAGTGTCCCACTCTAAAGAATGGTGGATGATATTCTGTCATAGACAATTTGACCCATCCAACCAAAGATTGTACTCTATGTCTTATGAAATAGAAGTAAACAGATGTGACAGTTCTACCGAATTGTAGCGGCGGGTGTTGCATGCAAGCAGGAGATGCTTACTTTTCCTGGGCATCTGGTCTCATTTCCATATCGGGAGCTAACTTATTTTCATATGGCGGAGGTTTTTGTTTGTTTGCTTTGGTTCCTGTTTTATCCTGATTTTGTATGCCTTCGGTTTCTGATTTTCTGAATTATCGATTTTGTGCTGTATACAGGAATATGGTCATTATCCATATTTGTCAAATATATGAATCAAACTTACACCAGACATATTATGAAAAATATGACTGTCTTAAAAGAATAGGTGTTCCAGGTATAATATCCTTGTTTGTGTAAAATAACTCAGATAATACTCCAAATGGAATTCAAAATATAGAAAAGTGAATTTTCATCATGTTTATTTAAGGTCTTATCGTACATATCTATTTCGTTGTTGAGTATTCGGATACTGAAAAAGGAACATCAATTAGTTAAAGTCAGGTTAATTAAGTACATACAGAATTTCTCTGCCCAGAATTCAAAACAAGCAGAACACTTTTATTTTTCTTATGGAAAAAGGTAAATAGAGCAGTACATAGGTGAAAGAGAAATTAAGTCAAAATACATTACAAAATATAACTCCAGAAAATTTGTCAACATACAAATGTGAGTAAAGAGTTATGTATACAAACCTGGGACCATATAGCTTTTAGGACACCTGGACACAATGACGAAGGAGACAGCCATTTTGTTTGGAGAATAAGGGGTGAGCTGTGGATTAGTCTTCAGTTCATTTAGAAAATGATTCTGTCATAAAATAACAAAACACCTCTTAAATTGATTTCATTTGTTAAATTTACGTACAATCAGGTACAATGTGACCATTTACACACTTCTTATGTTAGTATCACAATGAGAGCAGAATTAATATAAGTGGGAATCTGCTTGTCTTCCAATCTCAATTGTCATGTTTCGTTTATTGTTAATGTTAATTCAGTTTACTTTTATACGTTTGTCACGGTGGATGGTTTTGTTTTGTTATATTTAGATATTCATATGAAACAGATACACAAAACCCATACTTCCGTAATGCTATAATTTCAACGATAACTACATACAGATAAAACAGCTAAACGATATCAAACCATTTTTTCAATGGATTTTTCATTACCTTCGGTGCATGACATTTGAAATAGTATTTTAAATATTAGTTATTTATTAAAGAAATGACTGTATTAATTTTGGTGTTCATGGGGGTATAATTGTGTATAATTCTGCTTGGTCACGTGCAAATTCCGTGAATCACGAAGCGATTCTCGGACAATTTACACGTGTCCAACCAGAATTATACACCCATAAACACCAAAAGTAAGACTCTAATTATCTGTTATTTTCATTTGCATGCACATCGCACATTGTGCCCGTAACAGCGTCAAATGTATTTTAACGTTGGTAAATTCTCACTACATGCAAAACTTGAACGTGACGTCACAAAAGCAACCCAAGTTGGAATATTATTCTAGTTGTCTAACGGGCGTTTGATTTAATATGATATTTTGAACGTATATTTCATTTGTATATGCTACTGAATCTATCCTACAGGAAAATTGGAGCCGCGCACTGTCTGTAAAGAAAATGTATAAATCTAAATTCAAAAAATAAAAGAGGGCGCTACTGAAATGAATTTTAGTTTCTCCGCTGTAGGCATCACTGACGAAAAATGAAATATTCGAAACACGTGCCTGGTGTAACAAATTGTTTTGAAATTTTCTTCATAAAGGGATAGAGCTGGAAAACTTCCGTATTATTATCAGAAACACTAATTCTATGTTGCAGTGTGGTGCAGTTAAAGTCGTTCCCCGTGACCTGATATTTAGAAGTGTACTCATTACTTCTTTCCAGCTCTGTCGCCTGAAAGAAGCTTTGCTTTGGCCTTTTATTGATTTGGCATCATAGATGTTATTTTGCCATTTCGAAAACTTGTCATTCCATTCAAAAGAACACCGAAATTAAAGGAGGTTAACATCCTAACACCATCCCTCCAATGATATTTTGAACATACATTTTATTTGTATATGATACTGAATCGACGCTACAGGAATTTTGGAGTCGCACACTAACTGTAAAGTAAATGTAAAAATCTAAATTAAAAAAAAAATGGGGGCGCTACAGAAATGAATTTGGGTGGCTCCGCTGTAAACATCACTGATGAGAATTTAATATCCGAAACATTTGTCTGATGCAGAAAAATTGGTTTTCAAATTTTCTTTATAAAAAGTATAGAGATGGAAGACTTCCGTATTATTTTAATATAGGGAATCTACTAGTAATGTATGTATTTACTAATACTTATGGTATTTATGAGTCAGTGAAACAAAAGATCTACTTTGATATAAGGTAATGAAAACGTATTTACATGAATATGAAAGTAATGGAAATCCGTTATCTATATACATATACTAGTCAAAATATCTAACTTACATTTTTTCAGTTACTTCAATATTACGATTGGTAGAAATCAATTATGTAATATCTACATTTATAAAAACAACGAAAGTTTTTCAAGTGTAAATGAAAAAAATATCATTCTGCGATGTGTATCTTCAAATTCTACAGCAAATAATCATCCGCTTCCGGTTATAAAACTGTGTGTCTTCACTGAATACCATAGAAAGGTTCTTACGGTTATCAAGCGATTCGTTCTTTGGATTTTGAAATATCGGCGGTTGATAATGTTATTTCGTCATGATATGCTTACAAATTTTCTGATGCGTTACGAGTCAATAAGACATCCGGTATCACTGATATACTGAGTAAGGATTTTTGTGTTGAAATATTTCCTGCGAATGCGGTATTTAATTTTTTCTGTGGCATGCCACTTTTCATGAAAAATAAGCCTATAAAAGATGTTTGCTTAATTTAGGCTGATTTTATGCGCCATTTACAAAAGCTATGAGCACGCAGCCATTTTAAGGCAAATTTTTTTTAGTTTTATTTGCTTATTATCGCTTTTGTAACAAATGGATTCCATTTAATTTATGTCTTTCTGATCAAACTTGGCACAAACGATTCTTTAAGTGTTGTTTGATTGTAATTTACCGATTAAATACGCGAAATTCATGAAAAGTGTTCAAATTCAGATTTCGCCATGGTCTGTTTCCGTTGAGAGAAAATTCGTTTTTCTTGATTTTAAAGTAAAGAGTGAAAGGTTGTATCTCAAATCAAATTATCGTTAAAATAATTTGAATTCCACATTAACGGAATTTCATTCCCGTAGAATGGTAAGTTAGAAATTTTGACAAGTATACAGTCTTTAACCAACAATCATTCCGTCATTATCAAGACATCTATAGGCTATAAATATGTGTATCTACCTCCATGTCTCTTTGTGAGGATGGCCTGTAGAATGCTGACACGTCGTTGTCCTTAAGTTGCCAGAAATAGCAAGCGCTGTTGTCTTTAAGGACTAAGAAATGCTGAAATTTGGATCATGTAAATATGGTCAAAAATTGCATGCAAGATTTGTCTCATTAGTCAATCTTTCAACTGCATTAATGGAAATTTATGTCTTTTTCCCTTTATTCCCCTGAATCTATGTCTTAAATTTCGAACATCATAACCGTTGAATATATATTTTAATATATATGCACAAATAATGTTATTCCCTGCGATGAAACTATTGTATGGAACGTGTTGCATTCCAAAATGTAAACATAAGCGACGTCACAATACTTTGGCTCTATCATAAACATGCTTCAACGGCTGTTCTAACCTGCAAACTGAATCCGCCATGACCTAGATATTAACGTACCTGTTCACATAAAAAACGCTATTTCAGAAATAAATCAAAAATGAAACTGACAACTTCGGTGCATATCTAAAGAATAACGCGCATTACAGGTACGATAAATGCTCTTGCTGTGTGTTGCATACCCGTGAAAAAACACACATTCAAACAACAAGTCATTTATTTTCTGTATACCCCTTTTGTTTTGCGTTTATATGAACGATCAATTAACTGTAATACAAGGAAATGAAGATTTCATTGCAGCTTTTGCTATGACGTAAAACGTTCCAATAGCGACGTCATTTCCTAATCTATCACCGCCCACAGCATAAGAATACGATTATCTTGTTCTTATTTTTTAATTACTAACAAAGTGTCCACTGTCAGAAATATTGTCGGCCTAAAGGTTTAGTGTGTAGCTCGCATTGAATATGAAATGGTCATTTTGAATCATGCTAACAAAGTCCGATTAAATGTTTTTAAGTTAATTAAAAACGTTGCATGTTGTACATAGCAGTAAGAGAGGGCAACTGGCATGCAAAACATTGGGTCCAGCTTTTACGTGGACCGTGGTCGTCACACGATAGAGATTGCTAACTCCTGCACAAAATATCTGTAATTCAGGTTTTTGAAATTAGATTCTTCCAAATATGAAACCTTAATGGCTTCGACAGAGAAATGTCCAATTAGCTTACAATTAACTCGTACGGAACACAAAGGGTACCCACTACTTGTGTGCTTATTGTACATTGTTCTAGGCACAGTGGGAAAAAAATTAAAGAGATTACATAGTTTACAAACGAAAGTTATTTTTCGAACTTAGAGTAAAGTGAAGTACATAGAGTGATTCCCCTTTAACTATCTATCTATTTAACTCTCTCTCATATACCTGTAATTTATCAATATAAATGATATAATATAATATTAATATTAATCAGCACGATTATTTGTGGAGGAGAGACCCTATGGTTACAATATGTGTTTGCTTGCAACTGGCGGTAAAACACAATTTCTGAAATGGGAATCGCTTATACCTGTCTTTTTTGTCTCCTTTCTTTCATGGTACCCCCTAATCAAAATAAATTAAAGTTAAATTGCGATAGATAAATATCTAGTTTATTTTACCTGGTTAGTGTATTATTTTATTTTACATTTATTTCATTGTTATAGACTGATCTTTCCTTCAAGATCGAACGTATCTAAAGCTTTTGATATCCACACAGTCTCCTGAAATATCTAATATGATTAATATGTTATTATTGAAATAAAGTATTTTAGTGTAATGTTTACGGCAGGCATCAATATTTGGTTAATATTTTGTCAGATAGTTATATGGTGGACTGAACAGCTGTACTGAGAGATTATTACAATAGAACATTTATTTCAATATTGATATATGTAATTAGAAAATATCAAAATACGTACATTATGAACATCCTGATAAAATACTGCTGACTTTGTGTCTATTGTGACAGCGTCTGATAACTGTAAAAGGTATTAAGAGGACAAAGTTAAAATTAAATAAGAAAATGAGCAGGAGCATCCTTTGGAATGTTAATAAAAAATATCAAGAATTCGTTTTAATCGTCAACGTACCGCTAGACTGAGACAAATCACATATATTATTGTAGAAATCATGGTCAAATTATGAACTGCTCAGACAAAAATTACGTACTTTATAGTGTTGATAATGCACACCTTGATAACGTAACGCGAACACAAAGTCTTTGACCTTATAATGGGAATGTCTGATAAAACGTGGTTAAGTTCTTTACCAGAATAATTTACTAATGCCTTTTGTGTGAATTTGAATTGAAAGTATTTTATATTGGTAATATTGTAATAACAACTCTACAAGATTCCGACTTCAGATAATTAAAGAAAAAATATCGGTTTGACCGATGTGTGCGTGCGTATGAAGGACGAGTAGGTTGGTAGGCATCTAGGTAGGTAGGTTGGTAGGTTGGGATGGGTGGGTGAATGTATAATTAGGTTGGTATGCATCTAGGTAGGTAGGTTGGTAGGTTGGGATGGATGGGTGAATGGGTATTTAGGTAGGTAGGCATCTAGGTAGGTAGGTTGGGATGGGTGGGTGAATGGGTAATAAGGTAGGTAGGTTGGTAGGTTGGGATGGGTGGGTGAATGGGTAATTAGGTTTGTTGTAAGAATATCGAACATTGATGGATATCTAAAGCATTATCTTCCTCTCCTTGGCATTTGATAATTATCTTTAATAAGAATATATCAAGCCCTTAATTACATCAAGTCTATTCCTAATTCTGCACTCTTTAAACCCGTCAGTGCAGTTTGTAAAAGTTCATATTGTGCAAAATGTAGATAACCATTATAGACCATTATATTCCACTTTTATAGAACGATACGATGACAAAATAAAAGTTTAGTTTAAATGTTAAAGTTAGAAAACATTTTAATAATGAGATGATCTGAATATTTGTCCGAGAGTAAGTATGAACAGAATAAAAGTGGTTTTATTTGGTAAAAGTTTATAATTCTATAGACATTAAATATTAAATACAGAATAATCATACTTTCTTAAAAATTCAAATCAATTATAAACATGGCAACTTTGATATGATGTTAGGGAGTCTAACCGATAAACTTCTCAACAGGATGAATATTTGTAAAGTACTGGTTTTGTCACTATAGAAATGTGTCTGGACAACTTGGTTGATTGTTTGGACAACTCGGTTAATTGTACCTTTTCTTGAAATTCTGATTTACTTTTTGTGTTTGACTTTCACTCTTCTTTTTATCTTTTATATATTAAATAATTCTTTTTAGTTTTTGATTCTGATAGATGATGGATGGATTCCATGCTCTACAAATTCCATTCTGTGAATATATTTTTTTTTCAGATTTTCCTTTTTCTATTTTGAAAGTGGAAAGTCATCATGAAAGGAATGCAAACAAGATACGTTCATTTATATTTATATAATTATGAGAAATATCATGATAAACATAAATATTAAACATGTGTTTTATTTGTACGACGAATCAACATATTATCGTTATTATCGGAATATCATGTTTAATATGTGATTCAAGTTTTTTTTTTTGCATGTTTATATTGCTTGTGTTAATTGTTCGAGGTTGTACGATATATCTAAATACGTTCAAGTATTTTATTGAGAAAGCAGTTCCGGATTCAGGAAAAAAATTATATGCAAGAGCGAGCATTATAGAACTCTCCAAAACATGTTACATCGGAGTATACATCGGAGTATACATCATGTATGTAATCATGATTAAAAATGAAGTTACATATTTAAAATCTTTAGTGTCTATTCCTATTCATTAATTACATAGCATTCTGATTTGGCGAGATAACATCGCAATTCAACTAGATTTACAGATATATTGATGAGGTACTCGTCATCAATAATTCAACCATTTAGGAAACATTGGCGTCATCTATCCCTGTGATATGGAAAAATATGAAAAACGGAGAGCAGCACTTCAGCCTCCTACTCATACACACTGATATCGTTACAAGGGTCATTTTAGCACCTCTCTTAACGGGAAAGAAGAGAGGAGAGGCTCTCTAACAAAACGTGGTTGCAGCACACACAGCAAAACCACAAAACACCCAATGCAAAAACACAGAGCAGACACCCACAGAGATGTAAGAGGGACAAGGAACACCAACTCACAACATATAACATGAAGCACAAAAGACCACACATAAACCAATGAGATCAATCCATGTTTTAATAGGCATTTGATTAATCTGACGCATTTTCGATGGTAATGCTGTCTACTTTTGATCATTCTAATCTTTTTGATTATGTCACCATAAAAAGAATGTTGCGAAATACCCAAAGTAAGAGAAGTATCGATCATATGACACAATTGTGTAAGTCTTTATCAACAAGGCAATCTCGAACACCAAATGGAGGCCGAACCAGATGCCTGAGAGGAGTAAACGTCTTCACATTGTATACAACAACCGCCAGGAATGCCGAACAGTAGACGTGTCAAATCTGGTTTTGTCCAAATAGGTAAAACACGGTCAATTGGATAGCATCCAACTGCCACCAGACGTAAACTCGACTATCCCTCCTTTCTTCGTTATGGTATTCGACCAATCTACAGCCTTGAACCATTCTTAAGACTTGCATTCTACTGACTGCGTAGACGGATATCCATGACGGGCCCTGTCAAAACGTCTTTTGAAAGAAAGGAGGGAATCTCCAAGGCATGATCAGACCGGAAAAGACAGGGTCCGACCGCGTGTCGGTTGAATGTCGGTTGGACTCCTCAGATGAAGTTTCTCTGTGTAAGTATTGAAAATTATTTGTAGCTTTTAAATATGACTTTATGTCAAGCACATTGTTTGTGTTGAATTTGATCTCTTTATATACTGTTGCCTCAGATGATAACATACATGGGCTCTCTAAATGAAGCAGAGCAAGAATTGTATTTCGTTTGCCGCCTTTTTCCATATCAATCTAAATATATATCTGAGTGCTCGGGCTCCTGCGTATTTCTGTCATCTTTGCGTTGACATATTACAGAGAGGTGGATATTTCACATGACAATTGTGCGTTATTCGAGACCTTCAGGTAAGCGGGAAGGTTATGCGCAAGTAATCCGGATAATGTCACCATTCACTAGTTGCTTGGCAAATTGCCGCCCTATGTCGGCACCGATTGCCCATAGTTCTGGTTGGTTTATGTGTAGTCTTTTGTGTTTAATCTTTCTCTGCCGTATGTATCATAATCTCTTGTTATGCTTTAAAACTCCTTGTTTTTGCATAAGAACATTTGGTACTTTACTGTGGTTGCTTCGATCGTGTCTGATTGGATTAATTCATGTCTTTGCGGGTTAAAATTCCTTATTTGTTACTTGTTGTACATTTGTGGGTACCTAACAGACATGCAAGTCTGAACAAAAGAATCCGACACTCTGTGTTCCTAACTTACTTTTCTAATCTTTTTTTTAAATTTGGAAGCAATTTTTATATTTAATGGAGTATAAGGGCAGTAATTTGTTTTCGAATTTTCTTTTAATATGTGTCATTATTTCCGTGCATTATATCATGGTCCTGCCTCATCAGGGGTCCAACCATGAATTTGTTTCATTGTATATTAATCGAAAATTGATGAATCAGTATTTCTGACCGATTCTTGTGCTTTTCATATGCTTTCATCGGCGCTGATTTCAAGATAGTTCTAATCACTTGTTTAAGATACGCCTTTTGATACCTTTTATTCTTTGATCATATTAGTGTGTAACATTCAACATTCAACTTTATGATAAACATATGAACTTTCTCTGTGCAAGTGTTGAAAATAATTTGTAGCTTTTAAGTATGACTTTATATCAAGCACATTGTTTGTGTTGAATTTTATCTCTTTATACACTGTTGTCTCAAGGAATGTTATCTCAGAGACTAATATTTCAAATGTAAAATTTCAGAAGGTTGTGAAGTGTATTGCCTATTTCAAACAGGTGTCCTGCCTCTTGTGAACTACCGTTGTATATGATAAAACCGTCATGTCTCGGTCGTGAAATTCAACTTTTTCTCTAAACTCAAATTTGGATAACATTTCATTCTAATATCACAAATACAGGGCTTTGTGACTGCTCCCATAGCTGCACCTAAGCGTTGTCTATAATGTTTGCCATTTAATTCAAAATAATTGTTTTCAATAACTAATCTAAGTATATCCACTATGTTTTCCTTGGTAGGACATTTAAGTTCAACTTCATTTTGCAATACATTTTGATTATACAAACTACCGACATCGTCAAGAAGTTAACTAAATGTCATATTAGTGTACATACTGCAACATATGTAATTAAAAGACAATATGGGTTTAGCTTCAGTGACTCTATTTAATTAACAGGTCCGTTATGTCTTAAATCTTGTAATCGGACAATAGGTGTTAAGAATTAATCACAATAATAAGAATTCTTTCTTTTGCTGTACTGTTTTGTGGTATAATTGAACTACCAGGTGTCGTAATTTGAAGTTCATTACAAGCGCCTTGTAAGATTTTATTTATCAAATCGTCATTCAGTTTCTGTATCAGAGGGAGCAAGTATAATCTCCCTACATAATTTTTTGGGTCATCATTTGTAAGATACTTAGCAGTGTGTCTGTCGAATTTGCCATTTGTTTTCAATCTATTGAACTTTGTCTGTATGTTATCCTCAATGTTATTGAGGTTTGGTTGTTCGACTTCTTCGTAGTGGAATGAATTCAACATTTCAACTCCTTTTTTCTTGTATTCCTCTTTGTCAAGAATAACTATAGTGTTGCTTTTGCCGTTTTTTTGTGTCGCCTGCAAAGCATAGCGACACTTAGGGATCACTTTGTTCGTTGTCCGTCTGTCCGTCCGTCCGTCCGTCCGTCCGTCAGTCCGTCCCTCCGGCCGTCCGGCCGTCTGTCTGTCACACTTTGGGTGTCACACCCCATAACTTTTCATTGGTAAGTGAAAGGGCATTGATATTTCACATGTGTATTTCTTGTGACAAGACCTTTTCTACACATCAAAAGTTTTGACCTCGAGACCTTGACCTAGATATTTGACCAACTTTTCAAAAAATATAAGATTGGCTATATCTCTTGATTGGTAAGTGATAAGGCGTCGTTATTTCACATCTGTGTTCTTTGTGACAAGACCTTTCTACGCATACCATAATTTTTGACCTCGTTACCTTGACCTACTTTTCAAAAAATCTAAGATTGGCTTTATCTTTAGATTGGTAAGTGATAGGGCTTTGATATTTCACATATGTATTCCCCGTGACAAGCCTTTCTACACATACTATAATTTTTGTCCTTGTGTCCTTCACCTAGATATTTGACTTACTTTTCAAAAAATCTTAGATTGGCTACATCTTTTGATTGGTGAGTGATAGGCGTTGATATTTCACATTTGTATTCCTTATGAAAAGACCTTTCGAAACATTCCATAATTTTTGACCTAGTGACATTGCCCTTGATATTTGACTTTATTTCAATAAAAAAAAACCCCGCTTCGCAGGTGACACAAGCATTCCTTGGATTTGCATCAGGAACTTTGGTACTTTTCTATGAGTGCTGCGATCGTGTCTGACTGGATGTACTCATGTCTTTACAAAGTTAAAATTCCTTATTCGTTACTTGATAAAAGATTATTTTGGATTCAACATTGTACAATTTGCCTGTTTTGACGGTTATGCTCCTAGGCTATCGCCATACGGTATTCCCATAATCTGAACTTGTTCTGTAAGCTGGGTTGAATACTAATGTTTTGAATTTCAGAGTCGAAATTACAAAAATTCTTTTAGGTCAAGATTTCCTCTTTCAAAAATAGTTTACACTTCCTAGAAATTTTAAAACATATTCTCATCGTCCTTGTAAATTCAAATGTAAAAGCAACAGAGTACTTCATATAACTTTAGGAAATAAACAACCTGCCTTTTATGGTGACATAATGAATAAGATAAGAAGGATAAGAATAATAAAAATGCGTCAGAATCAACGATAGCCCTCTCCATCGGAATGACACGTGGCAATGTACTTGATCGAAATCTGCAGCCTTGAACCTGTGCATAATGAAGATTTACTTTGTTACAGACTGTCCTATTCATTTTAGAGACGACACGGCCCCGATCACATGTCCTCACCTGTGAATGTTTGTCGTATTCTTTTATCCGGTAATTAATGCAAGTGCTTGCTCAGGCAACCAGAACACAGATGGCTCGTCGTACAACCTATGGTTTTCTATCAGTTTACACGTTTAGCTTAGTGTTCCTTAGGCTTTATACTCTGCTGTCACGTTTCTGTGGTCATCTTACAATCGTTCCCCGTGACCTGATGTTTAGAAGTGTATTAATTACTTCTTTCCAGCTCTGTCGCCTGAAAGAAGCTTTGCTTTGGCCCTTTATCTATTTGACATCATAGATATTATTCTGCTTTTTTATTTCGAAAACTTGTCATTCCATTCAAAACTATCACTGTAATTAAAGGAGGTTAACATCTTAGCATCATCCCTCGCATGCTATTTTGAACATATATTTTATTTGGATAATCTACTGAATCAACCCTACAGGAAATTTCGAGTTGCGCACTCTCTGTAAAGTAAAGGTATAAATCTTAATTCAAAACATTAAAGAGGGCGCAACTGAAATGAATTTTGGTGGCTCCGCTGTAAGCATCACTGATGAGAATTCAATATTCGAAACACGTGTCTGGAGCAGGAACATAATACGGAAATGTTTCAACTATTTGCCTTCTTACAGAAAATATAAAACGAATTTTATTGCACCAGACACGTGTTTTTGGATACTAAATCCTCCTCAGCAGTATTTTATACATGTCGTAGTGATTTTCTGACACGGTCAAATTCATTTCAGTAGCGCCCTCTCGTATTTGGATTAAATATATGCATTTACATTGCAAAGTGTGCGCTGCTCCATATTTTGTGTAGGATCGAAGCAGTGGCATAGTAAATCGAAATCTATGACTAAAATAGCATTGTAGGAATGAGAACAAGATGTTTATCTCCCTATATTTTGATGATATTTTTGGATGAATTGACAATTTTTCGAAATAGCAAAATAATATCAGTGTCGTCAAATTGACATATATTGTAACGTGGAAGATGAAGGACCCAAGTCGTCACGTATCGCCCATTGGTCTCGTTTGTTTATGTGTAGTCTTATGTATTTGGTGTTATGATGTCGTATTGTGCGTGCTTAGTCCCTTTTATGTTGACATAATTAACAAAATAAAAAGAATCAAAGGTAGACAGAATTATCATCGAAATTGTGTTAGAATCATAAGACGACTTTTATACCGTGGATATAACCGACCACCTGTTCTCTTCGAATCCCAGTCGGACTCCTCGGGTGATAACATGCATGAGCTAGCTACAGCCGGCAGAGCACAGACTGCATTTCGTAAGCCTTATGTTTTATATCCAATTACATATTCATCGGTGTGTTTCATGGGCCCTTGCGTCATGCTGTCTGTTTGTATGGTTATTTTACAATAAAGATGTTATTTTACACCACAATTGTACGTTCTTCTAGACCTCTGGATAATAGGAAGAGTGGGAAGTTTGTGCGCACTTAATCCGGTTAACCATAGTGTCCGCTACTGACGTGACAGATTGCTGTCCTAGTACGGCTTCGATTACCCATTGGTCTCATTGGTTTATGTGTAGTCATTTGTGTTTGGTAGGGTTAGGGCAATGTGAGTTGGCGTTCCATGTACCATTCTTTCTCTTTCTGTGCGTGTCTGCTTTGTGTTTTGCAGTGGGATTTTGGGGTTTTGCTGTTGGTACTGCAACCAGGTATTTTAAGAGATTCCCTCCTTTCTTATGCTTCAAAAGTTAATGTGTAGTCTTTTGTGTGTATGAGTGTATTGATATTGCCTTTAATGTCTCTTGTTTCGATTGTCTACTCGGTTTCTCGCGTTTGGGTTTTTCGGTGTTCAGCTGCGTCTTGTTGGAGATCCCCATCTTTTTTCTCATTTTCATTAACCCTAACCCTAACCCTTGTCAACTTATTTTATATCATTGTATACGAAAAAAGAATGTCTTATGCACCGTATCAATTTCTGTCTAGTATGTTGTTATCTTCTTGCAACAGAGTTAGACAATTCCTTTTTCTTGATAAATCAAATTTTATTCTTTGTTGAAGATTTGAGCATGATTAAATGTTTCCTTCAACTTAATCTTGGTGCAATGAGGATTTGAAGGTCCAAAATTGAAATAATCTATTATTTCATTCCAAATTATTATCATAATGTAGGTGGGAAGGTAACCTTGAACGACTGATCCAATGATTAATTTCATTACGCCGCTGAAAAGACCCTCAACAAAATTCGGACCCTCTCACTCTTTGCATAAGAGATGTATAAACTTTAGAAGTTAAAATAATGGACGTCCCACTCAACTTATTTTTTCATCATGTATCCAAACATTTTGACCGAAAGTACCACTTATGAGGAATCATTATCCATAACATTAATATCTGATGCACAGTATTTAGAAATGTATTCTTGATATGACAAATATGGATTATGAACAGATCCCTTTATACAGCACAAAATCGATAATTCAGATAATCACAAACCGAAGGCATACAAAATCAATGCTAACAATGCACAAATTCAAGCAGTCGTGAAATGAAATTTCTGACAGTATCACATAAAACATTTTAAAGTCATGGATGAATTTAAAACTTGTTATTTAATGTGTTAAAAAATTATCAAAGCATGTCCATTTTTGTATGTATCAATTGGATATTTCTATAAATCAAGATAATTTGCTTTTTTCGGATTTTAAGATAATGATCGAACATAACATATATCAAGAATGCCTTTATGCATCATATCGCAAACAAATATATAATATAATGAAATATAAGGAAAGACATAATGATGTCAAAACATACACGATACATCCAGGAAATTAACTGAAATAAATACTTAGGTACATGTATATAAACAACTTAATTGTGTTCTTAGAAATTTGATTAGAATACTATTACAAAAAGATTAACATTAAAAAAGTACAAAAATAACCAAGAAAAAAAAAGAGAACAAACTGAGACAAAATCCAGCAGATAACATAGTAACATATATTATACGAGGGTTGTCCCAGAAAATCGTAGACATCGTTTATATGAAAGTAGTAGAGGGTTGTATCTTTTTTCATACGTTTCTGATGTTTTTATTCCTTACTTTGTCTAAAACGGGGTCAATTTATGATCAATGCAATGTTTCAGTATCGTTTTCTGCTCCGCTAATACAGTTGACGTCGCCGTTTTTGAATGATTGATGAGGATTTTACATTATATACTGCTTCATAATTTAATTGTTTAATACGCAAATGAAGATAATATAGCATGACTGTACCCGTAAAATTCAGAACTTTTAATATCGATTCTTTTTTCGGCACTTGAAAGTTTTGTTCTGCGCCGGTACGGAAAAATCGTTCTCCTTATAATTCAATTTATTATTGTGTCAACGGCAGATTTCAATTCTGTAAACCTCTGATACTTCCAAGATAGTTAAATTCACATCCTGGAAAATCTTGTTAAGATTTAACGCCAAATTCAGGAATTGTGGGCATTGCCTACGTTTTTCTGGCACAACCCCCGTATGTAAAATAATATTATCGTGTTTTTGTTCGTGTCGGTTCACCATTTCTCGTTTTTAATGTGTATGGCCCGTATTGTCCGTAGCTATAATCGAAAGCGTAAGTACTTTCCAGCACTATACCTTTCCAGCCACTTTATATACTTTCCACGCAGATCTCTGCGGAAATCGAATAATTGAAGTTGTGTCTCATTTTTCTGAATATTTTCCGCTTAAAATTCATATTTAGGGATATATCTCGAACACTCTAGGTCATAACTATCGGTGCAAGTAACTTATACGTACGACCATTACTACGCTCAATGTGAAAAAAAGATTTAGGTTGGATATTTTTATGTTGATTTTAGAGTGGCATCCTTGACGTACTGTCACTGTGAGCGTAAAATGGTTGCAAAAACATAGAATTTACACCGTTAGTTATGAGAGTTTGTAATCTATCCACCTTTATGAATTTGAATCGGATAATTTGCCGATAAAGTGAACAATACTTCAATTTTACGATTACCGAAGTCAGCCCCGCCTAAATTAATTTAAATTTGAAGGGAAATATGCTTTTTCATTTTTTCAAACACATTCAATATTTTGAATCAAATACTATTTTTCTCTTTAAAGAAATCGATCAGATTCAGGTGGGAAAGGGCTCAAGTATTTCACATCAACCTCGGTGATCTTCGCAACTATCCGTGATCGACGTCATATTAACCGAAGGAAAAAATGTAAACAAACAAGCATGCAGTTAGTTAATTACTCCTTAAATATTACTTATAGACTGTTTTGTTTGTCAAAAATAAGTCGATACATATGAAGCAGGGATTTGCGTTTGCAATATATGAATCATCTAAGGTTAAAGCGTGTAATTTTCTAAAAATGTCCGATTGACTGTTCGTACATAATCATGACAGTTGAATGCATGAGTAATTGTATACTACACACTTCACTTATCCAAGCAAGTCTACCTTGAGTAAATCACAATTTTAATACGTAACTCATTCATAAAACTAATTATCGAATAATTCATACACGTCACATATCAGTCAAATTAAATCTTATGATTTCACTAGGGGCATATCACTCGCGCACATTGCAAATGTTTCAAAAATTATGGAAAAATACAATGTTAAATGCGTGAAGAAAAAGACGCTTAATCATACTTTGATTAGTTAATTTTCATTTTCTTTGGAAAAATTCTAAAAAAGGCGATAACTCCGGTCTCCTTTAATATCTATTTTCGAGCTTAATTTAGCGTGTTAGAAATATTCTGAAAATCTATGGATGAAAATAGATTAATTCATATCGAAAGATAAAACTTCATAGATTGACAATTGATGTTCCATGAGCATGATGAAGGCATAAAGCAAACAGTTGAAATTATGCCTCGGTAAGAGGACATATAAGTAAATTGTAAAGTGTAGTACAATAAATTTCACATGGACTCATAACCACTTCTAGAACGTCTTTTTCTCTCAATAACAAGAAGACACCCCGCCATTAAGTAACATACGGCTCCACCGATCAGTAAGTAGTATGACCAGCCTAGCACCCAGTTCCCAGCAACTTTATTCTGCTCCTTGAAGCGAGTGGCATAAACAACCAGGGCAATCACCGTCACAATGACTGAAAATATTACAATGTGGTAATGCGCATGCTTTTCATATCTATCTTCCATTACTGCCAGACTCCTCATATTAACTCATATGAATGTTAATAATCAAACGCCAACCTTAAAGTTCCCTAAGCTGTTAGTGAATCTTTTTCAACAATTATAATCATGATATAATTCATGAACTCACACATGCGGGTTTTTATTCATTCATTTCCGATGTCAAATAATTAAAATTGGGTTTTTTTTCATTAAAATCTAGGACGGAATTTTTGTTTTCTGGACTACCTATTAACAACAAGATATACATGTCATTCTTTACATATCTATGAGAAGGAAGTAATATATCAGGATTCCGACATGTAGCACTTAACACTCACTTCAGACAGGACATTTAATACTTGACATAATTATATTTTACATACACCAGTAACCAAATACATTATAGTATGGTTATTGAAAAGTTTGTATATAAAGTAAGTTCGTTGTACTTATATTGCCTTATGAATAAATAGATAGTCTTATTTTTCAACGAATAACACCATTTTCGTATTACGATGACACATTTACCTCCAAGAAATGCCCCCACGCTAGCTATCAGGGGACTGCTGACATTACTACTTAGGGCTAGACACAAAATAACAGCTCCCACAACAATGCCTCCTAGTGCTAGCCCTGTGATACTCAGCCCTCGTACAGCCTCTAGGTCATCTAATGAAGAATAATGCCTTGTTAAACAAAATTTCAAGGGAGGTATGGCTTAATATATCATCTTCTTTGGCATGATAAAAAGATTATCAAATCAAGTAGAAGCTATGAATATTTGGAATTTTTTAATATTGCTCCTTCAAATCTGAATGCAATCTTTAAACAAGCAAGGCAAAAGGACAGACAATAGATAATAAATAACAATGGGCCAAATTATTATGAACATGCACAAAATTTTTCTACCTTCACTTCTTCGAATATTCATTATACTAACATCTGGTAGGGGAACCTTACCAAGACAGATTCCCCGTCTTTTTTACCTGGTGCACACCTGGTACCTGAAATATTTACCTTTATTTCATAACAAAACTCGCAGGATAGTTTTTTTCCCTCTGAAGGTTTTTCTGCAGGAATTTAAGTTTCCCGATCACGACTCATTAAGGTACCCCTACCTGATGGTTGTATTCACATCAGGGTATTTTTAAGGAAGCGTGGGTTCAAAAATAGACTACTATTCATAATTATTTTGTTCAATGTTAAATGTGTAAAACATGAGAAATGCTGAATGAGACATTTGAAAAAAAACTTACTGAAACTGATGCCTGATATGTTGTCCACTTTATTTACACATACACCCTCCGTGCACACTCTCCAAAGACCTGCGTTTACCCTAGGAAGTGGCGATAAATCAAACACAGACCAATAATCTGTCACTTCAGCCGTCAAAATCAAGCCGAAACCGATCAATAAAAACAAAATAGCCCCTACACTAGCACTATGTTGTCCTAGAGCCATTGTCACATAGTACAAATAGAGATATTGCGTGTGTAGTCAGTATGAATATCACATGCTCATGTAATGTAACCTGCTCACTGGTCCAGATCACGACACAGTGGATAGCATGTGATTCTATAGAAGACGCACAAATATCTATAATTAGAGCATGGGATTTAAACATCGATTTACGTAGTATGTAGAAAGATGCGTAAAATTTCTATAACTTTATAATTTTCTGTGTTGTATAGTATAATGTAATTATGTAAATGTTTAAAGACATTGATATATTCCATTTACGTAATGCGGATAACTTTATTCAATATAATGTTACATGTAGACGTTTGCTTCTAAAACTCAGGCAATTCCTGCTAATACTTTCTTTCATCTTCGAGATAATTTTGCAAATAATTTTTTTTATCTTCTTATGATCTTATCTTAGTCTAGGTTATAGACATTTGCGTTATCAAAAAGTAAAAATTAACATTTAGTGATAATATTTCTTTTTTCATTTTTACTTTCTTACTTTTCTGATGAAGTAATTCTAAACTTTCATAATGTCCTATTATGAAGAATATATCGATAGAAATTTGTTCATACTGCTCATGCTTATTATCAGTTCTTCGCTGTTCTGTCGGTACAAAGACATCAGATTGTCATGCTAAGCATATATGAAATAAGATGAATAAATTTTTTTCAGATAAATTATAGTTTACTATCCTTACACCTAAATCATTTTGACATTCCTTTGACATGGCCAAAATAAAGTTACAATAGGGTCAGCGTGGTAGCATTCCAATTCTTGAACTAGAAACCTTATCTGCTATTATCATGTATAAGATAAAAGAAGAACCAAATATACAAAACTCTATAAAATAATGTCCAATTTATTTCTACAGGCATTAATCATTTCAATGACAAATATGGATAATGACCATATCCCTGTCTACAGTACAAAATCGATAATTCAGAAAATCAGAAACCGAAGGCATACAAAATCAGGATAAAACAAGAACCAAAGCAAACAAAAACAAAAACCTCCACCATATGAAAAGAAGCGAACTCCCGATATGAGAGTGAGACCAGGTGCCCAGGAAGAGTAAGCATCTCCTGCTTGCATGCAACACCCGTCGCTTCAATTCGGTAGAACTGTCACATCCGGTTACTTCCATTTTGGAAGATATAGAGTACAATCTTTGGTTGGATGGTTCAAATGGTCTATGACAGAATATCATCCACCATTCTGGATAGTGGGACATCATAGTGTATGACGAGTTCCCCATATCGACCGTAGAACTTCCTCAGTGACGATGTTAGTCGGTCACAAACATATCCCTGACTGAGAAGCTTATCTGAAAGACGCCTAGCTCTCAGAACAAAATCCGTATATTTGGTACTTGCTCTGGCATAGCGTATCAACTGAGATATGAACACGCCATAAGCAGGCGATGAAGGGATGTTGCTACTCAGAAAAGGAAAGTTCGTAATGCTGAAATTGAAGTCGTCACGTTTGTCATAGAGTGAGGTGTTCATGTGACCATCAGTGTCGTAGGACAACATTATGTCCAAATAGGATGCTGAATTATTTGTCTCTGTAGTTTCTTTGACTTCAAGCTCCGAAGGATAGATACTGCTCAGGTAGTCCGCGAATTTTGGATTATTGATGGACAACACATCGTCTATGTATCTGTAAGTGAAGTTGAAGTCAGAAGCTAAGTATCTTTTCCCTTCAGAGACCAAAGATTGAATGAATTCAGCTTCGTACGAGTAAAGGAAAATGTCGGCAAGGAGTGGGGCACAATTGGTCCCCATTGGAATTCCGACAATTTGCTGGAAGACCTTTCCTCCGAACACCACAAAAATGTTGTCGATCAGAAAGTTTAACATCTGAATAATGTCTGTTTCAGTGTACTTATTTTCAGAATCTGACTTTTCTTTTACAAAGTAGGTTTTGTCATAGTTAACAACAATAAATTTGTATTTGCGATTACCGTTCTTACTTGTAAACGCATTACTTATAATTTTTGCGAGTCTTTCTTTCAATTTAGAATGTGGAATTGTAGTGTAAAGTGTCGAAAAATCAAAGGCTTTGATCGAATGGACTCTACTAAAATGAGTGGATTTCAGATGTTCTAAAAGTTCCTTCGAATTCTTTAAAATCCACATCAGGTTGATACCACTGCGAGAATATACTGTCGAACAATATTTTTGTAGCCCAGATTTGATTTCAGATAAAACTTTGGTGAGTAAGATCGATACAGATTTGGTAGAACATTTTGAGGAACCAGCGATGAAACGTTGTTTGTACGGATTCTTATGCATTTTAGGTATGCAGTATAAGTATGGTAAATCTAAATCTAAATTGGTAGTGTCGCAGCCAAAGGAAGCAAGAGCTGATTTGTGGTTATCTATTATTTCAGAGGCAGAAAGGTTTGTTGGGGTGTAAGTGGGATTTCCAGGTGTCGAATTTAAACCCAACTCTTTAACTAGACTGTCGAAATAGTACTTTTTGCAAGTAAATGTGTAATTATTTGAGGCTTTGTCCGCTGGTGTGATGACATAATGTTCTTGGAGGTGGGTAAGTTCTGTGATAACATCAGGGTCTTTAAATATAGACACGAATCTTATACTATACGGTAAGTTCTAGCAAAAGTAGAAAATTTTACATAATCTTAATTCTAGTTTAAATATTTTTACGTAATTTTTTGGGTTTAAAAGGCATAGTGTTATCGCGTGACCCTTTTTCATGATGTCTTACAACCGACTACTTCCAATCAAAAAGATTACAGTTCATTAAATGTTATAAAAGACAACTGTACATTCATTTTAGTCTTTTCTGTGGAAAGCAATCCCGAAGGCATATAACTGTATTTATATCGGTTATGGTAACCATAGATTATATTCATCGTTGTAAAAATGTTAATGTTCAGCTTGTAGAAGCTTCTTACAGGCATGATTTTTATAAGCGCCACCCTGAATTAGGGTGGCGCTTGGCTTTCTTTTGGTCCTTTCCAGCTTGGATGTGCTAAATGATTCATGCCGTATATGGTAGTAATAAGCACGACGCGTTTTAACAATGCAGTGTACAATGTTTTCCGCACTTACACTGGATATATCATTATATAAGTTGTCCTTTGTGTTGCTGTGGGGCTTGTGTCGTTGTCTCCGTCTGTTGGTATTATTTTCTTTTCACATGGGGAAGTTCTCTTAAGTATTTTTCCAAAATTCGTTAGCGTTTCGACTGTGGTTTTCAGGATATGGTTTCGGCTTTCATGTTTGACTTTCATTCACTGATTCTTAAGTCGGATATTATGGATATTCAAAGCTGAATAAATGATACAAAAACAAAAGGACGAAATCTACATATCGATTCGGCTGCATCACCAACTGCAAAACACCAGTGACCGAATTCTTGATTTTAGAGAAAGAATAGCTGACACGAATTCTTTATAAAAAGTATGTACTTTTGGCATATTTTTGACAATCGAATGTAAAACATACTGTAATTTTATTTCTCTAGATGAAACTTCAGCTCTTCATTGTTTGAGTTGTAACGCTGTCCTGTCACCAGTATTATGCCATCGTTTACAATTATGTCCGAGCGGTGAGGTATAATCATTCTTTTTTATGCATTCTATATAAATTAAGTAAATATGTAATTTTATAATAAGAATATCATAAGATTGATAATATATTATATAACGTTATTTAATGTTTAATCAATCCCTTCAAATATAAAAAGAAATACCTAGTCTTCTACTCCCTTGCTGTCATTGACTATTGATTAAAGTGCAAACAATATTAATACCTGCATGTTCAATATATAAAGCAAGTTGTTAAAGGTGACTTTTTTTCAAATCTGATGACGTCCATCAAGATGCTTTATATGCCATGTATATGCAATATTTTTACATACATGATATATTTCAACCTATATATCAAGGTCACACGGCTAGTCTAGATGTAGTAGCGTTTTGTTTTTAAGTCACCAGTAAAGGGATTCTCGGAAAATTTGCATGTGTCCAACCAGAATTATACTACTAAGAACATCTAAAGTAAGATGGTGATTTCTTATATTTCTATTTGTACTAAATATCAGATACCCGATTTGGCATTAGGCATTCTTAATAATGAGCGTATCGAATATAATGACGTCAACAGTATCGGAATGTTGGTAAAGTCTCCCTACGTTCACAACTGAAACGTGACATCATAATATGCAACCAGAATTACAGGATATAAAAGCCTTTGCCTAACGAGTTACTAACATGGGGATTCTTCTGCATGGGAAATATATGTATTTATGTGCAAAACATTGGGATGAGATGCGACTATGAGTGTCAATTCGCAAGTACCTCAATGTTTTGCATTGGAAGATGTATAGCAAGAGCTCTGATTAATTGAAATTAAATTGAAGTGTAAATATTCCTATATTTCGTGTTAACCTCTATGCTTCAATGCTGTGATGTTTTGTTTCCATCGTCTCCGTCTCTTGTGTCCTCTCTGAATGTCAGTCGGACTCCTCGGGTGATAACATACATGAGCTCGCTACAGCCGGCAGAGCACAGATTGTATTACGCATGCCCTCTTTTTATATCCATTTACATATTCATCTGTGATGCTTGAGCCCCTGTGTTTTGCGGTCTTGTTTGTGTGTGGTCATCTGAAAGTGAGGAGGTTGTTTTACACAATAATTGTACGTTCTTCGAGACCTTCGGATAATCGGAAAAGGTATAGGGCTGTGCGCACGTAATCGAGGATAACCACACCGTCTGTTATTGACGTGGCAGATGGTCGTCCTAAGTCGGCACCGTTTGCCCATTGGTCTCGTTGGATTGTTTGTAGTCATTTGTGTTTTATGTTTTTCTGTGATTTGACGTAACACTGCGTCTCTTTCTGTACGTTGCAGCATGGACCAGACATGCACGTTTCGGGTATCCTGTCATGTCCGATTTATCTGTTCTTAAATGATGCTATTTAATTTGAAGACGTTTACATTGTGATATATAGAGAATGGTTAACCTATTCTAATGCTACTGTTGTCAATTAGCAAGATAAGGATCGTAATAAGTCGTTCATTCATTAGCAGTTTCTTATCGCTCGATCAATCATAATGCACATTTTAAATGATTGTTTTGAACTACAGGTTGCTTAGTGTTTCACAGGTTTACAGAATAAGCTTCTCAATTTTTATCGCATGCAATGCGTTTTAGTCCAATACATACAACTACATTTGCTGTGTGTTTCATACGTTATATACAAAACAAAATATGACCTTATTATAAATATACACTATAGCAATAATTTTTTTCTGAAATCCGGTTTCACACTTAAAAAGACAAATTAAAATCTAGTTCACTGTGGGTTCAGTTTGCAGGTTAGAACAGCCGTCACGACAAGTTTATGAGAAGGGATGAGATCTCCAACAAGACCCCGTTGCAGCACCAACAGCAACACAACAAAACACCCGATGCACAAACATAAAAGACAAGTTTAGTATGAGACGGAAAAGAGACATCTAAACATCAAACACAAAAGACTACACATAAACCGACGAGACCAATGGACATCCGGTGCCGACTTTGGACGGCCATTTGTCACGCAAGTAGCAAATGGTGTGGGTATCCTGGATTACGTGTGCACAACCCTCTAACTTCTCCAGTTACCCAGAGATCTCGAAGAACGTACAATTGTGGTGTAGAACAACCTCCTCACTGTAAGATGACCTCACTCAAACAAGACCGCAAATCGTAGAGGCCCCAGAAACACAGATGAATATGTAAATGGATATAAAAAGAGGGCATGCGCAATACAACCCGTACTCTGCCGGCTGTAGCGAAATCATGTATGTTTTCACCCGAGGAGTCCGACTGACATTCAGAGAGGACAGGTGGTCGGGACCCTGTCATCTCTAAAGAGGATTTGACAGGGCTCGTCATGGAGTCCCGTCGTCACAGTCAGTCAGAGTGCAAATATCAAGGATGCGCTTGTACCAAGACTGTAGATTGGTCAAGTACCAAGACTAGTGTCCTTCTGGTGACATTAGGATCATATCCACGGTTTAAAAGGCGTTTGATGATTCTGACGCATTATCGATGGTTATGCTGCCTACCTTTGCTCCTTCTAATTTTGTTTATCATATCACCATAAAAGACAGGTTGTGTAATACCCAAAGTAACGTACTCTGTTGCGTGTATAGATCCGGATTTTAAAAGAAGTTGACTGTAATTTTTGTAAAATTTCCAGAAAGTCTTAACTAGTTTGTGAAAGCCGAAACCTTGACCTAAACGTGTTTTTGGTAATTTTTAAATT
This sequence comes from Pinctada fucata, assembly GCA_028142955.1. Lineage (NCBI taxonomy): Eukaryota > Metazoa > Mollusca > Bivalvia > Pterioida > Pteriidae > Pinctada > Pinctada fucata. The sequence goes on along the minus strand of AP027108.1, from coordinate 59,993,753 downwards.
TCTACTGCGAAAATCCAAAATATCAGTACATGCTTTAGCTCTAATCTTGGAACATCACCGTCAAGCCTGGGGAAATTTACTATGTTGAATCCAAAATTATCCCTTTTTAGCTCACCTGAGCCAAAGGCTCTAGTGAGCTATTGTCATAGCGATCCGTCCGGCGTCCGGCGTCCGTCGTCTGTCGTGTGTCGTGTGTCGTGTGTCGTGTGTCGTCTGTCGTGTGTCGTCTGTCTGTCGTAAACTTTTCACATTTTCGACTTCTTCTCAAGAATGGCTAAAGGGATTTTGATGAAACTTGGTAGGTATAAAGTACTAATGGTCCCCTACAAGTGTTGTTGTTTTTCGTCCGGATCCCTCAACAGGTGGCGCCACCACAGGCAAAAGTAGGTCACAGGGGGTACCCTCCTTTGACAAACTTCTTCTTCAGAACGGAAGCACGTATCGACAAACCGAAAGCATCAGGATGATCTAGAGAGATGTCTTAAGAAGTGTTGTTATTTTTGGTTCCACTCCGAACTCAAATTTTTGACGCTCTTTTGACGTCTCTTCGGACTTAGTCAGAAATGCTAATTTTTGCACTATTTCTTTAAATAACTCAATAAGTGTATGATTTTACACACTCATTTACTGCATATTTATCATATCTAACTTAATCATTGCTTTGATATGAATTTTATGCTTAAATTTTATTTTTTTGATTTTTTATGAATTTTTTTCTTATGTAAAAAGGAAGGGGGGGGTGATTTTCATACATTTTCTGCTTCTTTTCTATAACCACTCTTCAGATTGTCATGACATTTTGTAGATATGAGGTACTCATGCATGGTACCCTTCAAGTGAAAGAATTCTGTCAAGATATCCACTTTTGGATTTTTAAGGAATATTTTTTAAGATTGTACATAGGTATAGTGTATGTTTTCAATGCCCAATGGACCCATGGGGAGTGGCTTCAAACCCCGGCGGGACCCCAACAAATTTTTTTCCCTTTTTAGCTCACCTGAGCCAAAGGCTCTAGTGAGCTATTGTCATAGCGATCTGTCCGGCGTCCGTCGTCCGTCGTCTGTCGTGTGTCGTGTGTCGTCTGTCGTGTGTCGTCTGTCTGTCGTAAACTTTTCACATTTTCGACTTCTTCTCAAGAATGGCTAAAGGGATTTTGATGAAACTTGGTAGGTATAAAGTACTAATGGTCCCCTACAAGTGTTGTTGTTTTTTGTCCGGATCCCTCAACAGGTGGCGCCACCACAGGCAAAAGTAGGTCACAGGGGGTACCCTCCTTTGACAAACTTCTTCTTCAGAACGGAAGCACGTATCGACAAACCGAAAGCATCAGGATGATCTAGAGAGATGTCTTAAGAAGTGTTGTTATTTTTGGTTCCACTCCGAACTCAAATTTTTGACGCTTTTTTGACGTCTCTTCGGACTTAGTCAGAAATGCTAATTTTTGCACTATTTCTTTAAATAACTCAATAAGTGTATGATTTTACACACTCATTTACTGCATATTTATCATATCTAACTTAATCATTGCTTTGATATGAATTTTATGCTTAAATTTTATTTTTTTGATTTTTTATGAATTTTTTTCTTATGTAAAAAGGAAGGGGGGGGGGGTGATTTTCATACATTTTCTGCTTCTTTTCTATAACCACTCTTCAGATTGTCATGACATTTTGTAGATATGAGGTACTCATGCATGGTACCCTTCAAGTGAAAGAATTCTGTCAAGATATCCACTTTTGGATTTTTAAGGAATATTTTTTAAGATTGTACATAGGTATAGTGTATGTTTTCAATGCCCAATGGACCCATGGGGAGTGGCTTCAAACCCCGGCGGGACCCCAACAAATTTTTTTCCCTTTTTAGCTCACCTGAGCCAAAGGCTCTAGTGAGCTATTGTCATAGCGATCCGTCCGGCGTCCGTCGTGTGTCGTGTGTCGTGTGTCGTGTGTCGTCTGTCGTGTGTCGTCTGTCTGTCGTAAACTTTTCACATTTTCGACTTCTTCTCAAGAATGGCTAAAGGGATTTTGATGAAACTTGGTAGGTATAAAGTACTAATGGTCCCCTACAAGTGTTGTTGTTTTTTGTCCGGATCCCTCAACAGGTGGCGCCACCACAGGCAAAAGTAGGTCACAGGGGGTACCCTCCTTTGACAAACTTCTTCTTCAGAACGGAAGCACGTATCGACAAACCGAAAGCATCAGGATGATCTAGAGAGATGTCTTAAGAAGTGTTGTTATTTTTGGTTCCACTCCGAACTCAAATTTTTGACGCTTTTTTGACGTCTCTTCGGACTTAGTCAGAAATGCTAATTTTTGCACTATTTCTTTAAATAACTCAATAAGTGTATGATTTTACACACTCATTTACTGCATATTTATCATATCTAACTTACTTTTTTTCTTAGATTGTCATGAAACTTGGTAGGTATGAGGTACTCATGGTTCCCTACAAGTGAAAGAATTTTGTCAAGATATCCTCATTTGGATTTTTACGGAAAAACATTTTTCATGATTTTTTAAACAGACAAGCTAGTTTGGCTTTGTGTACTTATTTTCGTACGTCGAAATAACTCAGGCACACATGCAATCAAATATATGCTCTGAATTTATTTTTGAGATGTTGACTTTTTCCATACATGCATATTATATAACAATTTCCCTATATAATGATTATTTTCCCCGCTTTATTTTTGTATATATGGTAAACAAAGTCGCCATATATCTTGTGTTACAGATTTGATTGGTTAATTCCTCCACGCCCATTTAATAGTCACGGTGGGTAATCTCGCAACGCAGAACACTAGGTTTATCTAAAATTTCGTGTATTACAAATTATTTTTCACAAAAAGGGGAATGTGATGCAGTGTAAGGATGCCTTAGATACGAGTTTTATCGAAAGTAAGAGAGGTAATATCCTTTTATAAAGCCGAAAAACTATCGGCATGATTGGTGTAGATGAAAGTGAAAGTAGAACGCCGATCGTGTTGGTGCATTATAAAAAGCTATAATATCCACCTTATTTTGGATACAACTCATAGTTAGGGCGTTGTTACACTGCATCACATTTCCCTTTTTGTAATAAATTATCTATTTTGCGCAAAAATATTGAAAAATAAATTGTTCTGCGTTGCGAGATTACCCACCGTGTTAGTACTGTACACGTGATACATTTCAGGAGATTAATAGATGATCTATCGTGCAAACAAAATAGTACTGCCGGTATTTAATAGATTTTATTTAATGTGCATATACTGGGAACACTTTCATGCTTGTTATTATTCATGTACTTGGAACAATTCCATACTTGTCATCATTTATAAACTTAGCTCGAATTTCCTTTGTCTTAGACTCTCTTAGATGAATTGTATACGGACTGATTTCTTGAAGAAACATCTAATGAGTAATCCCTTCCCGAGGATTTTGAGAATGTATAGGACATTTGATATATCTGAAATTCTTGAAAACAAATGAGTAATTTCTTCCCGAGGATTTTGAGAATGTATAGGACATTTGATATATCTGAAATTCTTGAAAACAAATAATTCAGTTCAGAGTTCTTGAAATCTTTCAATGAAATGTTGGACCACAGGAAGCTGTTGTTTTAAAAGAGGAAATAAATTATGATTCACAACCTTAAGCCACTGTGTTCGACATCTTGTATGTATACATCATTTCTAAAGACGAACACAAGAGGCTTTGAAGGTCGTGAATAATAAAACATTTTCTCTCATAAAACGACAGGTTCCTGTGGTCAGACATTTGGGAATTTTTATCTGTCCAAATAATAGATAGAACATGAGTTTTTATCGGACCAAATGATTTTTATCAGCAAATCCGATGCAGCTGATACTTTTCATGAACTCTGTCAGCTAATAATTTGTCCATGTAACAGTCCTATCATGAGGCGAAACATAGTTAACAGTAAATAACGATGTGGTTGGTCTGCTAGTTGGACAAGCTTTACAATATCATGGGCCTATTAATTTGTTTCCCTAAAAGCAGCATACACCAGAGTATTAAGTTTATTTCATTGTTTTATTCTTTTTGTCTGTTTCTTCATCACTTGCTGCACATTAATGTGGAATTTTACAAAATGATTTTTTGATGTTGAATAATTGAACTATACACTAGCTGGGCATATGACTTTGGATCGCATTATCCGTCTATTCAAATCAGTAAAAAAGATAATGTTTTGAAATGTTACTATTTCTTCTTGTTTGTACTTTTAAAGGCTGTAAAAAAATCTTGTCTACATCCGGCAAAAATCTTTTTAGAAAGAATGTAGGCTCAAATCGTGATACTGGCACTATCAATTTTACGTCTTATTCAATGTCAGTATGTCAATTAGAGCACCCATGGGTATCAGGTGAGCGTTGTGCCCTCCTGGGGCTCTTGTTTCATATACACTTGTATGAATCTTTCCGTTTACAATTTTGATATTTAGGTTCAAAAACGGTGTTTCTGTATTTGTAACGTTTGCCTTGTTAAGTGCTAATGTCCAAGTTTGTTCGAAAAGGTCTTAGGCAAATTCAATGAGATTGGTGTATTCATTGCTGTAAAATGAATAGACATATCAATGTATTCTTTAAGATTTGTTTAATTGGATATGAAAATATGAAGAAATTCATCAATACACAACAAAATAAAAACACAGTTAATATGCTGTATAGTCCAGGTAGAATCACAACAAGTGACGTTGCAAATGACTTAGCGTGCATTACACAATACTCTTTCTCAAAGTAAACGCCTTTCCGGTCAAAACATTTTTGATGTCTGCAAACCAATTTTTGATACACCGAAAAGAACCAGGATTTATCCTGACATTTAATAGCGCCCATTCTCCATTCTGAAATTCGCACAATGCTTCCCCTGGAGATAAGATTTCAAATATGGAAAGACGGCAAAGTCCATCGGAGCTAAGTCAGGACTATAATAATCCTAATAAACCAACTCAACTCAAGTAAACACAGCTGTATGGGAGGTGACATAGTTCTTCCCTGTCTTTTCTTCTGAAGAGCATACACTAAATCACGGCGGATTACCATAACAAAATAAAACCCGGTAGAACGATTGACCATTATAGAAAATTAGCTGTAAAGACATATCTTTGTTTTCATTTGAATACGTTTTATGATGGATTAAAATTTGCAAGGGAAAAATATATAACCTCACGTCTCGGATACTTTGCGTTACGCTATGGTCAATTTCCCATAGCCACCCTGATCTTCTATCGCCTGGAATTGATTCTCTCCCTTCTCTAAACCGCTTGTGCCTCTTGTAGACAAGTGCACGAGAAACATTTTGTGCGTCTCCAGCCATGTCCATCATTTTTGAGGTCTGTTACGGTGTTTTCCTATTTTAAAACAAAATTTAATCGCAGCTCGTTGTTCCGATGACAAATGGATAATAACCATATCTCCACACACTGTACAAAATCGATAATTCAGAAAATCATAAACTGAAGGCATACAAAATTAGGATAAAACAGGATCCAAAGCAAACAAAAACCTCCACCATCTCCATCCTTCAATCCCCAGTGACAGCGTCTCGGATATTTGCGTTATTATATCGTAAATTTGCCTTGGCCGCCCTGATTCTCTATCGTCTTGAATTGATTATCTCCCTTTTGCCACTTGGAGACAAGTGCACGAGAAACATTATGTACAGTGTATCGTTGAATTGTCGATTTTTCGTTTTGACATTTTGAATAATGTCGAAGGGTTCCAACTCTATACCCTCTTGAAGAAAATTTCATACCAATACCCATGCACCAGACACGTGTTTCGAATATTAAATTCTCATCAGTTATGCTTCCAGCGGATCCACCAAAAAGAATTTCAGTAGCGCCCTCTTTAATTTGAAAGTTCATTCAATTTGTAGTTACAGCTACACAACGCCGTGCCCGAATGACTTTAAAATTTAGCATTATGAAGTCAAAACTCAACGTGTAAAGGTTTATTATGCTTAGATATCTTTGACGAACAAACATTTCTATTTCTGTAATTTGAAAATATCCTTGTTTGTCTGTAGTGGAAAAAATGTTATCATAAAACGCAATTTTGAGATAATGCGGTTGTCTACGAACTTATAGAATAACCCTCGTAGAGCTTATGTATTTTGAAGCAGTGCCCTGTGGCGTCACGTTTTCATGCAAAATTCAAGGCGTACCACTTCAATAGTTTCATCTCAGGGAATAATATTGGTTATCATACATGCATTTATGTCTGTCAGGTTTGTGAATTCACTAAAGGCTTGTAAATGTTCTGAATGTTTGTAATGTATCACATATTTACATTGTTCATGTTTGTATTTAGGGTCTAAAAGTTCAGGATTGTGAATATGTTTCAGGTTTGTGTAACGGAAAGATATGATACCATCAACGGAGAACGCCTATTTAATCTAGGATGTTATCCAACTAATGTAAGTATGTATAATCCGTACATAGCATTTTAGAATTTATTGGAAGGATCATTGAGGAAGTTGTAATTAAAATGCCGATCTAACTACACGTTACCAAAACGGGTAACCATATTCATTGCTAATAACTTGTTGCACGTCGTTCTCTCCCCCTCATTTCTTATGTATTATATACATGTATTTCAAAATGCTATATCTGCCGGTTCCGCTTGGTGCTTTTGATATGAGCTTTGTTATCATCCAGTACACTTCAATAAACATCATCTTGTGAATCTTTTACATGGTGATTTTGATGTTTGTCTGATGTAACGAGTGATTGAGTTCACAGTGTTCAGGGCAGGATAGTATTGATGTAACAATTGATGAGTTCGCAGTGTTCAGGACAGGATAGTATTTATGTAACAAGTGGATGAGTTCGCTGTGTTCGGGGCAGGGTAGTATTGATTTAACAAGTGGATGAGTTCGCTGTGTTCGGGGCAGGCTAGTATTGATGTAACGAGTGGATGAGTTCGCTATGTGCGGGGCAGGATAGTATTGATGTAACAAGTCGATGAGTTCGCTGTGTTCAGGGCAGGATAGTATTGATGTAATAAGTGGATGAGCTCGCTGTGTTCAGGGCAGGATAGTATTGATACAACGAGTGGATATGATCGCTGTGTTCAGGGCAGGATAGTATTGGTGTAACGAGTGGATGAGTTCGCTTTGTTCAGGGCTGGATAGTATTGATGTAACGAGCGGATGAGATCGCTCTGTTCAGGGCAGGGTTGGATTGATGTAACGAGTAGATGAGTTCACTGTGTTCAGGGCAGGATGGTATTGATGTAACGAGTAGATGAGTTCGCTGTGTTCAGGGCAGGATAGTATTGATGTAACGAGTGGATGAGTTCGCAGTATTCAGGACAGGATAGTATTGATGTAGCGAGTATATGAGTTCGCAGTGTTCAGGGCAGGATATCATTGTTGTAACGAGTAGATGAGTCCGCTGTGTTCAGGGCAGGATAGTATTGATATAATATTTGGATAAGTTCGCAGTGTTCAGGGCAGGATAGTATTGATGTAACGAGTGGATGGGTTCGCTGTGTTCGGGGCAGGATATTATTGATGTAACAAGTGGATGGGTTCGCTGTGCTCAGGGCAAATATAATTTTTGTAACGAATGGATGAGTTCGCTGTGGTCAGGGCAGGGTAGGTTTGATGTAGCGAGTAGATGAATTCGCTGTGTTCAGGGCAATATAGTATTAATGTTACGAGTGAAGGGGTTCGCTGTGTTCAGGGCAGAATAGTATTGATGTAGCGAGTAGATGAGTTCGCTGTGTTCAGGGCAGGATAGTATTGATGTAACGAGTAGATGAGTTCGCAGTGTTCAGGGCAGGGTAGTATTGATGTAGCGAGTGGATGAGTTCGCTGTGTTCAGCAAATGTTCAGGGCAGGATAGTATTGATGTAACGAGTTAATGAGTTCGCAGTGTTCAGGGCAGGATAGTATTGATGTAACAAGTGGATGAGCTCGCTGTGTTCAGGGCAGGCTAGTATTGATGTAACGAGTGGATGAGTTCGCTGTGTTCAGGGCAGGATAGTATTGATGTAACGAGTGGGTGAGTTCGCTGTGTTCAGGGCAGGATAGTATTGATGTAACAAGTGGATGAGCTCGCTGTGTTCAGGGCAGGATAGTGTTGATGTAACGAGTGGATGAGTTCGCAGTGTTCAGGGCAGGATAGTATTGATGTAACAAGTGGATGAGTTCGCAGTGTTCAGGGCAGGATAGTATTGATGTACGAGTAGATGAAAGGAGGGGATCTAAAAGAGTTCGCAGTGTTCAGGGCAGGATAGTATTGAAGTAACGAGTGGATGAGTTCGCTGTGTTCAGGGCACGATAGTATTGCTGGAGATCTCTTCTATATTCCATTTTTTACATCTTGTATTTCAAAAACACTACACAACATAACAGACAGCCTTATAGTAAGGTAATGTTGGCGAATCAAATACTCCTTTCGCTATGTTTTTTTTTCTTAAGAAGACAAATGGGTGGGGGTTCCTGTGTGGCCTTAACAAATCTATAAAACACATGATTCTACGTACAATTTTCCTTTTTATCCTCAGTGACAATGTACGAAACCTGGAAATGTTATTTTAGTTGCACCATACGATGCCCTCCAACACAACTTCTTTCCTTGTTGCCGATATCAGATTTCGTAGAGTAATTATAAGAAACAAACTTTCAGCCACAGTAAATGTTTGTTTTTGTAAAAAGAAATAAGAATTTTATTTTCTACATTATTTAGGTTTCGAAAATTGACACATGCTGAATTCATTAGAATTTAAGGATTGGTGTGGGTATCATGCGGCTACTCTTACTTATCAAAGGAGGGACAATTCTTTTGTCATCGAAAGCCTGTACAATCACATGTACAATGGCAAATACTAATATCACAAGAAGTCTGTTGGTCTCAATGTTTTATTCTGCTTTCATTATCTATATCAATTAAATTGGTATCAATTCCCGATGGTGGGGTTTATTTGGTAGGTAAGGTGCTTTAATTTATTCGTGGGAAAATGGAATTTAATTGCAATTTTTTGTTTAATATATTATACAGTCTCTACTCCATATCACGAATATCATAACGTGACTTCTTACATCTGGTCAGGAAACCTTAAATATATTTCATCTCTTAATCAAGCTCTGTGGTTCAAATGGGAAAAGAAAAGTACGTCGATCAGCACTGAATCCCGATGCAGGCCAAGTTCAGTGTACAGAATGCTGTAAGACAGACGGATGTAACACACAGGGATGTGGTTCTGGAGGTATAAGTATACGATCAATAACACATAGGGATGTGGTTCTGGAGGTAAAAGTATACGATCAATAACACATAGGGTTGTGGTTCTAAGGGTACAAGTATACGATCAATAACACACATGGTTGTGGTTCTAAGGGTACAAGTATACGATCAATAACACGCAAGGGGGTGGTTCTGAGGGTACAAATGAGATAAAGAATATCCTGACAGATATCCCAACAGGACTCACAATAGAGCTCCAAATTGAGGGTACAAGTATACGATCAACAACACGCTGAGGTGCGGTTCTGGATGTTAAGTATGTGATAAAGAACACATAGAGGTGTGGGTCCGGAGAAAGAAGTATACGAGCAATAACACAAATGGGTACGGTTTTGGAGGAACAAGTATACGATCAATAACACACAGGGGTACGGTTTTGGAATGTACGTATACTATCAATAAGACACAGAAGAGTGGTTTTGAAGGTACAAGTACACGATGAATAAGACACAGAGGTGTGGTCTTGGAAGAACAAGTATACGACCAATAATACACAGAGGTTTGGTTCTGTAGGAACAAATATACGATCAATTAATTCTGGAGAAAGGAGTATACGATCTATGAAGTCAATCTAAACAGCACTAACAATAGAGCACCAAATTTAGCATGGACAGCTCCCTAGCAAGCTATATGTGGGACCAGGTGCCCGGGAGGAGGAAGCATCCCATGTTTATCTTGTTGCACCCACCGTCGATGTTCACGCACAAAAATGAAAAAAAAAATCTACAAATCGTGCACTTTCTGAGGTTTTGTCTATATAGAAAGTGCTATTGCGACCATGTCAGAAAAAAATCCATTCAAAATACTAACATGTTGAGCATAAGCCCTTTACCCAGATTAGTAAGTTACAGAGACAAATATAATAGAATATCATAATTAATTATTTTTAAAGTTATTTGAAAATTCTAACATTAATTTTTCACATCAATGATGATACAGCCATTCAGCGTGGACCTTTGTGCTACAATTGTCGGCAATCTCTCGATCCGCAGAAATGCTCAGTGGTCCAGACATGCCGGAAAGGAGAAGTGAGATATTAATTTGTTCAATATTGTGTTAATTTAAAGTAAGCTAGAAAATTATAATTTGAGGAAAAATAATACAGATAAAGAAGCTGAAAGCAAATATTGCAGATTTTTATTATTTCCTTTTTCTTTCTCTTTTTTTTATTTTCTTTTGCAGAGTCTTTAAATATAATTTGAAATGAAATGTTGACTCTACCTTGCTTGTAAACAATTATCAATCTAGAATTGAAATTGAAGTAATGAAAGTCGACATTATCACATGGATTATATAAGTCAATCTCCAATATAATCTATTAACACAGGTATGTCACCTCGAAAAAAAGTCAGAGCTCGGGTTTACATTTTACACTTCGTCCTGCTTACTTCAACATGTATGTATACTGTGCGTTAATTAACTGCTCAAGAGAAAATAGAATTTCACGTATACTTTTAGCCAAGGGGTGTGTTGTTTCTATTCAGACGTTTTCCGGAAAAAGAGACGAATGCAAGAACAAATCATCCAAATGTATAGTCAAAGCATGTATAAAACCAATCATAGATTCCATTTGATTTTAAGATTCGTTCATAAAACCTGAAAGAGAATTGAAAAATGTGGTCACTTTTGAAATTATATGATGAAGACGTTTCTGAGTCAGTTTTATCAATTGCCAAAAAGAAGAAGATTACATTCGAAATGGGGAAATTATCAAAAATACCATTTTCCTTCCAATCGTATGTGGTTTCCAGGAGAAAATTTTTTCAACAAGAGATATTCAGTTCATATTGGAATGTGTTTTTTCCCAACAAGTCAGATGAGTCAAATTTAAAATTCATAGAAAGTCATTCATAAAATTGTGATTATGTACCGACAAGGGTACACATTGGTTAAAAATAAAAAGAAATACAAAATGTATATTAGCGTGATTCTAAACATTTTTCTTTAGCAGTATATTTTGTGTGCATATGACCAACGTAGGAAACAAAGTCGTCGTTTGAATCATTTTATGTCAAATTTCATGTCCGAAATGAATATATGGATAGTTTAATGCCTTATATCTAAATTTATTTGTCTCCTAATGATGAAATCTTGAGATAAATAAATATTGCAAATTACTTTTCCAGAACTGCCAGGATGCTGCATTTGGTAAACGCGACGGACAGACGTCATCATGCTGTGCTTCAGACCTTTGCAATGGACTAAGTATGACGAGTGGAAGTATTCACAACTATTTGGAAATTTTTTTCTAATCAATACAATGAACACTAGGAAAGACTATAGTTAATATCATGTTTGTAAAGATTTCGAAAAAAAAAAAAAAAAAAAAAACTACGAATGTTTTGATAATGAGTACGTTTTATATTAACCTTTTATCCAAAGAACTATGAAGAAAAGCATAAAGAAAATGTAAAATTCATTTATGTATTCTATTTTATTGACGATCTATGAATAGAGTCAATAATTAAAATGTTGTTTTGTTATAGTCAACGGTACAGGGGCTACCCTTCCACCCCTACCAACGTCAGACTCGTCAGGAGGAGCAACTAACATCGGTGTCATAGTCGTAACGAGTGCTCCTAATATAGGTTTGCCAGTAGCAACACCAGCGGCAACAGCACGTGTGTATTGTTAAAGATAAAAAGGGTTTCTTTTTCATTTTGTAAAAATGTTCACGATTCGACGTTCCTTATGAAATAGAATGATGTCAATTCAAACTTAAATTGTAATTTCGAATTGGTTGCTGGACATTTATAGAAAAAGGTGTTTTGAAGCTGTCAAAAAGGCGAAGTGCAGTTTACTTTGGCTATCTATTGGACGACTTCGAAGGAATATTGACAACAGAAGAGTCGAATGAAACATTAAAAAGGTTTAAAAATTATCAGCTTAACATTATTCACGAAAATGCATTTTTTTAGTAGAAATGCATATCTATGCTTAGGGAATAATGAAAAAAGAATAAAAATAATTCTTTCTTTGATATTTTTTCATAATTGGAAGCCGCCAATCTCAAGGCCAAGGATTGTAAGGAGCTATTGGATAACGGTGTATCAACGGACGGTGTGTATACAATATATCCTAAGGACGCTGCTGTGAAAGTCTACTGTGATATGACTATAGACAAAGGTGGCTGGACGGTAATAAGTTCACATAAACGTCGTTTATTGGCGTCTTTTGCTTAATGACGTTTACAGAAAATAATATCTTTGTTTTCATTATTGTGTTGTATTTTCGGCCAGATAAGGCCTTAATCAGGTATGTTGTTGCTAAACAATGTCAATTCTGCTCGAATCCGAATAACCGTAAAAGGCTGGTTTAACCCAGGTATTTCGGGCTAAACGAATATATGATTAAGATTCGAAGCAATGCAGATGAAAATATCATCAAAGAAGGAAGGGGATCTCCAACAAGACCCTGTTGCAGCACCAACAGGAAAACACCAAAACACCGGATGCAAAAACACAAAAGATATGAAGATACTAATTCAAATCCCGAATATTTCCCATAGACTTCCATTATAAGGGTTATCTCAGTTGGGCTTCTATACTTCTGTGAAAATAGGCGATTTAAAACATGAGTCATTTATCAGAAGACAATACAATAATTTATCTACCTTTTGTAATAAAAAATGGGGGTAACCGTTGCTTTTCATCCTCTAAATTTGTAGTGAATAAAAAAGTGAAAAATTAAAATTTGGTAGGTACGACTCGTTAGAAAACCCATATAATTTCTGTTTATGTAATAATTAATTAGTAATTAATATACGAGGTGAAAGTCTATCTTTTGAACTTTCTCTCATATGAATATTAACCAATCACAAACGCACGTCCATTCAAATCGAGCTCCATTTTTAGGTCGCCAAAAACAGCCCATAACTCGTTTTCAATCAATGGTATAATCATACCAAAAGACGAGCATACTATGAGACGGAAAAGAGACATACGACATATAAACATTAAACACAAAAAACAACACATAAACCGACGATACCAATGTGCAACCGGCGCCAACTTTGGACGGCCATCAACGCAAGTAGGAAATGGTGTAGTTATCCTGGATTACGTGCGCACAACCCTTTCACTTCTCCAATTATCCAGAGGTCTCGACGAACGCACAATTGTGGTGTAAAACAACCTCCTTACTGTTAGATGACCTCACACAAACAAGACCGCAAAACGTAAGGGCTCCAGCAACACAGATGAATATGTCATTGGATATAAGAAGAGGGCGTGCGTAATACAGTCCGTGTTCTGCCGGCTGAAGCGAGCTCATGTATGTAATTACCCGTGGAGTCCGACTGACATTCAGAGAGGACAGATGGTCGGGGCTCTGTCTTCTCTAAAGAGGTTTGGACAGGGCCCGTCATGGAGTCCCGTCATCAAAGTCAGTCAGATTGCAAGTCTCAAGGATGCGCTGGTACAAGACTGTAGATTGGTCAAGTACCAAGCCAAGTGTCCGTCTGGTGACATTAGGGTCATATCCACGGTATAAAAGGCATTTTCGATGGTGATGCTGCCTACCTTTGATTAATACAAGTCGACCTTAAAAATGCCATAATACGATATAGAAAAAAGCGAATTATACTCCTAATTGAATCAAGAACTATTTAAAAATGCATGCAAACAGGAGACGTGCACCTTGTCTCATTTTGGAATATCTTCTATTCCGGAGTTTGCGGCATTTGTTCATGAGTTTGCTTTACTGACCGGTATTTACTTGATATTCTAACATGACTTGAGATATTCTCCCTTAATGAACTGTTGAACTCGCCTGGTGTTTAATCTCCAACAAACTTCCAGTTCGCAAAGCTCCGCCCATGCACTTGCTATAGAGCTCGTACAGAACAATATTAGAATAGAAATAACAACTAGCTAGCTGTGATTTGTTGTCCAGTAATTCCCCTGGTCGTATGAACCAATGAAACCACGGCTAGCTAGTTGTTAGTTGTTAATCTATTCCTGTTCTTTTTCAAAGGTTATATTGGACAAAGATTCAGTTGGGACGGTTATGTTTAACAGGACATGGGATGATTATAAAGCTGGATTTGGTAACGCAGACGGCGAGTATTATGTAGGTATGTGTAAAAGACAATATAGAAATCAAGCACTATACAACAGGTAACAGTCCTGCAGCCCTCTTGTTTGACTTCGAAGTAGAGTAGATAGGGTAGAATATAGAATGCACGACATATATGATCAATGTGACAAAGACAAATCAAATCCTACAATATCCACGTGAACCCGTCTACCTATATCAATCATAGTCTTATCCTATTCTGTCGTTTTATTTTATTTATCATCTTCGGTTTGAGTAACCGAAACGTGCATGTCTGGTCCATGCTGCAAATTTATCCGTTTATAAATGATGCTGTTGAATTTGAAGACGTTTAACATTTGAACTATTTGGTGAGTGTCACTGCTGGTGGACCAGGAGTCCCTGAAGGCACATGTAGCCAAGTTCGATCAACTTCGGTTGATCGTCTGTCTCTTCATCGCATTCAAAATTTTCTGGTACTAAAATTCTTGAAATTTCTAAAACGTGGGTCCTGTAGCATCATATCCCACCCATCCTGCTACATCTTTCGGTACATTTTTTGACATAATAATTTTCACCCTCTTTGGCCATATTTCATTGTTTAGATTGATGATCACTGACGAGGGTTGAGTAACCGAAACGTGCATGTCTGGTCCATGCTGCAAATCCGTTTATAAATGATGCTATTGAATTTGAAGACGTTTAACATTGCTATAGGATTTATGAGTTAGTTGGATAGGATATAATAAGATTGTGGTGGATATAATGGATATGAGGTGGATCTGGGTTGGTTGATGGTATTGGATTTTAAGACTTTTTACATGGTGTATGAAAAAGCATATTTTTGTCTCTGTCCATTTTTCTTTTCGCGTGAAATAGATATGTTTTGTATTTTTCCAATATTTATAAGCATCTCCATTGTGGGTTTTGGGATCGGGTTTCGATTTTGGTGTTTGACTTTCATTCACTGATAGTAAAACATTTGTAAACATTGCTGTTATATATTGAATGAAGCATATCACTAGGTATTCCTTGATAAATACTTTGATGTAATCCTTGATACAATACATAAGAAATTGTACGATGTAATGTTTTCTGTTTATAGTGATATGAGTTAAAGCAAATCCTGACGATAATCTCAACAGCACTCACAAAAGAGCACAAAATTAAGCATCGACTGACCCCCAGCAAGCTAGAGGTTGGACCATGTGCCCGGGAGGAGTAAGCATCCCCTGTTGGCTAGCCGCACAATGTAACACATTTGAATTGAAAATGAAAATTGATTCAGGCCTAACAATTTGTACTGTATTTTACTGTTCGTTCTGAAAATATTTGATCAGAAAAACCCTTACTGTACAAATACTATAGTAACGATTCTAGGTGATAGTTTGTTTCAGGGTCTTTAGAATCAGATTTCCTCCGAAATGAATGCGGCACTAAAATGCCTCATCAAACCATGAAAAAGAGCTTTTCTTAATGACAACATATCCTATATAATCGGAATGATAATCGATATTTACTTAAATAAATGTTGTGAATATCTACCATAAAGTTTAAGATATTAACAATACCATAAAGAGATTTTACATTACTTCAGGATTAAGTTTTTCTTACGATTCATCTTTGACGCACATTTACCGAAAATCATTTTTTAGGAAATGAGATAATCAGAACACTAGCAAAACTAGGGAAATCAGACGTGTATTTTAAACTCACTGATAAAGGCGATCAAGTTGTTCATGCTAGCTGGAAAAACTTCAGTATTGGACCAGAGAGTGATGGATACAGATTAACATTTGACAGACTTACTTATTCCGGCGATGCAGGTATATTTAACCTTGGGCATAACTTTTGAATGGTAAATGGTGGGCTTTGATCTTTGAATGGTAAGTGGTAGGGCTTTCACACATATTTATTGTGACAAGATCTTTCCAGAGAAACCAATATTTTTACCTGTGACCTACTTTTTTCAAAACCTTTAACATTCAGCAAATCATTTGAATGGTAAATTGTAGGGATTTGATATTTCATGTGCATTACATAATTATCGTCAGGATCTTCTTAAATTCACTTGTGTCACACTTATGCCTTTTGCCGTTGGAGCTTGTAAAGAAGTTCCCCGCGAAAGGTTTGGCAGTAAGTGTTTTGATTCTTTCACTGACATTGTCTCCATAGCACTTTCTATATAGACCTAACCTCAACCAGTGCATGTATTTTATATGTTTCATTTTCGTGCGTGAACATCGACGGCGGTGCGGCTAGCCAACAGGGGATGCTTACTCCTCCCGGGCACCTGGTCCCACCTCTAGCTTGATAGGGGTCTGTCGATGCTCAGTTTTGTGCTTTATTGTGAGCGCTGTTGAGATTAACGTCAGGATCTTCTTTAGCTCTTACTTGTGTCGAGACCTTTCCATTGATACCAACATTTTAAATCCCTTAATCTGGACCTTGACTTTTACTTACTTTTCAAATCAACATTGAGCATACCATTTGAATGGTAAGTGATAGGACTTTGATGTTTCGTTTGTGGATTCATGGTGACAAAACCTTTCAATTGATACCAACATTTTTGATCCCGTTACTTTAAGCTTGACCTTTCACCTACTGAACAGCAAATGATGTTAATACTAAGAAAGATTTGGCATTGCATGTACATTGGTTCTATTTTCTTATGAATAATGTATTAATAGCTATGAGATTGTGGGTACTATTACACTTCCTATATATATAATGATAATAAAAAAATTGAAGAGGGTGAGGGAGGATATTAAGAAATAGTCGTTATTCAGTCAGTCGAGGTCAAATCGTAATCTTGTTTTAAAATTTTACGATTTGTCATTTTTCTCATCATTCCATCTCCTCCTTATCCTGTTAAGCAAGTCTTACATATGAGCAAAAGCCCTCATTTTCATTTACATAAGTCCTTATTACAATACTAGGTAATTCTCTCTTTTCTTGAAGAAAATTTCAAACCAATTTTAATATATCGGACTCGTGTTAAGGATAGTGAATCCTCATCAGTGATATTCCAGTCGAAATGATTTTCAGATACGACCACAATTTATTTCAGTAGCGCCCGCTGGTTTTATTTATTTGAATTTAGAATTGTAAATTTACTTTGAAAAGCGTGCGCAGCTCGAAATTTCTTATAGGGTCGATTAAGTAGCATTTATACAAATAGAGGAACAAATTAGCCGATTCTCCGACAAGACGAGGAGACCAGAGATAAATGATGTGATATGAAGATATCGCATATAATATGACAATGTGAATTTGATAATTTTAAAAAGCAGTTATTTCTAATTAACATGTAACCATTAATAATGTCTCGCCGTTTTCCTAAAACAAATAATAGAAAATCTAAAGTTCAAAACCGGCGGCGGACACTAGCCATTAAATTCATATTTTCAACTGAGTTATGCTCCTATTCTAATACCCGACTCTAAATATCATTGAATAAGTAAGACGATTCTTGCAAGACGTTTCTAATGTTAGTAGAAGGCTTTATTTCGCTCCAGTTCCATGTATGTATTAGCCAATCCAATGTAACAAAATCAAGTAACTGAAAATGACGTCAGAGCTACTACGTGTTACCATGAAATATTAACAATGGCAAGCATTATAAATGTGCATTTTATATTTTGAAGATGTTTAACTTCATTATAATCTTTAAGGATCGACAAAGACATTTCAGAAAATTATTCATAGACATATGTAAAATAAATATATATGTAAAGTTCGGAAAGATTCTGACCATGTGTGTGTGTGTGTGTATGTGTGTGGGGGTGTTCATAGCAGGTAGTCATGCACGTATGTATGTACAACAATGGGTAATGCACATCATGTGTAATGAAACATAAGCCGTGACAAGGTATACTTTTTGTTGCTAATAATTTAATACTTATTATGAGGGAAAGGATATGTAGAAACTAGATAACTAATAAGTTCACATGTGAATGACAATCACAGAAGCTTGGCGCCAGCAATCCT
This sequence comes from Pinctada fucata, assembly GCA_028142955.1. Taxonomy (NCBI): domain Eukaryota; kingdom Metazoa; phylum Mollusca; class Bivalvia; order Pterioida; family Pteriidae; genus Pinctada; species Pinctada fucata. The sequence goes on along the minus strand of AP027108.1, from coordinate 59,975,474 downwards.
GAATTATATATACACCCCTTCTTTACAGTACTTTCACTTTCCTTTTAAGATAAGAGAAGGAGCATGCGACTGTAGATCGATAACATCAGGCACTTGATATGACCTTTGCTTGCGCGGGTTTAATTTTCGAGTAGTTAGATATGATATGTGGCCATAATAGCATTTGACGGATGGTGCTCATTTAATTCCGATAGTATATTTGGATGGAATGAGAAATTTCAGAAATAGCAGAACATTTTATATAATTCAAAATAATATATATGACTTATATATAAATTCTAAAAGACGTATCCATGTGATGTAAGTCCTTTACTCAAACATATGATAACTGATATCATTTTCTCATATTTTTCAATGGATATCTTCCGACAAGTTATGTCTGTGAATATGTTTTGTTTAATGTTCTTTTCCTTTAAAAGAACTTATTGAAAAGACCCAATAAACAGCAAAGAAATATGAAATCCTTAACTATATCATCTCTTTCATTTTTCAATATGTTTCTTCTAAATTGTGATTTAAGGTAACACATTAAATAACACCAACCCGTGGTACACACATTATAACATGGAGTTTACCACGTCGGACAAGGACGCTGATACCTATACCTCGGGTAACTGTGCTGACCTGACTCAGGGAGGATGGTGGTTTAGTGGTTGTTACTCTGTAGATCTGACCGCCATGACACCTGCTAACTTTGTATGGCTGAAAGACGACGGTTACTACGAACTCAAACATGCTGTGATGATGATAAAACGTGAATAATTTCACATAAAGCGAGATAAATAAACACCAGCGTTGATAACTGTTCAAATCAAAAACTTCTAGTAGTAGATTGATTTGATTTTATTAACCGTAAAATCAATTTCAATTTTGAAATAAGAGGCAAATATATTCTTAGAAGCTAGTAAAACTCAGAATTCAAGCGCATAACTGCTAAACGTCTTCAAATTTAATGGCATCATTCAAGAAAAGATAAATTAGCAGCATGGACTGCACATGCCCATTTCGGATACTTAACCCTCGTACGTGATCCTCAATCGAAACAATGTAATATAGCCAAAGAGCGTAAAAGTTATTATGTTAAAAAATACACCCAAAGACGTAGCAGGATCGGGTGGATATGATGCTACAGGACCCACGTTGTAGAAATTTGAAGCAATTTCGATAATTGAAAATTTCGAATGCGTGGAAGAAACGATCAATCGAAGTTGATCTAACCCAGCTACATGTGCCCTCGGGGACTCCTGATCCACCAGCAGTGACACTTAATAAGTGGTACAAATGTTAAACGTCTTCAAATTTAAAAGCATCATTTAAGAACAGATAAATTAAAAAAAATGGGAAAGAGGAAATTTTATTCATTTTCAGCATTTTCTCCGTAACTACTTATAGGAGAAAGGAGGGGATCTCCAACAACACTAGGTTGCAGCACCCACAGCAAAATCCCAAAACACCCATGCAAAAAACACAGAACAGATACCCACAGAAAGAGACGCAAAAGGGACAAGGAACACCAACTCACAACATACAAACATGAAACATAAAAGACTACACATAAACCAACGAGACCAATGGGTAACCGGTGCCGACTTAGGACGGCCATCTGCCACGTAAATAGCAGACGGTGTGGTTAGGAGTTTTATGAAACTTATATTAATCTGGAATCTATATCTTCTTTTTACTTTCTTTATCAAATGCTTAAAATAAGGGTTGGGGTTTATTGCTTTTATACACTTTGATCAACGTCTACTGTAAAAATAAAGACATGTAGTTACAGAGATGAATGATACGTTTTACCTGGTCTCCTTCCTGTCTATATAGAGCTAGATAGAAAGATATAAATTATCAATAGATGGTTTAAGATCGTTTGAAGAGTTAACTTAGGCTAGTAACAAATATCAGAAAGCTTTAGCTTAAATGTCACTATGGCTGCAAATTGGAACACAGGTAAATATTGGACCACTTGTATATGCAATCAAATTGTACATGGTTTACACGAGTCATATCCCAAAATCTGCAAAGAAAAAGGGTTTTCGTATGTAGAATTCGTATGAAATATAAGTGTTACACAACTTAAGTATACTATGTTGTGTTTTTGACGAGAAAATGGAAGCGGACTTCAACAGAAATATGCTGCAGCACTTACATCAAAACACTAAAACAACAGAATGAGAAATCATATACTGGATAAGCTAAACAAGGGAAACCAATAACATAGAAAAGAAAGATAGTAAAAGATGACATCAAATCACTTAAAAGACCAACGATATCAACTGGTAACCACTGCCGACCCAAGTCGGCTACCTGTAATGTTAAAAGCAAACGGTGTCGTTATCCGGACTTCATGCGTAAATCTCTCCCACTTGTCCGATTCAAAAATGGTCTCGATGAATTGTTGTTAATCATTTTCAAGTCTCTTGCATATAAATGTGAGAAATTGATTTCAAAAAGGCAAATTGTTGGAGCATTGTTAGTTCATGTCAAAACATAAGTGGAGGAAAGACATCAAACATGTGTTGCCTTGATTAAAAAAAGTGACAAAATAAATATCGAGGAAGAAAAAGGCAATTATATCTAATTCCAAACATTGCACAAGTAGCTTATAGCCAGGCGTAAAAATCCCACCACTCCAATTCGATTTCTTTTCCAATGACCTGTTTATGAATAAATATACAAATGACTATAACCTACGTTATCATCAATGGTAAAATCCAAAGGGGTTACACGTGCTTCTAGATCGAACATCTCCTGCTTGAATAGAATATTGCTGGTACATAAAATAAGAGTTCTCTAGTCAATCAACCTCCAAATGAGATTAACGCGGTAGAAACGCAATAGAATCGGAAAATTGGAAATGGATAAGTCAAATGCTATGGGAAAGCCTGTTTTTGTATGTCAAATGCGATCTCTCGGTCATCTTACCGAGTTGTGGAAAATCGCATTCACTCATACAAAGACTTTATTCCGTTGTACCTGCGACCCTTCTTCATTTCAAATCGACGGCATTCGCATGGCAACTCAAAAGAGACACTCTGAATTTGCGTACTTCGGAATCTAATTTACGCTCGTTGTAACTGCTCTGTTTAGGCTTTCCTACGACACTCCTTCAACTTAATCTGCAATTCCATTGTACGTAATGGCCCTCATCATTTTCACGACAATTATGAATGTGTTGCTCTTTCGAAACATCGGATGTTTTATTTCTAAAAAAAGGGTAATAACATTTTTGATCAATGAACATGCTTAACATAATTGTACGAAAATGTTACGTTATGTAACCTTAGTTTAAAATAATTGAACTTATAATTAGGTGCAAATTGAAAAACAAATATGAAGAACTTTGCTTAATTTCTAAAAACCGTTAGACATAAAACAAAACCAACTAAGTATTCCGATATTTTATGAGAGCTGTTTCAAAACACAATATATACAATATATACTTGTACTTTAAATCCAAATATAAGGAACCCTTGACATTAATGAAGAGGAAGTTGATTTTAGGATAATTCATAATAGATTTATAGAGAAGTGCCCCCTCAACGGAGATAATTTTTTTTCTGAATGTTACACATTAGGAATAGAAACAGAAACGGAAAACCTTGTAAAAACTCGACATATGAAAAGGTATCAATGCCAAATATGGACAAAACCATATCCCTATTAAAAACTAAAAAATTGTTTATCGAAAAGTCATGGCTTACAAACTCAGGACAAAATAAGATGATAAATATTGACAATGACCATATCCGAACACAGAGAACAAAATCGATAATTTAGAAAATCATAAACCGAAGGCATACAAAATCAGGATAAAACAGGAACCAAAGCAAACAAAGAAAAACCTCCACCACATGAAAAGAAGCGAACTACGGCGAGGGAACAAAAATAAGAATTATTCCATATGAATGGCCTAGGAAGAGTGAGCATCCTCTGCTAGCATGCAACACCCGCCAATTAAATCTGATATAAAGGTCACAATCGTTATCTTCCATAAAGTTATGGCACAAATTCAGTGGAGTTTAGATGTGCAAAATCGAGTTATCTAAAGTCAACTGTTCTTTAGATTTTAGTTGATTCTTTTTACAGAAAAAAAAACCGTTGACCTGTACATTTTGCAATTGATACAATTTAAAAGATTAGGTTCAAGGTACTACCAATGCTCCATCAGGACAAGTTGACTAAAGGAGATACTACTCATCCAAGGATATATTTGTGAGCAGCTGATATTGTGACTGAAAGATCTTTCGTTTAAGAACGCACGTAACGAAACGGATCTAAAGGTACGTATCGATACCTGACGAGAAATAAGATGGGGAGCTATCATTGTTTTTCATCGACATAAGATAGTATAAGATAAAACATAAAATATAAGAAAACTGCTTTTAAATCCTATATAATACAGTGTTTATCAACTTATTCGTGTGAAATTGAGTCAATATGCAACGCATTACTATTTGGAAAGTACGGTAATGAAGATTACTCATTTCAATGCAGAGGCGAGTCTGTTTGAACTGAAAATCATCAGCAAAGAGTTATTTCAGTTTTTATAAACGGGCGCTTGGCCAATAAGAGTACTTATCTAAAGGAAGCGATTTGGGAGCCGCTGAGAGGCAGCGATACTCTGATGAGGATTTAGGGGATGAAGCCCCGAAAGTTTATAATCAATTTTACGCATGTTCATGGCTGTTTTCTGTATTACGGAAGTTATCCAACTCTTTACCTTCATGAAGAAAATTTCAATTATTTTTGTATCTGCATCAGGCACGTATTTCGAATATTAAATTCTCATCAATGATGCTTACAGCGGAGCCACCGAAATTAATTTCATAGCACCCTCTTTAATTTTTGTTGCATTTAGATTTGTACATTTCCTTTACAGAGAGTGCGCGGCTCCAAATTTCCTGTAGGGTCGATTCAGTAGCATATCCAAATAAAATCTATGTTCAAAATAGCATTGGAGGGATGGTTCTAAGATGTTAACCTCCTTTAATTTGTTGATAGTTTCACACGGAATGACAAGTTTTCGAAATAGCAAACTAATGTCTATGATTTCAATTCGATAAAAGGCAAAATTAAAGCTTATTTCAGGCTACAGAGCTGCCGAGCTGGGAAGATGTAATTAATATACTTCTAAACATTAAATCACGGGGAAAGAAACTGCTCCACACTGCAACAAGATGTAAGCGTTCATAATAATAATACGGAAGTGTTCCAACTCTATACCTTCATGAAGAAAATTTCAAACCATTTTTTGCATCATTTTTTTCTGAAATGATCCTTTGTACGCCCTTTTATTTTGGTCTGATTTCGTTTTAGATTTTTTTATGGGGGAAGGGTTTGCTTAAATATATGGAAGCACAAGTGTACTTGCGTAGGCTTTGCTATGCGCCTTAAAATATATACAACATCAAATATTCGACTTCAATTACGCAATGGACAAGGTTAAATGGTAATGTTAGAGAGTGCATATACGTAAAGTATCTTGTTGCCTTCAAGAGCGAAATTCAGCACTAGGAGTTCAGTATATGGTCATTATCCATATTTGTCATGCTACGAATTGCGTCAGTTTTCTTTAAAAAGGAGCGTTTAGTGTTTTATGAGAAAATTATTGCTACAAATTGATTTGACATGATAAAAGTCGAATCGAAAAGCTAGCCTTTTTTACTGTATGCATTCACTCCTATGTGTTAAAGTGGTAGTAAGTAACTAAACCAGTTAATTCGAAAGGGGTAGCGCCACGAGATCCCTAAATCGGCCCTCGATTTTTCTCTAGAAATAAATTTCATGAGAAATACTTGATATCTCTGATGAAAATACACGAATGTTTACCGCTTTTCATGAAAAGGAAAATATCACCAAACAAAGTGCCATTTAACTATAATGACGTCATGAAATGACGCCATTTTGACGCTATTGACAAAATATGGCGAAAATCGCTGGGAATTTTGTCTTTTATCGAAGAATTCAATGTGGCCGCATGCGTTAACTGAGACAAAACGTTTATGACAAAGGGATATAATGATAATCTTTCATATATAAATGTTCCATCTTAGTTAATGCATGCGGCCATTGCTAATTTAATAGAAATGTATAGTTTTTGCATCAATTTCGCGGAATATGACCTATTTTGGAGTTTTCAAAGGGCTTAAAGGTATTGATAAACGCAATGTTTACGAAAGATAAATTCATGATTCAGTAGAGAATGTTTCAAAATGTCAAATAACAGTTAAAAGTTCTATGAAGTTCAATGTTCAGAATTAGAGCCAATATGGGGCTTCGTGGCCCTACCCCTTTACAATAATTATTCAGAACAACGATCTACTTTGAATATTTCCATAGATTAATCAATATATTACGAATACAATTACTCAGATTACTCCCTTTACTTTGACAGTGTTTTGAATATATTTCCCTGACATGGTCGCCATAGGACTTTCTATATAGACATAACCTCAGACAGTGCGTGTATTTTATATGCTGTGTTCATTTTCATACATTAACATCGACGGCGGGTGCGGCTAGCCAAGAGGGGATGCTTACTTCTCCCGGGCACCTGATCCCACCTCTAGCTTGCTAGGGGTCCGTCGATGCTCAACATGGCGCTCTATTGTGAGTGCTCTTGAGATTATCGTCAGGATCTTTTTTTCACTAATTTCTAAAATAAAAAAACAACATAGTCCCGCGTCATCCTGAAATCATCTCCATGTACATTATACGTAGACGTATATCCTTTGAAACATTTATAGAGAAATCCATAAGTAAGCTATGACCTTTATAAGAACTTTAAAGGAATAATATACATCCATATAACACCTTTACCATGAAAATAGCAGGTTAGCGTTTAATTAAGCTATTGTTTTACTTGCTTTACGATAGATGAAGGAAAACTTCACGCATCAAATCTTTCGTCATTTTGTCATATGTCAGGATAGAAATCATTATTCAACCAATTGGCATTTCATAGGGGTTCGAAAGAAGAGCACTGGAAGAGCACTGGACGGAAGTTTCCTCTCTTTTTCTCTATAAGTAACAAAGGGATAGAGGAGATGGGTGGATATTAGATTGAGGGTCGTTTGCGTTGAGCTCCTTTATTACAGCTCCAGTATGTATGAAGAAAAAGATTTCCAATTAGTACTCCTTTTTATAAGTTTAGATACGTACAGTAACGTTCGTTAAAGTGAAAAGTTAACGTTTGCGTTCTTAAACAAAAGATCTCTATTGTGACAGAAAATATAATTTCTAGGATACAAACATATGTTTACACCTCCCGGGCACCTATTTTCAATGCCTTTACTGAATGTTTCCGTACATTGTTCTGTTTTGTATTTATATCATGACCTTGTATGATCATTGATTTTGATTTTTCTGAATTACGATTTTCTGTTTGTCTTGTACGGAATGATTTATAATGTTTCAGATTCTGCTTCAAATGTTGTCTCTTGGAAAATACAGGTAGTTACATATTTTTTATAGAGCAGTGGGATCACAGATCAGAGTTCAATTCCGACGAAAAGTCTAGCAGTCTCACACATAACTTATACAAGTTCTTTAGCGTGTCAGTTGTGATCTGCCTTTTTTACGCATGATAATGGGACATGAAGGAAAATTAAGTTCCCTCTTGCAGATTTCTATATTGTAATTCAACTTGCTTCATGAGCCTATTTTTGAATACTCAGAAAGAAATTAGTATCGTCCAACACAATTCACCGTACTATGACATCGATGTCATTATTGGGAGAAGAAGATTCAAAAGATATAACCCTAAAAACTCGATGTTTTATATATCTAAGGAGGTCATGGTGACGTATGTGATCTCAAATTTACAAAATAAAACCTCTTAATGTAATAATTGTGTTTGACTATTAGTCATGATCAAACTCAACTATTAGGCATGTATAGTATGCGTTAAACACTTATCAGACGTTTAACACTTATCACCCACTTGTCTATTTCCATGATAAATTTGATTATATTAATTTCCAAGATGCCCTTCTTACATGTAACATTTTCATTAAATCGATCTGTTGTAAAGAAAAAAATGACTGATAAATAATGATGCAAAGATTGACATATTTCTTATTATAGGTCAGTATGGTAAAAGGAAAGAAAGGAGGGAATCTCCAACGACACCCGGTTGCAAGACCCACAGCAAATATCCAAAACACCCAATACAATAACACAGAGCAGATACCCACAGATAAAGTCGCAAAAGTGACGAGGCACAAGAAAAGAACCAACATCCAACAAGATACAAATGAAAAATGCCAAAAGATTTGTTTCTACTAAATGGTTGGACGTTCCATTGTAGAAAAGGACACGATACAATTACATCATGCGAAATTGAACATGGATCAATTACGAAAAACAGGTACTACCGTAGTATAGTAATCTTATCATACCGAAAGCTGGACAATAGATCATAAAAAATATGTGACTACGCACGACAACTTAAGATTTCATGATGACGTAGGTGAATTAAAGGTGAAATTAAGGGACTCGGAAATTAGGAAAAAAAATAGTTTTCCGATAAAATGATAAACTTCCTTTGATTGCAATGAACCGACAGGTTCTATGAATAATATGAAGTCCATATAACACTACAATTGTCCTGATAACAATTCATATTTGATATAGAGGAGTCTGTCTGTTCTTAACGTAAGTTTTATAAATCCTTTCATAAAAATCTATCATGTATTAAGAAAATAACATTCAAGAAACAGGTGTGTTGAACGCTAAAAATATTGAACGGTTTTATCATTTTTCTATATCGTTATGTAGAATAAACCATTATAATATATATATATTATAACTGAGTGTTGCGAATCGTATTATCTCTCATGAATAATATATACCACCATAGGAAACCTCAGACCTCGGTCCCTAAGTACATCCAAAAGAATAAATATAAGATAGATACAGTTGTAATTTACATCACCTAATATAAGATAGATACAGTTGTAATTTACATCACCTTATATAAGATAGATACAGTTGTAATTTACCTAATTTCTTTTACATATTTCATGAATCTTTTATGAATTCTATATCTCGTATCACACTAAGTATTCAATTGATGTCGACATTGTTTTATGAAGTTATTAATTATCTGCTTTTTATTAATTGGTGTGTATATGTAAATATATTAATTTTGATAACGAATGGTAACCAACAGAAAAAAATCATGTTTACATGTTTATTCCATCAATAATGCTCATGACTAAAACATTTTGAAATCTATATAATGAATTTTAAAAGACATAATATTTAACATGACCTTATTTATACTACAGAACGATTTCGTGTTACAATTTACTTACTTGTTAGATATATGATTTCATTCTCAGTATTCATTACATCCAAAATTCATATTAAGCATCATATAAATCAACAATTTATTTCATTTGATTTGAATCAGCATCCTTATCAGGAAGGGTAAAGCAGAATGAAAAATACATTAGTTTTTTGCTTTTCAAAATTTCAATGTGTCATTGAAATTCTCGACACTACAGAATCTTTGTATTTATTCAAGAAATGACTGTTTTACTTTTGGTGCTCATGGGTGTATAATGCTGGTTGGTCACGTGCAAAGTCCGCGAATCGCGAATTATATAGCCATGAACATCAAAAGTAAGTCATTACTTTTATTTACACAGTTATTCTAATTCTCAGTCATTTTTCTTTGCATGCACATCGCACATTTTACATGTAACAGCGTCAAATATATTTTAACGTTGGGAAAAATGTTCCTACATGCGAAACTGGCCATATTATATTGCTAATGTGGAGGATCACTGACGATGGTTTGTTTCCCTTCTTGAACTGTTATAGGTTTTCCTTATACGCTGTAGTCTGCGTTTGACGTTTTATAATGGCGGGTGGCGGACAAGCCAGCGAATTGAAAAAAAACCGCAAAGAAAAGGTCTTAAATGCCAATATAAACAAAACATGAAGCAATCTATCAAAGTCCACACCAATCCATAATTTGATTTAACCAGTAGGATTGTGATGGGTCCGGCGATGAAATTAAAAGGGAGTACCCTTAAAATTGGAGTCATTTATTGATCGATTATAAAACTGTATACCTGTATGTGAATGCTTCACCATCTATATAAATTTTCTTATGAAATGATGCCATAGGAAGAAATTCCATCTGTTCTTTTAAGCGAAAAGTTTAATATACTATGTATTATTAGTCAAAAATATGAAATTATAAGGGGCCATCCTTATGTTTGGAGTCATATCTTGATCATTTATAACATTTTATACCTGTAGGTGATTATTACTGAATTTGGAGGGATCAAAAGCATATACTGGATATTTCCCAATCTTTTATGTGCAAGGGTACATTTCTATAATGTACTGTATCTTATAAAATGAATACTCGAAACGTGCATGTCTGGTTAATGCTGTAAATTTATCTGTTCTAAAATGATGCTAATGAATTAGAAGACGTTAAGCATTTGATAAAAAAATAACATATCTATGTCTGTGTTTTATTTATCATTTTGACCATTGTGTTTAGGAAAAAACCTTTTAAAACAATTTTCATCTGTTAAATCTATGAGTAGGGACCCACTTTAAGTACCCGAAAAGTGCAAGTCTGTTCAATGCTGCAAATTTATCTGTTGTTAAATGATGTTTTTGAATTTGAAGACGTATCACATTTGTACTGCTTGGTGAGTGTCACTGCTGGTGAACCAGGAGTCCCCGAGGGCATATGTAGCCAAGATCTATCGCTTGATCGTTTCTACAACACATTTGAAACTTTCAGTTATCAAAATTTCTTAAAGTTTTCAAAACGTGGGTCCTTTATCATCATATCACATTCATTCTACTACGTCTTTCTGTACAGTTTTGGCTTTCAAGTACATAATGGCTTTCACACTCTTTGGCCATATTATATTGTTTAGATTGAGTATTACTGACGAGAGCTTAGAACCCGAAACGTGTATGTCTGGTCCTTGCTTCAAATCTATATGTTGTTCAATGATGCTATTGAATATAAAGACGTTTAACACTTGAACGTGACGTCACAACAGCAACCAACATCTTTTGAATATAATTCTAGGTGCATAATGGGCGTTTAACATTTGGATTCTACTAGTATTGAAAATATTGACTATCATTGACCTGTGCAAAAACGACAACCTTGCAGCAAATACTTGTACCTATTTCTTCAATAATCCTATAAATTAAGTATATTAGATTTTTAAAGATAATTACATAAGAACTTTCTTATCCAGGGTTAGGGTTAGCCTCCCCCCTCAGTACAAAAAAGAAAACAAGAAACAAAAAACGAAAAGCGGAAATACATATAATCTATATCAGAATCATTCAAAGTATTCTTCAATAAAATGTGGGAATTTGTTTATTTCAATTAGGTGTGTGCTTTTGTAAAAACCATTTTACGACAAGATGCCTTCTGTTTTGATATTCAGGAGAAATTGCATGTTTTGCAAAAATATTTTCAGAACTTTTTTTTCAGTGCATTATTTTGCAATTAGAAATTGGTTTGGAATTTTCTTCAAGAGGGTAAAGAGTTGGAACCCTTATGTCTCAAAAGCGATTTATAATGCACACTCTTTTTCTACGAAGCATTTTCTTTATTTGACCAAGATTCCGAATGTACAAAGAAGAGAGATTTTCTTATATTATTTGTCCTCTTCAGACATTAAGAACAGATGAGTTGGTTTGAGAGTAAGATTGACGGATGTATGATACTAGCAGCTATCTGCGTGACAACAAATATAATCACTATAGCCATCTCCGTGATGTTGTAGTAAGTATACAGACGCTTTATCTCCGTGATGTTGTAGTAATTATACAGACGCTTTATCTCCGTGATGTTGTAGTAAGTATACAGATGCTTTATCTCCGCGATGTTGTAGTAAGTATACAGATGCTTTCTCTCCGCGATGTTGTAGTAAGTATACAGACGCTTTATCTCCGTGATGTTGTAGTAAGTATACAGACGCTTTATCTCCGTGATGTTGTAGTAAGTATATAGACGCTTTATCTACGTGATGTTGTAGTAAGTATACAGACGCTTTATCTCCGTGATGTTGTAGTAATTATACAGACGCTTTATCTCCGTGATGTTGTAGTAATTATACAGACGCTTTATCTCCGTGATGTTGTAGTAAGTATACAGATGCTTTATCTCCGCGATGTTGTAGTAAGTATACAGATGCTTTCTCTCCGCGATGTTGTAGTAAGTATACAGACGCTTTATCTCCGTAATGTTGTATTAATATACAGACGCTTTATCTCCGCGATGTTGTAGTAAGTATACAGAAGCTTTATCTCCGTGATGTTGTAGTAAGTATACAGACGCTTTATCTCCGTGATGTTGTAGTAAGTATACAGACGCTTTATCTCCGTGATGTTGTAGTAAGTATACATACGCTTTATCTCCGAGATGTTGTAGTAATTATACAGACGCTTTATCGCCGTGATGTTGTAGTAAGTATAATAACTCTCATATCGGGAGTTCGCTTCGTTTCATATGGTGGAGGTTTTTGTTTGTTTGCTTTGGTTCATGTTTTATCCTGATTTTGTATGCCTTCGGTTTCTGATTTTCTGGGTTATCGATTTTTTGTGCTGTAAACAGGGATATGGTCATTATCCATATTTGTCATACAGACGCTTTATCTCCGCGATGTTGTAGTAAATATACAGACGCTTTATCTCCGTGATGTGGTATGAAGTATACAGAGGCTTTATCACTGATGTCCGTAGTATTCTCAATTGTGAAAAAAGAAGTAATTGCGCCAAATTAAGGAGCCCCTCCTAATATTGTATATTGCACATTTTACAAATTGAGGCTATGACATCTCTCACGAACAATATTTAGTTCAAATTATCTCTGATTACTCAAGATACACAACCCTTTATTTGCGAGATAAACTGTCTATTGTTTCTTCGTCTAATACATTAGAAATATTTGAAGAGGCTTCAAGTTCATGAATCATTATGCTAAAAACTTTTGAGATGTAGCTGGGGAGATAGAAAAATATAAAATCCAGAATTTAGAAGTATTAGATGGATATTGACATGTGACAAGGTGTTTGTCACGGCAATATGTTGATGATGACATAGTATGGAAAGAGAAAATAGAAAAATAAAAAGCTGTTTTGTAATATAGAAAATAAGAAATTTGAATAAGAAAAAAAGTTTGATAGTCCAATGTCTCATTCTTTCAGAAATGGGAGTCGAAATTGAAGCACGAAGGGTTCCAGACCCCCCCCCCCCCCCTGAAAAATAAGAAAAGAAAATGATATAATTTGGTTTTACATTTACAAAATAATTCATTCTCACAATAGAAAAACTTGGCTGACCTCGCTAGATCATAAAGGATCTCTCATGAATACGGAAGATCGCAAATACTTCTGACCAAAACTATACGAATGTTCTCGCGCACTCTTCGATTGTTCTCCATTGTTATGACGTCATCAATTTACTTGGGCAGAAAAGGTGCCCAAGTTTTTAACAATGGTTTAGGTAGGTGATTAAATGAAAAATCAGAACGGGCATGCTGCACGCGCTGTATTTGCGATCTTGCATATTGGCGAGAAATCGGCCCAGATAGCAAAATCGCTTCGAGGGTTACTAAAACTATTCTAAGGTGAAAAATATATATTTATAAATAGGAAAACTTTTAATCTATAATATTTATTCATAAAGTCATCATTTTCAACATCAACTCTGCTTTTATTCGACATCAAAGCAACCTGTAGTCCGCCATTTAGAGTCCGTGGTATTACGTTATAAAAATAAGTAAAATGAGATAAAACTAAGAAAATAGTGTTACTCTGAGTTATATCAAGCAATTTATTATACATGATTTTATAAACGGTAGAATAATCTTGTCAAACGTAAGTTTCTAGGAAATCCTGTAGCAAGGTAGGGAACAATATTCGAAAGATCTTTTCCAGTTTCCATAGGCTTTAGTGTTAAAATCGGCTGTTTTTACCCACATTATACGCACTATATAGGTCGCATATTTGCAATCTTACTATTTTAATAAAAGTCAGAAAAGTTCTGACCGAATTCCGAGTTTTGATTTCTTTTATATAGTAAATTTTCAATATAGTAAATTTTCCCTGGCTTGACGGTGATGTTCCTAGATTACCGTCTTATGGTATCTACATTTCGCAGCTCATCCGGTATGCTAGAGCATGTACTGATGTTTTGGATTTTCATGATAGAAATTTACAAATAACAAAGAAACATTTAGGTCAAGGTTTTCGCTTTCACAAACTTGTCAAGACATTCTGGAAATTTTACAAAAATTATTGTCAACTACTTTTGAAATTCGGACCCATACAAGCAACAGAGTATATTACTTTGGGTATTTCGCAACCTGCATTTTATGGTGACATGATCAACAAAATTAGAAGGATCAAAGGTAGACAGAATTACTATCGAAAATGCGTCAGAATCATCAAACGCCTCTTATACCGTGGATATGATCCTAATGTCACCAGACGGACACTAGGCTTGGTACTTGACCAATCTACAGTCTTGTACCAGCGCATCCTTAATACTTGCACGCTGACTGACTGTGACGACGGGACTCCATGACGGGCCCTGTCCAAACCTCTTTAGAGAAGACAGGGCCCCGACCACCTGTCCTCTCTGAATGTCAGTCGGACTCCTCGGGTGATAACATACATTAGCTCGCTACAGCCGGCAGAGCACAGGTCGTATTACGCATGCCCTCTTTTTATATCAATTTACATATTTATCTGTGTTGCTTGGGCCCCTGCGTTTTGCGGTCTTGTTTGTGTGTGGTCATCTGACAGTGAGGAGGTTGTTTTACACCACAATTGTACGTTCTTCGAGACCTCTGGGTAGTCGGAATAGTGGGAGGGTTGTGCGCACGTAATCCAGGATAACCACACCGTCTGCTACTCACGAGGCAGATGGCCGTCCTAAGTCGGCACCGTTTGCCCATTGGTCTCGTTGGTTTATGTGTAGTCATTTGTGTTTTATGTTTTTCTGTGATTTGACGTTCATTGTACTACTGCGTCTCTTTCTGTGTTCGAGCTCCTTTAATATCAGTTGGTTCTTGTGTAAATTGTTAGATACAAAAGGTCTGAAGTGGACGAAATTGTCAAATTTATAAAAGAAGCTTCTGGAAGCATGGCAATCAACTTAAAGATTATCCGAGCCAAAATCAAAATGTCATTTTTCCAAACAAAACCTATTTGGAAACTGGACATTCATGTCAAACGAAATTCACTAAGAGTGGAATATATCTAGTAGGGAATATATGGAATATTAATGCGAACGCATTTATTAAAGATACCGAAATATACAGAAAATTACTCAATAAAGCCGGGCTTCCACTGTCGCAAATGCAGAGGCGATAGAGCTACGATTACGTGATTTTGTTAAATCGTAGCGCATTCTCCTCTCAATCGCGAGCATTCTCGTCTCATCGTGTCACTATCGTGTCATGTTCTCCTGCATTCTCCTCTGATCGCGGCACCGACGCGAATGCTTTAAACTGTTTAAAACATTCGCGTCTGAGTTCTTATTCGCCTCCCACTCGCGGCACATGCGAAGCGCATTCGCCTTGCATTCTCCTCCATTCGAAGCGCGTTCTCCTCACATTCGCGTACATTCTTGTTCACAAGGTGGAGGAGGATGAGCCACGATAGAGCCCCGATAGAGCCCCGACAAGAAAGAATCTGACACGAATGTGATGCGAATGCGCCGAGAATGTGACGCGAATGGAATATTCATCGCGAATCAGCCACGATCTTGACACGATAGTTGCACGATATTGCCACGATAGTACTACATACACACACGATAGTGAAAATAATAATTATCTCAGAGTTGATATAAAAGTGTGCGGATCAATATTTTGAAAACTTTGACAATGCCTTTAAAGAGAAAACAACCTGGAAAGTGGTCAAAGTCAACAAAGAGTATCGATGCTCCTGAATATGTCAAATGATTTTGATTTTGCTCATGTCACATTCTTGTCATGATCGCAGCGCTATCGGGTTAAAGTCGTGTCTCAATCTCCTGCATCGCAGCGCTATCGGGTTAATGTCGTGTCTCAATCTACTGCATTCGCCTCAGTGTCTTTTCATCGTGGCGCATTCGTGTCGCATTCTTCTCTATTATTATCACAATCGCCTCACTATCGTAGCGGACGCGCAGCAGATTCTTGTTGCATTCGCGGCGCTATCGTGTGCCTATGAGAACAGACAAGAATGTGACACGATTGTTCATTCGCCTCTGATCGTAGCTCATTCTCCTCTACAATCGCGACAGTGGAAGCCCGGCTTAAAGAAACGGTATCTCAGTACTTCAGAGAGTTAATTCTCATTACACGAGACTATTTGGAAAAGGTTAAAATCTTACACTGACATAAATGGTTCAGAAAATCTTAGGATTCATGAAAATATATTTAGGAAAAATATAGGAGAAAACATTTTGATACCGAAAAAGCTTAATTAATTTGGATGTTACGTCGCATTAGCAAATATTTGACAATGCAATGAAGGCCCAAGCATCTCGAAGCAGAATTCTAATTTTTTTATCTAATTGGAAGTATATATAGGAGAACGTTCACAACCCCATTTTGGGCGATATTATTCATCAATTTCAATGGAAATGCGTCCATAATGCTCATTATCTGGAAGCTGTTATTCGAAAATTCAGTTTTTTCTGACGGCCCATGTCCTTTTTGCAAGATGGAAGTCGAAACAATGAATCATTTAATTTTTCATTGTAATAAAATTATAAACATTATATTAGTTTTCGAGAGAAAATTTAAATCTGTGGTACCAGAACATTAAAGCAGAAACATTGAGACGAAAAATAGTATTTTTGTGGTTTCACGTACGAAATAAACATTGGAATATTAAAAGAAATCTTAAATCTTTGCATGCTTTGATTTATGTTTCATGCAATTACGAGATGCTGACTCTCCTCGGGCACCAGGTGTCACTTCTGAATGTTATTCATTCCTAGGTTCTCAACCGTTCCAATGTAAATTTTAATGATTTTGCCTTGACGTCTCTACTTTGAGACTAAATAACTGACAGGTACTTCTTTCATGTTTATTAATAAAATGGTTGATCTGAAAAGAAGAAGCGAAATTCAATTCAATAAAATATTTCCGTACTCAGAATCTTTAGAAAATAGATTAGTTTCTAATATTTCCAAGTGTATACAAACAAATATAAATACAACAAAAATGGATATGAAAGATAATCTATCAAACTTTTATATTCACGTCTGCCAAAGGCATCTTCATACATCATTAACATGCATTTTAAGGATAAACATACATAACAAGCATTATAGTAATTGCGTAATAATGTCAATTCAATAGCCATAAATATGTATTGATCAAATAAAAATCTTTTGAGAGAAAAGTGCAGTGATGATTCTCAAGGCTTCTATGATGATAGAATTTTTTGAATTAGATATCATAACTCACAAAATTATAACAAAAACTTGCACAAAGCAATTGCTAAAAACGGAAAAATAATATTTGGAAATGTGACAAACAGTACAATATCCTTGAGTTGACTGAGCACAAAAAAAGAAGGAAAAAAAGAGAAAGAAAGAAAAAGAAGAGCCTCTTTCTAAAAATGGCAATGAAAAACTATAAGGATAAAACATAAACTCTCAATAACATGCATAAACAAATGATGAACATTTCTTTCGGGGCCAAATATGATCAAAACGTCATTAAAGTCACACCCAACATGTGTTGTAAGTCGTTTAAAGGGGTCTTGTTGGAGATCTCCTCCCTTCTTTTAGATTCTGCCAGTTGCCTCTGTACATTGAATTTACTATTACTATCCACCAATTGGTAGATCATACTGGACTTATTAAGTGATAACAAAAACGAGATTTCTCAAACCAGAAAATATTTGATTAACTGCTTAAAATAATTAGAAAATATACCACTGATTAAAATGTTTCACTTTGGCTTGGGTCTGTCTATAGTTACCATAATATAAACGCAGTTCGATTAAAAAAGGTTTACATACATAATTATATAGAATAAGAATTAAGAAGACATGATTCATCCTTCCCAACACCTAAGTTGAAATGTTGACAGATATGGGTAATGACCATATCCCAATACACAGCACAAAATCGATAATTCAGAAAATCAGAAACCAAAGGCATACAAAAGCAGGATAAAACAAGAACCAAAGCAAACAAACAAAAACCTCCAGCATATGAAAAGAAGGGAACTCCCGATATGGGAGAAACAATCTTGGAAAATAAACTATCAGTAAGTTATAGATATCAGTTGGTGTAGTATTGTTATAAATTTCATAATTGTTTGATTTTTACATTACATTATAAGTATCAGTTGGTGTAGTATTGTTATAACTTTTATAATCATTTGATGTTTCGATGAGTTTAAATAGGGCTACAGCCTATGCATCTTAATATTCGATTCATAAAAATTGAAGGGGGAATTACTTGTATTTATACAATATTAAATATTAGTATATGATCATGAGAAAATAACTCAAGTACTGTAAAATATTACTGTTTGTTTCAGTATACGATCATTTGAGACAAGGATATCATACAGAGAGGGAATGAACAGAGAGAAAACCGACTTTACAAACAGGCAGATATTTTTAGAGACAATGTCAGGCAGGGAAAACGAAACGTCTACCGTTTACAGCGAAATAAATCTATCTGCAGAATCAGAATATACCCAATTAACAAACATGAAAACATATTGACATCAAACCAATACTCAGCAACATATTTTAAGACATTGTCTAACTCCCTTCTGATCAGTCTGAAATTTCGCATTTAGTTTTAAAAAATCAATTTAATAGAATGTTTAAGATGATTGTATCATTTAGTGCTCGTTGTTTTTCTATTTTGCAATAGTATATTCAAGAAGAAATAATTGTGTTTGGCAGGCTTTAGTATCAATGAAATCGCATTCTTCATTTGTAGTGTACATCTAATTTTCTCATCGAATTTGTTAAGGGTGGCGCTATTTCTTATTCTTTAACTTGGATATAACAATTACTCAAGTTCAGGCATTCCTAAAACTTAAAAATCAATATAAAACTGAAATTAAAAAACGTCGCTTACAAGCTGAACTTGCCTGGATAACCAAACTGCAAACTGCGTACCCCTTTGGTCTAAACGATCAGATTTATGGACAAATAAACATTTCCACGACCTCTTCAAATATTAATGTCTTTTCAATCCACCCTACCTCTAAAAGGAAGCATAGGTCTCACGGTAAAAGGCGGAACAAAAAACTCAGAAAAAGAGTTAGAGTACATCGTACCCTCAAAGATCTACTGATCATTGCACTCAACGGCGGCAGACATAAACTGCTACAGGCTCTCTCTTCAGTTCCAGTAGTTCAATTTAAATCTATCTTGGATGCTGCACTGGTTGCATTCTTAAGAAACACTGATTGATTCTGGCTAAACGTCATTGTTGCATTCGCACAAAATAAACTATATCCTTTGGTTAAAAATTCCTCCCCTAAAATACGATTCATAAAATTTCAATTTATTAACAAAGGATTTGATCTTCTGAACATCTCTAATATTTTTCGGGATCATCGCGTACAAAGTGCCATTCCTCAATATTTTGAAAATTTAAAACCTTCTCTTATTTGTTACAAATATAAGAGACCTATTCGAAATTTCGTTTTTAACTACAACAAAGTTACACAAGATCCTAAAATACTTGAATCATGTCCTGCTTCTTGAGAATGTGCAACGTCTGAATATCTATATAAACCAGCTGGTCAAATTATTACAGGTGACTTTTCAATTATCAAAGACAGGCAGCTCCGTGGTCTTCTCAAAAAAGGACCTAAGTATAGAATCCCATCCAAGAAAGATTTTATTAAATGTCACGAGGTGCTTAAGGAAGCTTTATATAACTATATCAAACGATGGTGTAAATCGGAAGGAGTCGAATCGCATGCTCTGAATGACTGGAAAAACCTCATTTTGGATATTACCGATATTCTAATAGATAACTACCACAAAAATCGTAATCTTTTTGTAAATCCGATTTCTAAATCTGAAAGATATTTCAAAACCAAGTTACGTAATTTACATGAAAAATATGTCTTCGCGCCTGCAGACAAAGCAGCCAACAACACCATAATTATTTGAAAACGCTACTACATATCAATTTTAGTTTCGGAACTTTCCTCTACTAAAACTTATATCGAAAGCAACAAAAGTGTTCCCAATATTTTGAACAAACATAACAGTGAAATTCCTTCTTTTAACATCCCTATTTCTAAATTGCATCTCCCTACAATATACTGTATACCAAAACTTCACAAGTCTCCTTACAAGTTTCGATACCTTGTTAATTCTAGCAACTGCTCAACAACAACTTTGTCTAGAAATCTGACGTCAGCACTCACGGCTATAAAGGAGCACGTGGCAAAATACTGTGAAACTGTCATGAACAGGAATGACGTAAACTTCTTTTGGTCTATCAAAAATTCAGGCGATGTGATTGACAGAATGAAAGAAAGAAATTTTGAAGCAAAAACGATATCTTCATACGGCTTTTCACCACACTTCCTCACGACAAAATAAATGCTCGACTGTCCAAACTCATTAAATGTTGTTTTGATCGAGAGGGGAAAACTTATATTTGTACTTCTGAATCGAAGGGTTTCTTTTCCGCCACAGATCACAAATCATACAAATCATGGACATGTGGTGACCTGTGTATTGCCTTGTCCTTCCTTTTAGACAATATTTATGTAAGATTTTGAGAAACTCTACAAGCGGGTTGTAGGGATTCCAATGGGTACTACTTGTGCGCCTCTTGTTGCAGATTAATTTTTATACAAATATGAAAAGGAATTTATTCAAAATCTTCAAAAGCAAAGAAAAAAGAAAAAATGATGATGTGAAATGTTTCATTGGTACTTCTAGGTACCTGGATGATATTCTTACTATCGACAATCCTGTTTTTGAAAAGTTTAAAAATGTTATTTATCCACAATAATTCATTCTAAACAAGGCAAACGTTTCAAACACAGAAACACCATTTTTGGACCTAAATATCAAAATTGTTAATGGAGAGATCCATACAAGTGTGTATGACAAAAGAGATGATTTTAGATTTAAGATAGTAAATTTCCCCTAACTTGACGGTGATGTTCCTAGATTACCGTCCTATGGTATCTATATTTCACAGCTCATCCGGTATGCTAGAGCATGTAATGATTTTTTAGATTTTCATAGTAAACATGTACAAATTATCAAGAAGCTTTTAGGACAAGGTTTTCGCTTTCACAAACTAGTAAAGACTTTCTGGATATTTTAAAAAAATTATTGTCAACTTCTTCTGAAATTCGGACAAATACAGGCAACAGAGTATATTACTTTGGGTTTTTCTCAACCTGCATTTTATGGTGATATCATCAACAAGATAAGAAGGATCAAAGATAGACAACATCACTATCGAAAATGCGTCAACATCATCAAAAGCCTTTTCTACCGTGGATATGATCCTAATGTCACCAGACGGACACTAGGCTTTGTACCTGACCAATCTACAGTCTTGTACAAGCGCATTCTTAAAAATTGCGCTCTGACTGTGACGACGGGACTCCATGACGGGCCCTGTCCTTACCTCTTTAGAGAAGACGAGGACCCGACCACCTGTCCTCTCTGAATGTCAGTCGGACTCCTCGGGTGATAACATACATGAGCTCGCGGCGGCAGAGAATGGATTGTATTACGTACGACCTCTTTTTATATCCATTTACATATTCATCTGTGTTGCTTGGGCCCTGCGTTTTGCGGTTTTGTTTGTGTGTGGTCATCTGACAGTGAGGAGGTTGTTTTACACCACAATTGTACGTTCTTCGAGACCTCTGGGCTATCGGAAAAGTGGAAGGGTTGCATTTGCAGTACCGAAAAATTCCAAAGACTATAATTGAATTGCTTAGTACCAGATAAAAGCTTCATGAGCAATACTAAAGAAATTGAAAAATTCGCAATTTTCAAAGAGAGATAACTCTTACAAATTGGTTAGTTTCTAAAAATAGAAATTTAATGTAATAAATAAACAGTTATAAATACCGATACAACGCCTAAAAAGGAAAAATTGTGTTTTTGATCTAAAGGGAATATCTAAGAGAATTATCCATCAAATGGAATGTCTCGGCATTCAATGTATGTATGCGGTAGAGGGCAATCAAGAACATGAAAATTTGACCCTGTGAAGGCACATTTTTTACACACAACTTTGCTGAAACTAGGTCAGAGTTCAAGGTCATGGTTATTACTTGACCTCAATCTCAAGGTCTTACAACATAGATCACAATTGCCAAATATGAAGTCTCTATCTCATATAAATCAGAAAATATAGAGCTAATTTACAGAAACTTTGCGGACTAATATTTTAGTCCTCAATTTGACATACCATTAATAAAATGTAAATACCAAGGTCATATAATTGCCTCAAGGATAGGACCTTTCCATATACATCATGCATGTATTTTATGAAAGCACCATAGCATAAGAATCCAAAGATATTAATCAAATCAAAGCCGTAAATTGACCATTCTAATCGTATATCATAATGAAGCAACATAAAGATAAAAAAAAAAAACAGCAATATTTTAATATTTTAAACAAAGCTTATAATAAAGACATATACAGATTTCAGATATTGAATCAACCATGTCAATTTGGTGCTCTATTGTGAGTGCTGTTGAGATTATCGTCAGGATCTTCTTTAACTCATGTAAACAACTAGAGATTTTTAGGAACATTCAAATATATTTTGCCTGCATACATGTAGTATTTACCTGTACATTCAGGTCAAGGTCATATAGTTAAAAACCATTGATACTCAGTTAAGTCCTTGTCACTAGGAATACTAATTTGAAATATTTTCATGAATATCTTGTCACTATCAGATAAAAAATAATGCTCAATCTTATATTTCTTGGGCCAGTTCAATATCACAATAAAACCTGTAAGACTTAGGAATGTTTCCTGAAATTGATATTGAGTAGCTTTCAGAAATTATCATGAGTGGTGATTCTTTAAATATATTTTTGGCATTAATAAGTTTGACAAATAAACTTACAGTGAACATGTAGACTTTTATTTCAAAAACTGAAAAACCAACATCGATTAAATTTCTGTTGAAAAGAGGTAACATTTTCAGTATTTTTTGCATCCTAAATCAAATGACTTGACCTTTCAGGAATGACCTTGGGTCACCTTGGTACATGTACAACAGCTTTCCTCCTGTAAAGCATGTTGAAGTATTATGATGCAAATTGAAGATTATGCATGACATAACACTCTCCTATCCTTAAGGGGCTGGCTAATAAGTATAGCTAATAATAATAGTACATGTATAATTTTTTTCTCATTTACCATGATTAAGAGTTATTTCAAAATCCAGTAACAGTTTGACATACATGTAGTAACAAATGAAAATTCAAATTTTCTTTGCTCCTTTTTCATTGTCTGTATAATCACTATCTACTTGTGTTTCAGTATCTAAATTTGACTTAATTATCTCACACACTTCCTTTGTAAAATTCAAAACAAGTACTTGTAAAGACGGTGCAATACATTCATAAATTCTGTTCTTGCTTGACATGTAATACTGATCTTGCGCTGTAAATCTGAATATTTTCAAATGATGCAAGATTTCAAGTAGGGTATGTTCTTGTTGTATCATTCATTTCCATAGCTAGGCTGAAGATGTTGTGGTAATCTAAAAATAGATAAATATAAACATACTTTAAGTTTATTACAATACATTTGAGTAGCCTGAATTATATTACTATCAGAACAGAAGATTCACGTCTATGATTTTGAGAAATTATAAAAGAGATTGAGATTTGCCCGATGTGTTTTATTTGTAATAATTCAACCTCGTACAGTTTTAGTATATGTGTGTGTGCATAAATAAAAGTGAAAGTACATGATATGCAAAGGCTTCAATAAATAATTTTGCAGAACCTCTAATCTTGCGGTATTTTGCTCTAGGTGTTTTTTTTAAGTTGGTAGAGTTTAGCAACGATCTAAAATTGAAATTGTGTCATATATTTACACATGATACATGTATATACATATATATGAGGTGTCATTAAAATCAGTATGGTATGGTATAAACATGATAAATACTATGAGAGCCTTGTATTATATTGTATGAAGCAAAGTGTGCACATAAAAGAATGACATAATGAAGATTACTGTTTATTGTCACCAAAAGGCTGATCCTTCATATACATGTCATGCATACATGTATGCCACTCTAGTTTGCAGGCCAATTAACATGATTGAATCTAATTTTTGTTGGTCTCAAATTTTCAATGACAGTCATACAATCATGTTCTATCTACATGTATATAGATGTTCAGATAATGTGTTAAATCTGCCCTAAAAATTCAAAATTTCAAAATGCTTAATTTCAGTAAATTCATTTTTATCCCAACCAAACTTATTTAAATAGGTAAGACAGTGAACAAGAAATAATCAGGTTGATTTCAGGCCTAAATCAATGATTCTGAACAGTTCCTTACATATAATTTTGGCAAGATGTTTCCTTATCACTTCCCTGGCATCAAACAATCATTATATGTATATTATAAGTTTTATAAAAGTGTTATATAAATGTACAAAATGTAATACTTATATTTTTCTTATTATAGCATTCAACTTGACTTTTATGCTCACTAAGACCTAACATCACAATATTTGATATTATTTCATTCTGTGACAATGGTGAGGATGAAAAAGGGGATGTCCGGTTTTGACATACGTGTTTATAGATATAAATGCAAGTTTAGCCATATGTAAAATAAAACTGGTCTATGGGACATGTCGAGAAAAATTTGGACTTGTTTGAGGCATGTGTTCATCCTCAACTATTTCTAAATAACTATAATGAGTAAAAGAAGATCCTGACGATAATCTCAACAGCACTCACAATAGAGCGCAAAATTAAACATCGACAGACCCCTAACAAGCTAGAGGTGGGACCAGGTGCCCGGGAGGAAGCATCCCTTGTTGGCTAGCCGCACCCGCCGTCGATGTTTATGAAGCATGGAAATGAAAATATAAGTTCGCTTAAGCATGTTTAGGGAAAAAAAATCATAGTTTGTGATCGACAAATCAGATCTGTCAACAGATTAACACATTAAACTAAATTTAGAATACATGTAAATGAATATTTATTTAAATTCGGTACATTTTTTCAACTATGTCAGAACACAAGCTCGAGTAAAGGTTTTGACCAACTAACTTTATAAGCACATATATAAGACATTATATGTATGTATTTAACCTATAAACATGTATAAGACTACCTAGAGAGAAGATGTGCAGTCCACACACATTAGAGATGTGACGATAGTTGCCGACTTTCTATTGGTAAAACCCCGTAATTTTTTGATAACTGATACTTAAAAATTGACAATAGATTGTCGATCAGAAATAAAAGTAACTACAACAGATACAATCTAAATTGTTGAAATTAAAAGCTAGCAAAATGACATCATGCTTAGTCGACAAAAATGACCATACTGAATTGTTGCATTTCTGCTCATTTGCAGTACTAGTATACTGTATGTGTAAAAGTATGTTAAAAAGGCTACAGCTAGGTATTTCACCAGTTCACGGGTCTTGAACAACATTTTCAATTTGGATTCCGATAACAAATCAATATTAAGTTTCAAAAAGTGTCCCGATAATGGATAGTAAAATTAGTCCAATTGCTCATCACAAACACATGTACGCGTCATTCCGTACTCACGGTATACTGATGCGTTAATGGATTTTGTACAAATGGAACCCTCCCTTTCCCGAATTGATGCCTAGAAACCCCTTAAATCATAGTCAAATGGCATGCCAAACATTGATCAATATACCATGACATTATAAGACGTTTACAATTATATTAATATAAAATTATGCCGGCAAGTATCACGTCAATATGACTGTACTGCATATATATACTGAGTAACCCATTGTAAAGTACAGCAAATTTACAAAGGTAAACTGAACCAGACAAAAAATTAGAATTTTAAGATAGATAATTTCATTCAAAAGACTAGTTTAATAATTTTACATACCTGCAGCAAAGCTCCATGCTCCATAATGCAAACAAGTACAACAGGTTCTACTTTCTCTTTCATAATGTAAACATCTGCGGTTCTTTACATGATTCTTCAATGGGGTCCGTGATCTAGACCTTTCGAAACTCCAGAATAATGGATATGATATGTCCTCAAGGGTCTTCAGAATATAATTCAGCTTAAATGACTAGGAAAAACGCAAAAAAAGAAATTCAGCTGTGACTGTTCTTCGTCTTTGGTGGGGAAATCCCGGATTTATCAAAGCCCGATCCCGATTATTTTTTCGCCATTGAATTGAATGGCAAAGTATTATTCGTCTATAAAACCGGTAATATATATTTGCCCAGAAATTCCACTTGATGGAATAATCCATGGGAGGTGCTTTATCCAAGCAACATAGAAATTAAAGATATTAAGCGTTGTATGGGCTTCTATTTCGGTTTAACTGTTTAAACCCTTTTCTCTAAAGACTGGGGTAGACACTAATGTAGGGGATAAATTTGAAAAAGTCATATAAAATCTGTTTAGAATCTTGTTATTCTTTACAGTTTTGGTCGCTTCTACAATGTTTCTTTTCATATTTTACTGAAATTCAGGGCTAGATTTTCCGACTCTTTCAGCACTCCAAACCCCTGATCCTTAGCTTTTGCCAATATTTCCCAAATGGTCGATTGAATGGAAATTTCCTTTTTACTACATACTATCTTGTCCCTTCCAAGTATTATGAGCTGGTTTTGGAGTCAAAATTTAAAAATAGCTTGTATAGAAAAATGGCGATTCTGCATGGTTTTCTCGTAGACTTGCACTTAACAGAATGTGTAAGTCTTACGATTGTGATTGGTTAGATTTGATTTCGTCTTTTTCATTTAACTTTTATTCACTGATTCGTTTCTTATTCTGTTATTTTTGCCCTTTCCAATGTACATGAAAATAAATGAAGCGGAATAATTATAGCAAATCAATATTTTCACACATATATATTGATACCTTATCTCTCTGATTATAGATAATCGATCAATTATCGACGTATTCTATTACAAATCCAAGTATTCTATTACAAATCTAATCTTACCAAATAGAAGAATAAAAATAATATTACCTTACATATATAAAATGTACGTGTAATTCTTTTAGCATAAGAAAGTGTTAAGCTATGTGTTAATGTAGAATTATTTACCATATTATACTTCAAAGAAAATAGCTGTTTATATATCGTAACACTAAAAATAATTTTGATATCATCTCATCCTTACATTTGCCATTTTTTTTGTTTAATTGAATAGAATGAGGCCATAAGAATTAAGGGTGTAAGTTACCAAACTCCAAATGCTTACGTATGGAGGAAAGGACAAGGAGGAGTTGACGATGACATACTTGTCAAAATTTCTAAGTTATCATTCTACGAATATGGATTTTCGTTATCGTGGAATTCAAATCATTTTAATAAAAATTTGATTTGAACTACCACATTTTACTCTTTACTTTAAAATGGAGAAAACGAAATTCGTTTCATTGGAAACAGACCGTGACGAAATTTAAATTTTGAATACTTTTCATGACTTTCGTGTATTTCATAGGTCATCAATATCAAACACCAGACCACATGCTGCAAATTTATCTTTTCTTAAATGATGCAATTGAATTTGAAGACGTTTAACACTTAAAAAAATTGTTCGTATCAAGTTTGATCAGCAAAACATAAATTAAATGTAGATTGGTCACCAAGCCTAGTGTCCATCTGGTGACATTAGGATCATATCCACGTTATAGAACGCGTTTGATAATTCTGACGCATTTTCGATGGTTAAGTTATCTTTTTTTGATCCTTATTATTTTGTTAATTATGTCACCATTAAATGCAGGTTGTGAAAAACCTACAGTAATATACTCTGTTGCTTGTATGACAAATATTGATAATGACCATATCCCTGTTTATAGTACAAAATCGATTATTCAGAAAATCAGAAACCGCATACAAAATCATTATAAAACAGGAACCAAAGCAAACAAACAAAAACCTCCACCACATGAAAAGAAGGGAACTCCCGATATGGGAGTGAGACGAGGTGCCCAGGACGAGTAAGCATGTCCTGCTTGCATGCAACACCCGCCGCTTCAATTCGGTAGAACTGTCACATCCGGTTACTTCCATTTCGGAAGACATAGAGTACAATCTTTGGTTGGATGGTCCAAAACTAAGCTTAGTATCAAATTTTACCTTGATATCTCTGTTTGTTACAGAAAAATAGTCCGGAAACTGAAAAAAGAGAATTTTCTAAGTCATCGAGGGGCATAACTTCTCGAAAAATAGGTAATGCGTAACGAAAGTAGAACTTGCTCTGTAACTGTCCAAGACCAAGCTATGCATCAATTTATCTGAATATCTCCATCCGTTGCAGAAAAAAGTCCGGAAACTGATATTCGGACAAACGGACTGACGAAAGGATAGACGAACAGCCGGAGAGACGGACCGAGAGGAAACTAAGAGTCCCCATCGGCGTTGCCGGTCAGGGACTAACAAAAGCTAACGAAGATGTTAAGTCTAAATCAGTCCGTATATTTGTAGTACGCTAGTTGAGCCTCATCCAAAACAGATTTGAGTTTAACAGCCGAAATGGAAGACAGTGCATGTAGTACTTCATGTCTTCCGTTATTGCGTTTTGTGACTTGTAAATCGTCTACAGTTCGATTGATTCTAGATAACCTTCTTACTTGTCTATTTCTCCGTTTTCCGTGTCCCGCACGTAATTCAGGATAATCAGCTGTTTGCGTTGCAGATGGCCCTCATAAGTCGGCACCGGGTGCCAATCAAACTCGTTGGTTTATGTGTGGTATTATGTGTTTCATTCTTCTATGGTGTTCCTTGTCCCCTTTGTATCTCCTTCTGTGGATGTCTGCTTTGTGTGTTTGCATTGGATGTTTTAGAGTTTTGCTGTGGGTGTTACAACCTAGTGTTGTTGGAGAGATAATATTGTTTTCATATTCGTTCCTGAACATCGACGGCGGGTGCTTACTCCTCCCGGGCACCTGGTCTCACTTCTAGCTTGCTAGGGGTCCGTCGATGCTCAATTTTATGCTCTATTGTGAATACTGTTTAGATTATCGTCAGGATCTTCTTTAACTCACTAATGTTTGTAGAGGAAGAAGAAATATCTCCCTGAGCGTAAATATGATCATTAAGTCCTACGGGATAGGTAATTTAAAGCTTAGTGATCCAGGTATATTCTTCGTGTAGTCTGCGTTTCTAATATATTTTTACTTTGCTTATTTTGTTTTGGAAAATATTATACTGGGGTGATGGTAATATAAGAATGAGGATGGTTATATTCAACATAATAATTATACAGAAAATTTCTATATTTTTTGTTACGTGATTTTATAGGAATGATTTCGAAAGCGAAACTTACTTACCAATGTTGAAAGATATGGTCAATCTCAAATTTTCAGAAAATAGTGTCAATCAACTAGGTCAAGGTCACTACGTAAATACTTTGGTTACAAAACAAAGGTCATATCATAAGAAATATATGTGTGAAGTATTAAAGCCTTATATCACTTAGCAATCAAAAGATATACGCAATCCTTAGAAAAAAAGGTCAAATATCTAGGTCAATGTCACTAGGTAAAAAATTATGGTATGTTTAGAAAGGTCTTGTCACTAAGAATACACATGTGAAATATCAAAGACCTATCACTAACCTATCAAAAGATATAGCGAATTCCAACTTTTTTTGAAAAGTAGGTCAAATATCTATGTCAAGGTCACAAGGTCAAAAATCATGGTATGTGCAGAAAGGTCTTGTTACAAGGAATACAAAAGTGAAATTTCAAAGCCTTTACCCTTTCCAATTAAAAGATATATACAATCTTAATTTTTTTTAAAGTAGGTAAAATATATAGCTCAAGGTCACTAGGTCAAAAATTATGGTATGTGTAGAAAGGTCTTGTTACAACCAAAACACGTGTGAAATATCAAAGCCCTATCACTAACCATTCAAAAGATATAGCAAATTTTAACTTGTTTG
This sequence comes from Pinctada fucata, assembly GCA_028142955.1. NCBI lineage: Eukaryota > Metazoa > Mollusca > Bivalvia > Pterioida > Pteriidae > Pinctada > Pinctada fucata. The sequence continues at coordinate 59,945,336 of AP027108.1, read as the reverse complement.
AAAAGTAAGTCAAATATCTAGGTCAAGGTCACAAGGTCAAAAATTATGGTATGTGTACAAAGGTCTAGTCACAAGGAATACATGTATTAAATATCAAAGCCCTCTTCCGTACCAATCAAAAGATATAAGCAATCTTATTTTTTTTTAAAGTAGGTCAAATATGTAGGTCAAGGTCACTAGGTCAAAAATTATGGTATGTGTAGAAAGGTCATGTCACAAGGAATACACATGTGAAATATCAAAGCCCTATCACTCACCATTCAAACGTTATGGGCTGTGACACCCAAAGTGTGACAGACAGACAGACGGACGGACGGACAGACGGACAACGGACAAAGTGATCCCTAAGTGTCGCTATGCTTCGCAGGCGACACAAAAAACTAAATATTTCGATCTCTGATGAGAGATATTTCATAACTTTCAATATACTTGTACTTTAAATCCAAATATAAGGAACCCTTGACAAGAATGAAGAGGAAATGATTTTACGATAATTCACAATAAATTTAGAGAGAAGTACCTCCTCAATAGAGATAATTTGAAGTCCTTTTCTGAATGTTACACTAGGAATAGAAACATCCTGAAACGAAAACCTTCTAAAAACCCGTGATATGACAAGGTATCAATTCAGTGGAATTTTGATGTGTAAAATTAAGATATCTAAAGTAAACTGTTCTTTAGATTTGAGTTAATTTCATCTTTTAGTAAAAATCTTATAAATCTGTAAAAATCTGTAAACTTTCGGTTAAAAGAAGGGAGGGTATACACTATCAAAGAGCAAGCTCAATGTACTACCACTGCTCAATGAGGGCAAGTTCACTAACAAAGACACAACTAATGGAAGGATATTTTTGTAAGAAACTGATATTTATTAAAAATATTATTTGTCATATAATTGGAAAATTATCTCGTCAGAGATGAATGGGCTTTGATTCTCTGTCCTATCTGATAGTTGTCAAAGTTGTCGTGTGATTGATCTTGAGCTCGCTTCAGCTAGCAGAACACTGACAGTCATACGCATGCCATAGAATTTTGTTTCGATCAATTTACATAGAATCTGTGTTACAAGTTGCGCTGCGTTTAACTATCTTGCTTATGATGCCAACTTACAGGAAATTTTATGTTTATAAAACACATGTGCGTCTATGGATACTTCTGAGTATCCGGATCGTTCGTTTAAGGACACAAACCATAATCTAAACGAACGTAACTATACGTATCTAAACTAACAACAGCGAGCACTCATTGGATTGAACTGGGGTATCAGAGGAAATCTTTATTAGTCCCCTACCAGCTCATCGTAAGGTACATTTCAATTTTCTAAAATTTCTAAAACCTGGGTCATGTAGTATCATATCCCAGCCATCTTGCTACGTCTTTCAGTATATTTAGGACATAATTTTCACAGATTTTGGCCATAATGCATTGTTTAGATTGAGGATCACTGACGAGGGTTAAATGACAAATATGGATAATGACCACATCCCTGTATACAACACAAAATCGATGATCCAGAAAAATCAGAAACCGAAGGCATACAAAATCGGGATAAAACAGGAACCAAAGCAAACAAACAGAAACCTCCACCACATAAAAAGAAGCGGACTCACGATATGAGAGTGATACCAGGTGCCAAGGAAGAGTAAGCATCTCCTGCTTGCATGCAAAAAAGAAGGGAGGAGATTTCCAACAAGACCCCGTTGCAGCATCAACAGTAAAACACCAAAAACACCCGATGCAAAAACACAAAAGACGAGTACAGCACGAGACGGAAAAGAGACACACGGCATGTAAACATCAAACACAAAAGACTACACACAAACCGACGAGACCAATGGGCAACCGGTGCCGACTTTGGACGGCCATTTGTCACGCAAGTAGCAAATGGTGTGGTTATCCTGGATAACGTGCGCACAACCCTCTCACTTCTCCAATTACCCAGAGGTCTCGAAGAACGTACAATTGTGGTGTAAAACAACCTCCTCACTGTAAGATGACATCACACAAACAAGACCGCAAAACGCAGAGGCCCCAGAGACACAGATGAATATGTAAATGGATATAAAAAGAGGGCATGCGTTATACAGTCCGTGCTCTGCCGGCTGTAGCGAGCTCATGTATGTAATCACCCGAGGAGTCCGACTGACATTCAGAGAGGACAGGTGGTCGGGGCCCTGTCTTCTCTAAAGAGGTTTGGACAGGGCCCGTCATGGAGTCCCGTCGTCACAGTCAGTCAGAGTGCAAGTCTCAAGGATGCGCTTGTACAAGACTGTAGATTGGTCAAGTACCAAGCCTAGTGTCCGTCTGGTGACATTAGGATCATATCCACGGCATAAAAGGCGTTTGATGATTCTGACGCATTTTCGATGGTTATGCTGCCTACCTTTGATCCTCTTTATTTTGTTTATCATATCACCATAAAAGACAGGTTGTGTAATACCCATAGTAATGTACTCTGTTGCATGTATAGATCCGAATTTTAAAAGAAGTTGACTGTAATTTTTGTAAAATTTCCAGAAAGTCTTAACCAGTATATGAAAGCGGAAACCTTGACCTAAAAGTTTTTTGGTAATTTGTAAATTTCTACTGTGAAAATCCAAAATATCAGTACATGCTGTAGCGTACCGGATGAGCTGTGATATGTAAATGCCGTATGACGGTAATCTTGGAACATCACCGTCAAGCAAAGGGAAATTTACTACGTTGAATCCAAAATCATCCCTTTTTTCATATACACTTGTATGAATCTTTCCGTTTACAATTTTGATATTTAGGTCCAAAAAGGGTGTTTCTGTATTTGAAAGGTTTGCCTTGTTAAGGGTTAATTCTTGTGGATAAATTTCATTCTTATATAATTCAAAAGCAGGATTGTCAATGGTTAGAATATCATCCAGATGCCTAGAAGTATTATTGAAACATTTCAGCTCATCAAATTTTCTTTGCTTTTGAAGATTTTGGATAAATTCTTTTTCATAAGTGTATAAAAATAAATCTGCAACAAGAGGCGCACAGTTAGTACCCATAGGAATTCCTACAACCTGCTTGTATAGATCCTCACCAAATCTAACATAAATATTGTCCAAGAGGAAGGACAAGGCATTACACAGGTCACTACATGTCCATGATTTGTAGTCTGTCGAGGAAAAGAAACCCTTCGATTCAGATGTACAAATGTAAGTTTTTCGCTCTCGATCAAAACACCATTTAATGAGATTAGATAATCGATCATTAATTTTGTCATGAGGAAGTGTGGTGTACATATTAGAGAAGTCGTATGAAGAAATCGTATTGGCTTGCAACACCCGCCGCTTCAATTCGGTAGAACTGTCACATCCGATTACTTCCATTTCTGAATACATAAGGTACAGTCTTTGGTTGGATGGTTCAAATGGTCTATGACAGAATGTCATGCACCATTCTGGAGTGGGACATCATAGTGTATGACGAGTGATCCATATCGACCGTAGAACTTCCTCAGTGACGATGTTAGTCTGTCACAAACATATCCCTGACTGAGTAGCTTATCTGAAAGCCTAGCAAACAAAATCCGTATATTTGGTACTTGCTCTGGCATAGCGTATCATATGAGATATGTATAGGTATAATCAAGCGATGAAGGGATGTTGCTACTCAGAAAAGGTTTGTAATGCTGAAATTGAAGTCGTCACGTTTGTCATAGAGTTAGCTGTTCATGCGACCATCAGTGTCGTAGGACAACCTTATTTCCAAATAGGATGATGAATCATTTGTCTCTGCATTTTATGGTGACATAATTAACAAAATAAGAAGGATCAAAGGTAGACAGCATATTTATCGAAAATGCGTCAGAGTCATCAAACGCCTTTTATACCGTGGACATGATTCTAATGTCACCACACGGACACTAATCTTGGTACTTGACCAATCTACAGTCTTGTACGAGCGCATTCTTAAGACTTACACTCTGACTAACTGTGACGACGGGTCTCCATGACGTGCCCAGTCCAAACCTCCTTAGTGAAGACAGGGCCCCGACCACCTGTCATCTCTGAATGTCAGTCGGACTCCTCGGGTGATAACATATATGAGCTCGCTACAGCCGGGAGAGCACGGACTGTATTACGCACGTCCTCTTTTATATCCATTTACATATTCATCGGTGTTGCTTGGATCCCTGTGTTTAACGGTCTTGTTTGTGTATGGTCATCTAATAGTGAGGAGGTTGTTTTACACCATAATTGTGCGTTCTTCGAGACCTCTGTGAAATCGGAATAGTGGGAGGGTTGTGCACACGTAATCCAAGATAACCACACCGTCTGTTATTTACGTGGCAGATTGCCGTCCTATGTCGGCACCGGTTACCCATTGGTCTCGTTGGTTTATGTGTAGTCTTTTATGTTTCATGTTTCTATGGTGTGAGTTGGTGTTCCTTGTCCCTTTTGCGTCTCTTTCTGTGGGTATCTGTTCTGTGTTTTTTGCATGGGTTTTTTGGGATTATGCTGTGGGTGCTGCAACTTTGTGTTGTTGGAGATCCCCTCTTTCTTTAAGGAACTTCTTATCAAACTGACACATTATTCTTTTCTGCGTGTAAACTGAATGTTACATACTATCATACATGATAATAACCGTTGGACTTGTAGACATGCGTAATTGAAGTTGAATGTTTTGAATATATTTATAAGAAATGAAATTTCAGTTCGAAAGAAAAAATAACAATAACTTGCTAACCTCCAACGATTATTTATATATTTTTTTAATTTTATACGCTTCTGAATACACCCAACTCAACATTTGGAGCCACTCATTTTTATCAATAGTAAATTAACAGTCTATATTGTAGATTGCGCCAGGAAAATTGACTTTGGTTTTATTCATCCTGTTTTACATTAACTACTACTGACGAGGATTTAATGTCCGAAACATGTGTAAAGTACAATAAGATTTATAATGTTTCAGATTCTGCTTAAATGCTCTCCCTTTGAATATACAGGTAGTGATATATTTCTTACACGGCAGTTTTAGCAAAGTTCAGAGTTTAATTCAGACGAGAAGTATATCAGTCTCGCACATACCGTATGCAACTTTTATGGCGTTTCATCTGTGCTCTGCCTTCAGTTTGTGCTCATTTTAAGGAGATATGAAGGAAAAATAAAGCTCTCTCTTGAAGATATCGACATTCTTATTCAACCGCTTTAGCTTCATGAGCACATATTTGAATACTCAGAAAAAATAGTATTGTCCTACACGATTCACTGTACAACGACATCGATGACAATATTCGGAGACAGAATTTCTAGAGATATAGCCCGATCAACTCGATGTTTTAAACATTCAAGGATGTGGAAACGTTCGAAATTACAAATTATACACTTAATCAACGGATAAGCACAAAGCAAAAAGCAATTAGATAACGCGAAATCGAAAATGGCTCAAATAAGAATAATAGTACAACAGTGTTATATAGTAATCTTATCGCATCGAAAATTGGACAATAAAACAAGAAAGAGGTCATATGATGTTTACTATATACGAAAGGAGGGGACTCTCAACAACACTCGGTTGCAGCAGCAACAGCACAACCCCAAAAACACCGGCTACAAAAACACAAAGCTGACACACACAGAATGAGAAGGAAATGGTGTTATGAACGTCAAATCACATAGAAACATCAAACATACTTTACAAACTTTACTTTACAAACATGCTTACATAAAAATTTTACTTTACAAACATACTTACATACAAACGCCACAAACCTGCTTATGGCGTGTTCATATCTCAGTTGATACGCTATGCCAGAGAAAGTACCAAATATACGGATTTTGTCCTGAGAGCTAGGCGTCTTTCAGATAAGCTTCTCAGTCAGGGATATGTTTGTGACAGACTAACATCGTCACTGAGAAGGTTCTACGGTCGATATGGGGAACTCGTCATACACTATGATGTTCCACTCTCTAGAATGGTGGATGATATTCTGTCATATACCATTTGAACCATCCAACCAAAGATTGTACTCTATGTCTTTCGAAATATAAGTAACCGGCTGTGACATTTCTACCGAATTGAAGCGGCGGGTGTTGCATGCAAGCAGGAGATGCTACTCTTCCTGGGCACCTGGTCTCACTCCCATATCGGGAGTTCGCTTCTTTTCATATGGTGGAGGTTTCTGTTTGTTTGCTTTGGTTCCTGTTTTATCCTGATTTTGTATGCCTTCGGTTTCTGATTTTCTGAATGATTGATTTTTTGCTGTATACAGGAATATGTTCATTATCCATATTTGTCATAAATGACTACACGTAAACCAATGGGCAGTCGGTGCCGACTTAGGACTACTTCGGACGGCCATCAGCCACGTCAGTAGCAGACGGTGTGGTTATCCTGGATTGGCACTGGCATTTAAATTGAAGAAAATAATATTATATGACATGTCAAAAGTAAGGAAATCGTAGCTCTATAATGTAAACACTGAAAACATGCGATTATAAAATTAAAACTAATATCTAAATGGTATATAAACTGAAACAAGGGAGAATTTTATGAACAAAATTTAGTAATAATAGAGGGACGAGGAGAAAAATAAGTAGTGAATCAAAAGATGAACATGGGTAAGAAAACTGAAGTTTTCAAATTAGTAAAATTTGAATATAAACAAATTCTATTGAACCAGAAACTGATTTTGGATGATAAATTATCATCAGTGGTAGTTTAAAGCTAGGTGATTTTCTGACAAAGACGAATGTATTTTATAAATGCACTCTAGTTCTATCTTTTAACTTAAAAGAGTGCATTTATTTTGCAAAGATTGTGCAGATCTTAATTTCCTTGAAGGTCGATTAAGTTTCATAAATAGATCAGATATATTCCCAGATGCATTGGATAACGATGATAGGATGTTAACATCCTTTATCATGTTTATTTGCGATGTTATTTTATGATGGCAAACTGAAGAAGGCTAAAACGCTGTGTAACACTTAACAGTTTGATCTTTTCTATAGGACTTAAGTGACGGTTGTTGTCAGAAAGAAGATTAAGCGTATGTATACTTTTCCGATCACCTGATCTCATCTCTATAAGGTATTCACGCAACCGCGCTTAATGTGAGGGACATTACTTTTTTCTAATAGAAACAATTGAAGACGAATGTCTAGTTGTGTTAGATTATCATCAAAGAAGTACTTTTCAGTAAGTCAGTATCAAAGTCGAAAGGACAAGGCGAAATAAATCGAATTTACATTCGAACGGTTGCGATCCTCAGATTGAATGACATTCCGAATTGAGACAAGGTGCTCGATAGAGTCAGCATCTCCTGATAGCATGAACACCCGTCGCAACAACGATATGTTACATAATTTAGTTTAAATATCGGAACAAAAAAATATACGTATTTTATTTTCCTTGGAGTTAACTCATTTTTTGAATGTAAAAATGAAGTTTCCCTTATTTCTAGACACAAATGCACATAACTAAGGTGGTATGCCACAGTATTCAGGTTAAGTAGTAACCTGCTTTAAAAAAGTAATTACATTATTTATTGATGGAACAGTTGACTAGATTTGAGATAAAAGATAATATTGACAATTTGATAACAAAATCCTAGCAAGAATGGAATATCATCAAAGAAATATAGAGCAAGGAACCATATTTCGCCGGTGACCATATTTCGCCGTTTCATGGTTAATTGCTTCTCGTTGGTAATTGGAATTATTGTCAAGCTTATTTTTCTATATCCTATCAAATATGACCATAGAAGTCATGTTTTGATATAATGTGACATTTCCTGCACTCAAATGTGACGAAAAATACCTCAAAATGAGGAAAAATTAGTTACATCACTAAATTTTAGACGTAAACATCTAAAATTGCTACCAAAACAAAACGAAGAAAACATTTTATTTGGCATCATCTCGTAGAAGTAGTGGCGACGAAAGATTTCCTGAAAAGAAAGTCACAATTTTGTCCGTTTTGTGTGCAAAATGGATACTTATCAGTAAAAACGGCGAAATATGGTCACCCCCGAAAACATGGAAACGAAATATTTTGACGTTTTATTAGGAAACAATGAAATAAGTAAAATAAATCAGTTTTCTAGTATTTCGATCGAGAATGGAGTTAAATTAAATTTTAGCAAAACCAATTATTGAATCGGCCACCAAGTATTGAAAATTCCCAGAAAATATACGAAAAATGCGGCGAAATATGGCCACTTGCTCTATACTGTAAAGTTAAATTGAAGGTCCTCGGAAATAAGAAAAAAAAAGCGTATTCGATAAAAAGTTAGCCTTCCTGTATGTGCAATAAATGTCGGGTTCAATGAATTAAATGATCTCCATATTAAACTACATACGTCCTGATACAAGTTTAATTTGTTGTGATTTACGGGAACACGTCTTTTTCTAATGTAATTTTTAGAAATGATTCATGTAGTATAAAATAGTATTCAACCAAAAGGTATGTATAAAGCTAAAAGGTTGAACGGCTTAATCATTTTTCTATGATATCACATAAAAGAAATTATTACAATATCGATGATGAAACTGATTGTTGCGAATTGTATACCAGTCAAAATTTCTAAGCGAGCACGTGAGTTAAATTACTTTATTGTATTAGCATTCAATTCAAATATATTTTGCTTTTATTCACTGAAAGTTCTTTACGGTATCAAAGAAAATTTCAGTTTTACTGCAAGCGCGCTAGATGTTTTTCGCACCCAACGTATTCAACCCAAACGTTATCTGTTTTTCCTGTATGGAAGATGTATCTTTATTCGTTTTTGAAGTTAATAAACATGTTTTAAATTGAAATTTGCACGATTTATAAAATATATTCATTTTTGTAAAATAGTTCACATCCTAGCGACGAAGCATCGATAGTAAACAAAACTGAAGTTATATACGTTCAACCAATCAACATTTATACATCATAAAACTATCAAGGTGTTCGATTAGAAATTCTGTATACTATCTGTCAAGAAAAATGTATTCCACCATTTGAAACGTCAGACAAAGATATAAGTTATGTAACATATGAATCAATCTTTTCAAAAGATGAACATAGATAATGATAGGAAAATGATGATAAGAATAAATGAACACAGTAAGAGACAATACGCCCATATAAACATTTGCGCTCGATACTTACATGTGAGTACATCAAAAAGATTCGATAAAAGATAAAGTTGTTATTAACAGATTAATTTTTATAATCTTTTATGGAAATAATATACTGAACAAAAAAGTTATGTCCATAAAAATGGAAGGTCACCACTTGTGCAGATGATATGTTATAACCTTCGAGATTGTAAAATTTACTCAATAAAAATTCCAAAATTATCTTTTATCACTCAGACATTGAACGCAATGAAGCGTGACAAAACAAAGCGTTTTCACCTTGTAAGGAAAAGTTCTCTGTTTCTTTGTTCTGATTTCGAATGAAAAGAGAGTATAAATAAGTACAGGAGATTTCTCCATTAAAAAACGGATATCGATTATCCAGAAATCAGTCACATAGCTTGTACTTCAAGAAAAGATAGCTTAAATGACACCGGAAGTCCACATTCGGCCATGCGCGATGTCAAATATCAAAAGCACACTAAAAGTGTATCTAAGAGTGTGCATATACCGATCTGTTATATAAAATTCTTATGGATTCAGAAACGCCCTTACCAGAGAGGATCAAACAGGTGAAACCCCTTTGGTTTAAACCTTGATGACTACGTCACATTTACATCAATTTATCAAGATCGTTGTCAGAATCGGACACTAAATGGATATACCGTTTAACATTTAATTTATAAAAATATTTTTCGAGGATACCGCCTGTGAATAAAATTGATTATCACGAGTCATGTAAAACCAATACAAAAAAGAAGGACAAAACTTTTTTGTTCAGTATAGTTCGAATCATATGATATATTTAGGGTTTTAATTCAGATAAATCATGTCCAGCCTCAGAAATGTTCAGTGAATTTACACTAATATTGTAAAATGTAATAACTATTAATCTATCGTATCTCATTGTGTTTATATATATCAATATAATGAATGGAAAATTATTATCACTTATATTATAAATTGTGAAAGTCACAAGAAGATATATATAGGATCTCAAATGAATTTTCATTTCATACGATGTATTATGAAACGAGTTGTGAGTTTTATATCCCCGAGCCTTGGCGAGGGGATATAAAACGCACAACGAGTTTCATAATACATCGTATGAAATGAAAATTCATTTGAGATTCTTTTTATCACATGATATTGCCAAAAAAATGTGTATTTCTAACGTGAAATCAACGTTTCCGAGAACTACAGAGGCGAAGCACGCTGTGATCTAGAGGTCGTCTGCTACGCCATGAGAAGTAGTTTCCCCATCGTATAGATATTCTGTGCGTAAGAGAAAAGTATTTCAATTTTGAATAGTATTTTAATGCAAGATTTAATTCAACAACAACAATTTTAATCATTGATATTGACTCCGGGTCTGAATTTAACAGTTGACCGATATTTGAAAGGTCACATTGTCAAGGTTCATGTGATTAGGTTCCAAACTTGACCAATCGCATTCAAGCAGAGCGATATGTAACGTGTTATCATATCATATATTTATGAGATGGCTTTATGAAACTGCATAACGGGTGTATCATGTGATAAATATATATATATACAAATTCAATGGATATATTTATCATTACCCTAATATTATTTGAGTCACGTTCCGAACTAATGCAAAAGTGGACGATATAATCGGATGCTAAACGTCTTCAAATTCAATAGCATCATTTAAAAGCAGATAAATTTGCCGCATGGACCAGGCATTCATTTTTCGGGTACTTAACCCTCGCCAGTGATCCTCTATCTAACAGCTATTACAACTTGCTATGAAAGTTAGAAGGTTTTTTCCATATTTTCTAATGATATTCTAATGATATTCGTCTTACATAGCGGTTTCTTATTAAACATGAATTTCCAAAAATACTCAGAATAAAGATATTTTTTGATTTATCTGTCCTTTTCAGACATTTAGAAGAAGAAATGAGTTGGTTTGAGGATAACTTTAACGGATGTTTAATACTAGCAGCTATCTGTGTTACAACAAATATAATCACGATCACCATTTCATCGATATTGTAGTGAGTATACAGACGATTTATCACTGGTGTCATCGATATTGTAGTGAGTATACAGACGATTTATCACTGATGTCATCGATATTGTAGTGAGTATACAGACGATTTATCACTGATGTCATTGATACTGTAGTGAGTATACAGACGATTTATCACTGATGTCATTAGTATTCTTCATTGTCAAAAAGCATTATTTATGTCAAAAAGAGCCCATTTTATATTGTTTCTTATGACAATGATCAACGATCAGGATTTAGTGGAAACTCGCCATTGTGTGCATAAAGCAACAATAAACATGTATTTTCTGAGGAAATTCCATCAAAAGGTAATCAAAGTTATACAAAAGATGTGATCTGAAATTATGCTCGTTGCAAATTTGGACATGAGATTTATTTGTACTGATAATTGATAGAATATGTTGGCCACTTTAAATGATATTTTAATTGGAATTTCTCAAACAAGAAAATGTTTCATTGGCTGCTCAAAATAATTAGATACCGTTCTATTTATTGATTGTTCTTTGCAACTGGTGTCTCTCTTTTATAAAGAAGAAGGGAGGGGATCTCAATCCAAATCCTGGCTCTAACGATTAAATCTTCATATTCACAACATGCCCTGGCGTACCACATGAGCTGGGAAACAAAAACGCCATAAGCAGGAGGAGACGGAATGTTGCTACTCATGAAACACAAAAGACTACACGAAGACCAATTGGCAACCGTCGACTACTTAAGATGGCCATTTTCTACGAGAGTAGCATATGGTGTTGTTATCCGTATTAAGAAATATAGTTAAAGAATATTAATTCAATCACATTAAAATAAGATATATTCATACTGAGCAAAAACAGAAAGTACTCACTTTTCGTATATTTTTGTATGGCATAATTAGTACAATTTTGTGTAGGCTATGTATCACCGGAAAATGTTATTTTGAAATCAGATATAAACTGTATGTTCTTCTAGTTTTCGATTTGTGTTAGGTGTCTGATAAACTGATGTACATGTAACGTCATCATCAATGGTTGAAATCAAAGGGATAATGCCTATTCCACCTCCTCCAGTTCCGATATTTCTTGTGACAATCGAATGAAACGTTTGGATTTCATCGTCTTAGGTATCCTTATTGGGTTGCTTATGAAAAGCAATTTGGCTGGAAGCATCACTGATGAGAATTTAATATTCGAAACACGTGTCTGATGCATCATAAATTGGTTTGAAATTTTGAAGGTAATTAGTTGGAACCCTTCCGCGTTATTACAATGTGATATTGATTTTCGGTATGGCGCATGCCCTTCTCGGGACTTCCAGTGTATTTAAGATTGGTTTTCCTGATTTTTGTGCCATTCAACCGGGTTAGGGTTAGGGTAACCCATTCTACTAGTACTGCTTTTTACGTTATATGTTTCTATTCTTTTATTTTATAGTCAGGAATTATCTCTTTTGTTTTTGTATAGACACTATTTTATCGGGAGCTGCCAACTAGAACAAAGAAATCCGTTACAAGGCAAAAACTATCTACTTTGATACGCACCAATGCATTTTATGCCAAAGAAAAGGAAGTGTATTATTCCATATTGAAGAAAAGTTACTTTGACGTTTCATCTATATATAATGTAGCCTATCAAAATATAAGAACTTATTAATACCTTTTTTATCAGTTTATATACTTGTCAAAATTTCTTACTTACCATTATACCAGTATGAACTTTGTTATTGTGGAACTCAAATTATTTTGATAATAATTGAATTTGAGAATGATAATTGTATTGAAGACAACACATGAGTTAAAGAAGATCCCGACGATAATCTCAACAACACTCACAATAGAGCACAAAATTAAGCATCGACGGACCCCTAGCAAGCTAGAGGTGGGACCAGGTGCCCGGGAGGAGTAAGCATCCCCTGTTGGCTAGCCGCACCCAACGTCGATGTTCAAGCTCGAAAATGAAAACAATATAAATAATTCATGCACTGTCTGAGGTTATGTCTATATAGAAAGTGCTATGGCGACAATGTCAGGGAAATATATTCAAAACACTTACTGTCAAACCCCTCGCGGGGAACTTTTTTACGAGCTCCACACGGCAAAGGGCATAAGTGTGACACAAATGAGTTAAAGAAGATCTGACAATAATCTCAACAACATATTTCACTCTTTACTGGACAATAGAGAAACATGAAATTTGTTTCAGTGGATACAGACCGTGACCAAATGTGAATTTTGAACCATTTTGCGTATTTTATCGGTAATCAAACACCAATTAAATAATTGTTCGTTCCATGTTAGATAAACATAATATATATTAAATGGGATGCGTTTGTTACAAAGGCGATAATAAGCAAATAAAACTGAACGAATTAGCCGTGAAACGGCTGAGTGCGCAAATCTCCCGCGATCGATTCGTAAATTATGCTTCTACTGACCAAACATATTCTCATGTAAAAAGGAAATGCGGTACAAAAAAGTCCTTACCCGGTATATCAATGATACCGGAAGTGTTATAGACTCGTAAAGCATCAGTTCATTTGTTAGCATATCACGACAAAACAACATTATCAAGTGTCCATATTTCAAATTCCAAAAAAAAACCCCATAAATAAAAGAAATCACACGGTAACCATAAGAGTTTTTGCCTTTTTTCCAGTCAAAAGACAAAGTTTTCTTACTAACCGGATGCAAATGATTCTTTTGTAGAAAGCAAAACAATCGAAAATGCGTCAGAATCATCAAACGCCTTTTATACTGTGGATATCATCCTAATATCATCAGACGGACACTAGGCTTGGTACTTGACCCATCTACAGTCTTGTACCAGCGCTTTCTTGAGACTTGCACTCTGACTGATTGTGAAGACGGGACTCCATGAAGAGCCCTGTCATAACCTCTTTAGAGAAGACAGGGTCCCGACTACCTGTCCTCTCTGAATGTCACTCGGACTCATTGGGTGATTAAATACATGAGCTTGCTACAGCCGGAAGAGCACGGACAATATTACGTATGCCCTCTTTTTATATCCATTTTCATATTTATCTGTGTCGTTTGGCGTTTTGCGGTCTTGTTTGTGTGTTGTCATCTTACAGTGAGGAGGTTGTTTTACGCAACATTTGTACGTTCTTCGAGACCTCTGGGTAATTTGAAAAGTGAAAGGGTTGTGTATAGGTAATCCAGGATAACCATACCATTTGCTACTTGCGTGGCAAATGGCTGTCCAAAGTCGCAACGATTACCCATTGGTCTCGTTGGTTTATGTGTAGTCTTTTGTGTTTCATGTTTATTTATCGTGTGTCTATTTTCCTCCCCATGGTATGCACGTCTTTAGTGTTTTCGCATCGGGTTTTTTCGTGTTTTGCAGTTGGTGCTGCAACAGGGTCTTGTTGGAGATCCTCTCCCTTCTTTGCTAAAATGCTGTGGAATTTGAAGATAAACATCACAGGATGGACACTTTTTCATTTACACTTGAAAAACGTACGTTGTTTTTATAAATGTAAATATTAGATAATTGATTTCTACTAATCGTAATATTCAAGAAATGGAAAAATGGTACGAAATTTTCACTAGACTCTAAGTATATAATAGAGATTCAGAAGGCAGTATTCATCCTTTCCTATATCTTTATCTATTGTTAGTATTGTAATATTTCGGAAAAACACTCATGAAGGGTAATTTGTGATGAAAACTGGCAGTAGGGTTGATATATACATTTTTAATTCATGTAAAATTAGAGGTAATTTATTGCATAAATAAGCAGTCTGAGTACGGATACGATCAATTTGTGTGAGAAAAAAACTAACGAACTGTACAACTTTCCTGTTTGTTTCAGTATACGATCATATAGAGAAGGACACAACGCAGAGAGAAATGAGTTTACAAACAGGGAGATATCGCTAGGGACAATGTCAGGCAGGGAATACGAAACAATTCCCCTTTACAGCAGAATAAATGTATTTGCAGAATCAGAATATACTCAACTGACAAACTTGAAAACATATTGACATCAGTTTGAGGTTCGACAGTATGTTTTTTTGAGTGGCTATCTAATTCCCTTCTGATAAATCTGAAATTTGTGTATCTAGTTAAAAATATTGATTCTTGAATTGTCTTAGCGTTCGCTGTATTTCTATTTTGCAATCGAATATTCCACAAGAAAATACTTTGTTTGCCAGGATTCGGTTATCAATGTAATGACATTTTTCAAATGTAGTGCACAACTAATTTCCTTATAAACTTTATTCTTGTGGCGCTTGAAAGAAGCTTTGTTTTGGCCCTTTATCAATAAGACATTATATAGATTATTTTGTTAGTTCGGAAACTTGTCATTTCATAAAAAGTATAATCGAAGTTAAAGGACATTATTCTGAGCACCATCCCTCCAATGCTACTTGATAAACTAATAATAGACTTGATAAATATATGCGTCTGAACGGACCCTACAGGAAATTCGGAGTTGCGCATTCCCTGCAAAGTAAATGCACAAATTTGTATTTAAAAATAAAACCAGTTTGCGCTACTGAAATACATTCATGCTGCTTATGAAAATCACTTGGGCAGGAACCGTCAGTGATGATGATTTACTATCAAAAGACGTGTTTGGTGCATTAAAGAAAAGCGAAGGATCTCCAGCATGACCAACCTTAACTCACCCAGCAAAACAAGTCCACAAGAAAGCGACACATAAATGACATCAGACAAATGACATGGATAATGACCATATCCCTGTATACAGCACAAAATAGATAATTAAGAAAATCGGAAACCGAAGGCATACAAAATCAGGATGAAACAGGATCCAAAGCAACAAACAAAAACCTCCACCATATGAAAAGAAGCGAACTCCCGATATTGGAGTGAACTCCCGATATGGGAGTGAGACTCCCGATATGGGAGTAAACTACATTAACAAATCGCATAACGACACAGGAAATTTCACTTGAACATCATACAAAAAATGGAAACAGACGTACAAAAATATTAAACAATAAAGACAACGCATGAAAGGAGAGCATTGTGCATCCGACCCTGACTTTGGACTTCCATCTGCTTTAAGCAAATGGTGTGGTTACCCGGATTACACGTACACAACCCTCCCATTTGTCCGGATACACAGGTGTCTCTATAGACACACAACAGATGTATAAACATAAAACTTTTCACTGTAAGATGACATCACAAACGAGATAATTAAACGCAGCGTCCTCTTGTAATACTGATTCTAGGATCGTCAAAATTCTTTTCCATGCGTATTACAGTCTGTGCTCTGCTGTCTGAAGCGAACTCAAGATCAATCATCCGAGAAGTCTGATCAACTTTCAAATAGGATGGAGAACCAGGACTCAGTCTTCTCTGACAAAATTTAAACAAGGCCCACCATAGAGTTTCGTGGTCATGGTTGACCAGTTTGCAACATTTGGAATTACACCGGTAAAAAGCTGGCTAATTTTCCAGTACCATCCCCAGCCGTTTTTTTATGACTTTAGGATCATACCCTCGGTAAAACAGGCAACCGACTATTTTCTTACAATAGTGGTTGGAATTTTACCTTTCTCTGATCCTTCTGATTTTGTTTATTAGGTCAACGTAAAATGAAGGCAATTGAATTCCCATTGATACATACTGTAATGCTGTAGTTGTCCCAAATTTTAAAACTGGTATGAAATTGTCTTAAAGACGGTAAAGACTTGGAACACTTATGTATTTTTATAATCACGTTTGGATATTTTCTTGCTCTAGGTAAGCATACCGTGAAATCAAGCTAAACTCTCAATTGTATTAGGGTAATACGACGACAAAAGTACGGATGGGCCTTGGGCTTCTTGTAAGAATCTACTTACTTGATTATTTTTATCAGATACGTAGAATAATTCATAGGATATATGAGCATGTTTATCTTTGGAAACTATCACGGTGCGTTTTAAGGTCGTTCGGTATAGGCGTCATATCGAAATTGCGCTTTCTGTATAACAGCTTCATTTGATACAAATTATATTTATTCTGAAAGTCGAATATTCATTTTATAAAATTCTGTAAATAATGTTTATTTTCAAAGTGTTTCTTAAGTGTAATATTGTAACAAAGTCTACACATGACGCTTCACGCATGAAGTTATTTTGCGTCGTACTTCAGTATTAAATTTGTAAAGATGGCGTAAAATAAGATAAAAAATACAATTGAATGTCATAATAATTACCCAGTCATGAAAGCTCTAAATTTGCGCTAATCGGTTATGTAAAATATAATCTTTGATTCGGAATGTGCAGAGAAAATTTTACTTCATCTTAAAGAGCCCTTAATAACATGCCGCAATTTACGATCGAAATGCGTTTTGAGTCAATTCTTTAGATCGAGTCGAGATTTTATCATTAAACTTCTTCTATGCATTATATCAGAAGTACTCTACAATGGATGAAATAAAATAAATAAAAACTGAAAACATCCTTTAGTTTTTCTGCTTTTTTTCACATCTATCTGCGTATGTAACCTGATTTACGTCAAATATCTGCGACGTTTTGCTGTGACGCAGTTACGAATACATGTATTGCGGAATCCTGCATTTGTGAATGGATTTTTTTTACTTTGCATCATCAAAATGTACAAAATAATCTAAGCATTTAGAAAAGATATAATATTTATATAATTGTATATACAGCATACATTTTGACGTTATTTTTGATATTATAATGCGGGCTCCTGAAAATATTTATTCGTTTTTGCTAGAAAAAGAGTGAAAAAAAAAAATCAGATTTTTTCATCAATAATTAAAAATTTTAAAAAACTAGTCGAGTTTTTTCCTTTTTTTCAAATTATATATTCTTGAAGATATTTTGATTATATTTATTAGATAAAAATGATCAAAACATGGTGTAGTTTTTTTTGCTGCTTTCAACTTAATCTTGATAAGAAATTTGACTTCCCGTCATTTTTGGCTTATCTTTAACGACGACGTCAAAATATACATATAAAGTAGAGCGATGCAGCGCCGTCATGATTGTTATCTTATTTATCGTCATATAAGTAATATCGATCTCATCTAAACAACAGCTTCAATGTCATTTTTTTCTGATACTATATTTGACAGAGAACGAAATTTCATTCATTGTAGAATTAAACAGATAAGAATTCTTCTTATTTGAATATAATTACATGCTTACATACTTGCATGTTGAACATATAAAATTGCACTCTTTTTTATTTTCTTGACGATCGCATAAACACATGCATTTAAGAGAATGTTGCTTAACTAATAAAAGTAAACAAATATTCCGCTGCAAAGAGAAAAAGTCAATGCAGACAACCATATATTTCTTGTTTGCTTCTCAAGGATTAAACTGTTTAGAAAAGGTGCAGTTTTAGTGTGAACCAGCTTTGGTTGTGTCAAAGTATAACAATGAACTGTAGATAAAGCAAATAAAAATTAATGAAATTTGTTTTTGTTTGATTTTACATGTGTGAAGGTATACGGGTATCGTCCCCCGGTTAGCTCAGTCTTTATGAACGTCTGCTAAGATAGAACGGCGAACACATTTCCTAATAAAGACTAAATATATGCAGCAAGATAATCAGACGGATTGGGACTTACGAGCAGACAATGTGAATCCACGACGTTCGAAAATTTGTACATTTTATGCAAGTCCTCTCCTACAAACAGAGAACTTTTTTAGTTGTTTTCAAAGCATTTTGCGTACATTTTATATACTTAACTACTATTCTTTAATTTTATCAAGGGGACCCAAGTCAGAATGTTAGACAATTTGTTTGGTCTCTCCCATGTGTTATTTTGAGATGATAGCGTAAACTCACTCCGCTTTTACAGAGAGATGCTGGCGAGGACTGTCCGAGCACCTTTTTGTTTGTTTTTATTTCTGTTTTCTTTGAATCTGCAAGAAATAAGCTGTTGTCTTTTATTATCTTGCAATCCAACCTTTTTATTTTTTCGTAATGAGCCTTGGAACAAATGAGAACGACGTTGTCAAAATATATTCGTTTCCTTAGCGAACGTAAAGCTGACGTTGTGAAAGGTTAAAGCTATTTTTTTTAATCTCTCTATTTCAGAAACAAATAAGGCCACTGTTGAGGTAGAAACATTATTAGACTAAGAAGAGCTTACTCTCTAACTCATTCACTTACATATTTTCCTCCGTACAATTTTAATCGATAATATTTACCCTTAAATTGAGATGTTTCATAAATTTTCGATTTGATTTGTGATTTTCTTGACACAAAACTACAGGTAAAATATGATAACTTAAAAATAATATAATTATAATTATAAAGAAATTCACACTTTCATCGTAAAAGCTAATTACTATAATTACTGAAATTATTTTATGTGGCGCCGCTGAAAGCATCTCTGATGAGAATTTAATATTCAAAACACGTGTCTGGTGCATGTAAATTGGTTTGGAATTTTCTTCAAGAAGGTAGAGAGTTGGAACCCTTCGACATTATTACCAGTGCTTATTGAACTTTTTGTGGGATGCCCAATGAAATGCATACAAGTCACGTCGCTAAGAAGTCAATTTACGCATTGCGCAAAAATAAGCAGTTTTACAAATCTGACGGTTTTTAAAAATTTTTAAGTTCATAATCTAACGCAACTTTTGGTGTAAACATTCAGAAAAGATCTTTCTGATTCCATAGATTGCAATTTCATTTCAATTTGTTGAGAAATAAGCAAATTACGCGACGTTGAGTTTTGGGAACCTCTAAAGGATATATATGCTGGCTAGAGTTACGTTCCTTAGGTGTACCGAACGTCTTTAATAGCGAAACCTACAATACATTCATTCTACAATGCAATCCGCACTTACACTTGACTCTTGAGATTGTCCTTTCGATAAGTTGTCCTTCGTGTTTCTAGGAAGATTTACCTGTCTCCGTCTGTTTGTCCAATTTTTCTTTTCGGATAAGAAAGTTCTGTTTTGTATTTTTACAGAATTTATAAGTCTTTCGATAGTGATTTTTGAAATCTGATTCTTTCTCATTTTGTTAATTTAGACCAAAAAATTGTTTATCGTATCATAGGTAAGGAATGGTAAATAGCTATTTATATGTCCTAGCTGTTTGTAATTGTAATGTAATATAGCTCTTACATTGAACACTTTATCTTGTGTTAGACAGAATAGAATGAGGCCAAAAAATACCATCTAAGGGTATGAATTACCCAAATTACAAACAAAAATCTAAATGCTTACGTATTAAGCAAAGAATAAAGAGGAAATGGAGATAATGATGTCAAGAAAGGCAAACATACTTTGTTGATCCTAGGAATATTACTGTTGAAATTTAGATAAAATGATTTCGAAAAATTGTAATGAGTTAAAGAAGATCCTGACGATAATCTCAACAGCACTCACAATAGAGTACAAAATTAAGCATCGACGGACCCCCAGCAAGCCAGAGGTGGGACCAGGTGCCCGGGAGGAGTAAGCATCCCCTGTTGGCTAGCCGCACCCGCCGTCGATGTTTAAGCACGAAACTGAAAACAATATATAAACTTCATGCACTGTCTGACGTTGTCTATATAGAAAGTGCTATGGCGACAATGTCAGGGAAATGTATTCAAAACACTCACTGTCAAACCCCCTCGCGGGGAACTTTTTTACGAGCTCCACACGGCAAAGGGCATTAGTGTGACACAAATGAGTTAAAGAAGATCCTGACGATAATCTCAACAGCACTCACAATAGAGTACAAAATTAAGCATCGACGGACCCCCAGCAAGCCAGAGGTGGGACCAGGTGCCCGGGAGGAGTAAGCATCCCCTGTTGGCTAGCCGCACCCGCCGTCGATGTTTAAGCACGAAAATGAAAACAATATATAAACTTCATGCACTGTCTGACGTTGTCTGTATAGAAAGTGCTATGGCGACAATGTCAGAGAAATGTATTCAAAACACTTACTGTCAAACCCCTCGCGGGGAACTTTTTTACGAGCTCCACACGGCAAAGGGCATAAGTGTGACACAAATGAGTTAAAGAAGATCCTGACGATAATCTCAACAGCACTCACAATAGAGTAAGTAGTAGAATAAGTAGTGTGATTATGTTCCCGCTTTTTATGTATTAAAATCCAAATTCGATGACACTGTATCTTTTCTCGACCAATGCCACTGAGCGTTGAATCTTTTAACATTACTGTGTATATGCAGTACTGAGTATGAATGTCTGTTTCACGGAGATATGAATGATGTGACGTAATTTGATTTTTTTCATGCGCTAACGAAACAATTTTCTACAAAATGTCTCAACATAATCAAATGATGTCATTTTCCATGTGGAGCTTTTAAAAAGTTTCCCCGGGAGGGGTTTGACAGAAAGTGCTTAAAATGTTTTCCCTGACATGGTCGTCATTGCACTTTCGATATAGACACAACCTAGTCAGTGTATCTTTTGAAAATATTGTTTTCATATTCGTGCGTGAACATTGACGGCGGGTGCGGCTAGCCATACACGGTATGCTTGCTCCTCCCGGGCACCTGGTCCCACCTCTAGCTTGTTATAGGGGTCCGTCGATGTTCAGTTTGGTGCTCTATTGTGAGTGCTGTTGAGTTTATTGTCAGTATCTTCTTTATCTCACTTATACTCCATCACGGGCCCTGTCCAAACATCTTTAGAGAAGACAGGGCCCCGACCACCTGTCCACTCTGAATGTCAGTCGGACTCCTCGGGTGATTACATACATGAGCTCGCTACAGCCGGCAGAGCACGGACTGTATTACGCATGCCCTCTTTTTATATCCATTTACATATTCATCTGTGTCTCTGGGGCCTCTGCGTTTCGCGGTCTTGTTTGTGTGATGTCATCTTACAGTGAGGAGGTTGTTTTACACCACAATTGTACGTTCTTCGAGACCTCTGGGTAATTGGAGAAGTGAGAGGGTTGTGCGCACGTAATCCAGGATAACCACACAATTTGCTACTTGCGTGACAGATGGCCGTCCAAAGTCGGCACCGGTTACCCATAGGTCTCGTCGGTTTATGTGTAGTCTTTTGTGTTTGATGTTTACATGTCGTATGTCTCTTTTCCGTCTCATGCTGTACTCGTCTTTTGTGTTTTTGCATCGGGTGTTTTGGTGTTTTACTGTTGATGTTGCAAAGGGGTCCTGTTGGAGATCCCCTCCCTTCTTTTTATACATGCTCAATATATTGCTTGCTCTTTGGAACTGAAACTTAGACTAGAAGGGCAGATCATATGAGGTTCTATAGACAAATAGGAGATGAAATAAAGTATACTTACATGTTTTGTGTCTATTTCATACGGCGAACGCTGCCATTATCTATCCGTTCCATATTCCATGTTCCATATCTTATACAATGATGATATTATAACTTTCCAGCTTACCATAGATTGATTACATGCACACATAAAATATATCGGAAAACAATAATGTCAACAAAAAAAAAAAAAAAAAAAAAAAGAGCCCATGGAGGGCACAACGCTCACCTGATACCCATGCATGCTCTAATTGACATACTGACATTGAATAAGACGTAAAATTGATAGTGCCAGTATTTGAGCCCACATTCTTTCTAAAAAAGATTTTTGCCGGATGCAGACAAGATCTTTTTTTTTACAGCCTTTAAAAGTACAAACAAGAAGAAATAGTCACATTTCAAAACATATCTTTTTTACTGATTTGAAAAGACGGATAATGTGATCCAAAGTCATATGCCCAGCTAGTGTAAAGTTCATAATTCAACATCAAAAAAATTATTTTGTAAAATTCCACATTAATGTGCAGCAGGTGATGAAGAAACAGACAAAAAGAATAAAACAATGAAATAAACTTAATACTCTGGTGTATGCTGCTACATGTACAACTAGCAGACATACGAAATCGTTATTTACTAGCCAACAGGGGATGCTTACTCCTCCCGTGCACCTGGTCCCACCTCTAGCTTGCTGGGGGTCCGTCGATGTTTAGTTTTGTGCTCTATTGTGAGTGCTGTTGAGATTGTCGTCAGGATCTTCTTTAACTCATTACTGTTAACTATGTTTCGCCTCGTGATAGGACTGTTACACTGACAGAGTTCATGAAAAGTATCAGCTGCATCGGATTTGCTGATAAAAAATTATTTGGTCCGATAAAAACTCGTGTTGTATCTATTATTTGGATAGATAAAAATTCCCAAATGACTGACCACAGGAACCTGTCGTTTTAAGAGAGAAAATGTTTTATTATTCACAACCTTAAGCCTCTGTGTTCATCTTTAGAAATGTTATACATACAAGATGTCGAACACAGTGGCTTAAGGTTGTGAATAAAAATTCATTTTCTCTTTTAAAACAACAGCTTCCTGTGGTCCAACATTTCATTGAAATATTTCAAGAACTCTGAGCTGAATTATTTTTTTTCAAGAATTTCAGATATATCAAATGTCCTATACATTATCAAAATCCTCAGGAAGAGAATTTACTCATTAGATGTTTCTTCAAGAAATCAGTCCGTATACTTCATCTAAGAGAGTCTAAGACAAAGGAAATTCGAGCTAAGTTTATAAATGAGTGTTCCAAGTACATGAATGATAACAAGTATGAAAGTGTTCCCAGTATATGCACATTAAATAAAAATCTATTCAAATACCAGTACTATTTCGTTTGCACGATAGATTCTATTAATCTCCTGAAATGTATCACGTGTACAGTACTTACACGGTGGGTAATCTCGCAACGCAGAACAATTTATTTTTCTATATTTTTTCATAAAATAGATAATTTGTTACATAAAGGGAAATGTGATGCAGTGTAATAACGCCCTAACTATGAGTTGCATCCAAAATAAGGTGGATATTAGCTTTTTATAACGCACAAACACGATCAGCGTTCTACTTTCACTTTCATCTACACCAATCATGCCGATAGTTTTTTCGGCTTTGTGAAAGGATACAAGTATTAGCTTTCCAAAAAAGCTTGGTCGATATCAACATTTCTTTAATCCCGCAATAATTTTTTTCGTCGACATAGGTTAAAAAATTTTACTCTTAAAATAAAGACTAAAGAGTAGTACTTATAGAAATGTATGTCTTTATAATTCTGACAAGTTAGAAAATAGATACATTTACACTGGACAACTCAAGATGCAACACTCTTCATATCCATTCAGAAATTGTTTGATCCGTAGGAAAATTCCATTATAACACATATTGACCAATCAAAATTCTTTCTGTGTGTATACGCGGGAAAAGTGGAGAGTTCCGATTACATGTATAAGAATTTGGAGGGAAATAAGGGGAAACTTGTAAAAAGTTCAATCAAATTTTGTTACTCGTACAGTCTTGTCGATCTTTTTTATCGCTCATTAATTTCTTTGTTTCATTTATCAAATTACCTTTGGTAAGAAAATAAACAATCAAACAAAGTGGTTTATCTTTAACGAGAAAAGGCTTAGTCGGATGGACGGTTAGAAACTTTTTAGCCCACTGGCACCCCTGGCATACGTTGTGATCGCGTATTTCTTTGTTGCAATGGATCCAAGGATCCAGAAATGTCGACCATAGGAATTTTGAAGGCATGGGTTCACTGTATCACTCACTAATTGGTCTGGAAGTAAATATTGTCAAAGAAAAACTATCATGCAGATATTACTTTCAACTGCAATATCTAAATTCATTATCGCGATACCTTAGCGTTGTCATGACGACATGTCCTATTTTTGTGAAGTGGATAAAGTGGGAGGTCATGGGAATGCCTGTCTCTGGTCACGTGTTTTTCACTAGTCACGAAAACGTTTCTTTCATAAGGATAATTCAATGTTGCATGGTGAATCTGACGGACTCAATTATGAACTTTCTCCTATTGACAACATCCGGTCTACAAATCTACTAAGGTCGATTTCTTGAAATTTACCGATTATTTCTCTTACTTTCGATAAAACTCGTATCTAATGCATCCTTACACTGCATCACATTCCCCTTTTTGTGAAAAATAATTTGTAATACACAAAGTTTTAGATAAACCTAGTGTTGTGCGTTGCGAGATTACCCACCGTGACTTTTAAATGGGTGTGGAGGAACCAATCAAATCTGTAACACAAGATATATGGCGACTTTGTTTACCATAGATACAAAAATAAAGCAGAGAAAATAATTATTAAATAGGGAAATTGTTATGAAATATGCATGTATGGAAAAAGTCAACATCTCAAAAATAAATTCAGAGTATATATATTTGATTGCATGTGTGGCTGAGTTATTTCAACGTACGAAAATAAGTACGCAAAGCCAAACTAGATTGTCTCTTTAAAAATTCATTAAAAATCTAAAAGTTGATATTTTGACAGAATTCTTTAAATATAAAATAAATATAAAAAGAAAATGAGAAAAAAAAACCTGAAAAAGTGGGGTCCTGCCGGGGATTGAACCCACTACTGTTGGGTTCATTGGGTACGGAAAACCTACATTATAGCCATGAATGTTTTTCTGTAAAAATCCAAAACTGGTTATCTTGACAAAATTCTTTCACTTGTAGGGAACCATGAGTACCTCATACCTCCTAAGTTTCATGACAATCTGAGAAAAACAGACGACACACGACGGACGACGGACGCCGGACGGATCGCTATGACAATAGCTCACTAGAGCCTTTGACAATCTGAAGAGTGGTTATAGAAAAGAAGCAGAAAATGTATGAAAATCAACCCCCTTCCTTTTTACATAAGAAAAAAATTCATAAAAAATAAAAAAAATAAAATTTAAGCATAAAATACATATCAAAGCATTAAGTAAGTTAGATATGATAAATATGCAGTAAATGAGTGTGTAAAATCATACACTTATTGAGTTATTTAAAGAAATAGTGCAAAAATTTGCATTTCTGACTAAGTCCGAAGAGACGTCAAAAAAGCGTCAAAAATTTGACTTCGGAGTGGAACCAAAAATAACAACACTTCTTAAGACATCTCTGTAGATCATCCTGATGCTTTCGGTTTGTCGATACGTGCTTCCGTTCTGAAGAAGAAGTTTGTCAAGGGAAGGTGACCCCGTGACCTACTTTTGCCTGTGGTGGCGCCACCTGTTGAGGGATCCGGACGAAAAACAACAACACTTGTAGGGGATCATTAGTACTTTATACCTACCAAGTTTCATCAAAACCCCTTAAGCCATTCTTGAGAAGAAGTTGAAAATGTGAAAAATTTACGACAGACAGACGACACACGACAAACGACAGACGACAGACGACGGACGACGGACGCCGGACGGATCGCTATGACAATAGCTCACTACAGCCTTTGGCTCAGGTGAGCTAAAAAACCGCACAAAGCAATCACACCATACACAGAAAGCTAGGTTAAAAATCATTTGAAATTATCAAATGATAAATATATGGCCATATTGAAAAGGTTGAAAGGAATTTTACAGCATGTTACGCATATTCGACATGTATAAAAGAACATGAACATGCTTTTTGAAAATGGTCTTCCATTCACTTGATTACATGTGCTATCCCTTGATTGCTATCTGAATGACCTTTGTTCAATAGAGTTAATTCGAAAACATGCTCATATCTATAGGAGGTGAGGACGATATTATAAGTGACCCTCAAATGTAATAATGAAATCATTTGGATTGTGGACGGATATAGATTGTCATTTCACAGGGTAAGACAAAATTTGGTCACGAAATATATAATTTAAAAAATCTAAGAAATATTTGATTTTACTTTGATATTCTCTTGTATTCAATGCCTTAAAAATACTGAGGTAAATATCTGGTCATCTTTATATCAAATTATCTCAGTTCGAATGAATCTAAGACAGCGGGCGATATAACACTGATATTACTTTATTTCATATCATATTTTGTATTTCAATTAACGATTTTTAAAGGAATTAAAGAGGAGCAAAATGAAAACACATTATTATTTTCAGAATCCATTTTCAATTATATTATCATCGAAGAAGGGTATCATCTGTTTGTCTGAAAAAAATGCTTTTAAAACATCGAAATATACAAACTAGATGGCAAGAATTGATAGACTCTTTGAAAAACTGTTTTTTCATGCAGCCCTAGTACGCAATTTTGTATGTAAATTGATGCTTTCAAATGATAGAAAAATAGTATTTTGACCATTACTTAAAATAGAGACAAAGTGGCATTTCCAATCTCAATGCATTTAAACAAATATTACAAAAGATGAAAAGATGTCAATATTAAACAGACACAATGATTTGAATGAAATAAATAAAGATGACAATCAATGACACTCAATGAGTTATAAATAGAATTGAGCTATTCTCTGACGGTGAATGAAGGGGAACATTTTATAAATTACCAAAAAATATGACAAATGTCCCTTTAAGGGCAAATCTACGCATTTGTCGAGTCACAAGTTTATTTAGATAAAGACGACAAAATGAATTCAGGCATATTCAATGATAAATTTTACATGCATGTGCTTGTATCGAATAGGTGAATCGTTAGACATGATAAAACACGATATTCTTACACGTTCGATATAATATTTCAGTCTAGAAGTATATACAATTACATGCATATGTAACAATTGTTCCTTTAATGTTTCAAAATGTATTTTTAATTATACGTTTTTTCATGAAATGATATGAATAAGACCTCAAGCAATGGCATCCTGTGTTTATTGTCCGAGTAACTTCATCTTCAATCAAACAGAAGATAGATCGGATACAATATTGATTCTTTAGTGTTGTTTCTTGTATTTTCTTGGTTTGTTTGCGATTGCCATTTTCTAATTGTTCTGGATATCTTTTAGACGCACTCTTTCTGTCTTGTGTTTGTTTTCACTGAGATGTATCTCATTTATAACATTTCAATTTTCACCTACTTAGCTCGAAAAAAATATCTGGATAAAACAGAAAATTGGGACACAACTACTCGTAGCTTTCCCGAACAAAATTTCCAACGAATGTGACTTACCCAGACACATGCTTCGGATAGAAGAGGAAAGGATGGGATCTTCAACAAGACCCGATTGCAGCAAAACAGCAAAACACCCCAAGCGAAAATATGGAGAATACATACACAGCAACATAAACAAAACGAAACAGGAACAGCAAACACGGCATAAAAATACCACACCCTAAAAACTACGAATTTGGACGGCCATCTGCAACGCTGCTAGCAAATTATGTACTTATCCGGATTACGTACACACAACCCTCCCATTTTTTCTCATCAGTGGTCATTTAAGCCACAGTGATTTTCGGACAAGTCGAATTGTTATTTTAAATATAAGAAAATCTTTATTCAAATAAACGACAAAATATTTATATAATCTTTTTTTTTTTACTTATTCAGCCAAACATGTCCTTTCCTGACGACAAAGCATATTGCGTGATAATCTCATTCTGTTGCTTGGTAATCACAGTCACCGTGGCGTTGAGCTTTTGGTAAATATCAAAAAGTGTATAAATTATGACAATGGAAAAAAAGAAATAAGAAAAAATATCTATATATGGCTCCTGACATAAAAAGGAACATTGGTGAAAAGAAAGTTTAAACACAAATAAATCGTTGGACAAGTGATTATTTTCCAATATAGTACTCACAAAGAGCTGCTTGATATGTTGTGAGGCTTGTATTTAAGAACTTAAATTATAGATATTTTGCATTATTTTTCTAACCCTTTTCTATTACAAAATGTCTTGAAATTTCTAAAACGTGTGTCCTGTAGCATCATATCCCACCCATTCTGCCACGTCTTTTGTGGTACATTTTTGGAAAAACTAATTTTCATACTTTTTGGCCATATTACATTGCTTAGACTGAGGATCACTGACGAGGGTTTAGTACCCGAAACGTGTATGTCTGGTCCATGCTGTAAATTTATCAGGTTTTAAATGATGCTATTAAATTTAAAGACGTTTAACATTTGAACTACTTGGTGAGTGTCACTGCTGGTGGACCAGGGGTCCCCGAGGGCACATGTAGCCAAGTTCGATCAACTTCGGTTGATCGTCTGTCTCTTCAACGCATTTAAAATTTTCAATTGCAAAATTTCTTGAAATTTCTAAAACG
This sequence comes from Pinctada fucata, assembly GCA_028142955.1. Classification (NCBI taxonomy): domain Eukaryota; kingdom Metazoa; phylum Mollusca; class Bivalvia; order Pterioida; family Pteriidae; genus Pinctada; species Pinctada fucata. The sequence goes on along the minus strand of AP027108.1, from coordinate 59,916,242 downwards.
TGGGTCCTGTAGCATCATATCCCACCCATTCTGCCACGTCTTTTTGGTACATTTTTGGACATACTAATTTTCATACTTTTTTACCATATTGCATTGTTTAGACTGAAAAATCACTGACGAGGGTTTAGTACCCGAAACGTGCATGTCTGGTCCATGCTGTAAATTTATCAGGTTTTAAATTATGCTATTAAATTTAAAGACGTTTAACATTCTACATATTCCCCTTCAGTATCTATACACTTTTGCCACTGGTGTTTAAGGGACTCAATACCACTTTTAAAGAGCTCCTTATCTTACTGGTCAGACAGCCATCCATCGGAAGTATGGAAGCGACAAATATGGATAATGACCATATCCCTGTTTACAGCACAAAATCGATAACCAAGAAAATCAGAAACCGAAGACATACAAAATCAGGATAAAACAGGAACCAAAGCAAACAAACAAAAACCTCCACCATATGAAAAGAAGCGAACTCCCGATATGAGAGTGAGACCAGGTGCCCAGGAAGAGTAAGCATCTCCTGCTTGCATGCAACACCCGTCGCTTCAGTTCGGTAGAACTGTCACATCCGCTTACTTCCATTTTGGAAGATATAGAGTACAATCTTTGGTTGGATGGTTCAAATGGTCTATGACAGAATATCATCCACCATTCTGGAAAGTGGGACATCATAGTGTATGACGAGTTCCCCATATCAACCGTAGAACTTCCTCAGTGACGATGTTAGTCGGTCACAAACATATCCCTGACTGAGAAGCTTATCTGAAAGACGCCTGGCTCTCAGAACAAAATCCGTATATTTGGTACTTGCTCTGGCATAGCGTATCAACTGAGATATGAACACGCCATAAGCAGGCGATGAAGGGATGTTGCTACTCAGAAAAGGAAGTATGAAAGTGGGTGCCAGAAATAGCTGATTTCGGATATGGGAGTAGATGAAAGTTCTGATGGATCAGGTGAATATGGCGGATGCTCAATCAAATTAAAACTACAGTCAAAAATGGTAGCCATGGCAGTGGCAGACATGTGAACAGGAGCATTGTCCTGATTGAACGACACACCTTTCAATAGTGAGCTTTGCGCGTCACTTAAGTTTAATATTTTCCCGTTACTGCGTCAGAAGTGAAGCATAGTATGTGACAATGATTGTTTGTCCTTTTTGGAGATAATCTATAAGGAGAATACCATCTGCTTTCAAGAAATCAGAGGCTCACAACATATCAATCAGCCCTCGTAACATCAATCAAGACTTTGATGTATCGACTTCATTGGAAATCTGGTACAACAAAATCATCACTACTTTATATTTGATGTTTTGTTGTAATTCAATGACTTATTCCCATATCGGGGGCTCGCTTCTTTTCATATTGTGGAGGTTTTTGTTTGTTTGCTTTGATTCCTGTTTTATCCTGATTTTGTACATGTATGCCTTCGGTTTCTGATTTTCTGAATTACCGATTTTGTGCTGTATACAGGGATATGGTCATTATCCATATTTGTCACTCCAATGCTTATGTTAGAAACTCGTTTTTCGCTAAAAAGACAATGCCGCGGAGTACGTCCCTGTATTTAGATAGATCATGATTTTGATAATACGGAAGTGTTCCAACTCTATACCTTCTTCAAGAGAATTTCAAACTAATTGTCATTCACCAGACACGTGTATCGAATACTAAATTCTCAACAGTGATGCTTCCTGTCAAAGTGTTTTTCACAAGCTGCCCAAATTTATTTCACTAACGCCCTCTGGTTTTATTTTTAGGATTCAGTTCACTAGCGCCTATTTTATTTTTAGAATTTTGCTAGCGCCTGGTTTGGTTTCACTTTTTTATTCATTTTTATTAATTTCACTAGGGCCTGGCTTTAATTCTAGAATTCATTTCACTAGCACCTTCTGGTTTTATTATTTGACACAAACTAATATTGACCAGGATTCAGCGTCGAAAACATGCTAATTTGGTATTTACATTTAGAATGTTCTGCCTAGAAGAACGTTCGCTTACAGGGGGTTGATATAAAAACAGTTCTTTTCCCTCTTTGTACAAGATTATCGTTGCTGCGTTGATAACTAAGAACTAAAAGACTCATGATATGACTATTACTTAGCTTGACACAAGACGTAATCTTCCTTTAAATAGAAAGTCCTTTCCAGGGAAAATGTATTTATAATATGTTCAAGATAAACATATGACAAAGAACAGAACAATAACCGATCACTACACAGCCAATTGTGCCTCACATGAAATTCACATGAAATGGGCATCACGTAAATTTCACATGAAAATTCATGTAAAATTGATATATAAATTTCACATAAGATTTATGTGAAAAATATTTCACATGAATTTCACATAAATTTCCTTCACATGAATTTCACATGAATTTTTCGAAGTGACCTTCACAGGAAACTGAAGTCACATAACATCTATGTTAAAATCTTCACATGAATTTCATGCGAAAAATTTCATGTAAATTTCATGTTCGTGCTCGTTTCACATAAATTTCATGTGAACTTTCATGTAAAGTTCATGTAAATTTCACATGAATTTCATGTGAGGCACAATTGGCTGTGTAGAGATATGAATTGCTATGTCAGGTTTTTGATTTCGAAATCAGTGAATGAAAGAATAACATTAAAAGGGAAATGAGAATCCATAATTCACAGTCATAAGGCTTTCAAATCCTTGAAAAAATTATTCTTGCCAATTATTCATTTAATGAAGACGACTCTACATCCTTATCTCATTTTCTTCAGAAATCATGACACTAACAATTTTGAAAAAAAAATTATCCTTTGTTTTTTTTAGGTGTTTACTGAAAAAATCCAGGAATATGTTTAACAAGGAATAAAGAGATAGTATAAATTCAACTTGCAGGCTGAGGATATAGCTCTGAAGTTCTTGGTCCTGAAATTGAAAAAAAAAAACCGACATCGATATATCAATTTGCCAAATAAATTCGTACAATATTTGTTTTGTTTGATTTATCTTTTTATTTAGGCTGATGCCACGTTTAACTTATATTAGACAGATACATTTCTCAACTGGCATACATTCATACTAAATTAGGAAAAATATATTTAAGCTAACAGTTTCTGTTGGCATTAGTTATGAATATGATTACAATGTTTTCAAATGATTAGTGCAAAACCCATTGAAAGAAAGCCAGAATTCACAAACATTATTGAGAGATTTAACATTCACACATCTTTTGTTACTTACGCTTCGTAGATGCTTAATCAAATTGATGAAAACATTGCTGATTGTATCAAGAAAACATGTTAGGCAATAATGGGTGGCGCTTCTTATCTGTCCTCTCTGTTCTTAAGTCGAACTCCTCGGGTGATAACATACATAAGCTCGATACAACCGGCAGACAAGGACTGTTCACTACCACTAAAAAAAGTATACAATCAAGTAAATAATTCTAAATTCTTTATGAGATTTTATCTAATTGTTTCCTTTCTGAACTTGAAAAATCTATTAAAATTGGCTTCTTATTACTCAAAATTATGAATTGCGATTACAACGAAACTTTTTATCCACACATTTTTCTTTCAAAAATTGTCATTTTAATATAAAAAATGATAAAAGTTAAAAAGAGTACATGTACATATTTGAGTTACCTTTGTTACAAATGATTTCAGTTAGATTCATTTTCAAAATCATACAGCACTGGATTCGAAACTGTTCTTTTCCAACGGTATCATGAACAGAAATCTTGTATACAAATTTACGGATAACTGTATTTCATACGCATCCCTTTTTTATATCCATTAACGAATTCATCTGTGTTGCTTGGACCCTGTGTTTTGCTATCTTGTTTGTATGTTCAACGTCTTTAAATTCAATAGCATCATTTAAAACCTGATAAATGGTAATCTGACAACGAGAAAATTATTTTACACTACAGTTGTTCTTTGAGAGTTTTAGGTAACTGGTCAAGTAGGAGGGTCATTCGTGCATAATCCGGATAACCACACCGTTTGCTTTTTGAGGGGCAGATTGTCGTCCAAAGTCGGCACCGATTGCCGATTGATCATGTACGCGTAGTCTTTTTGTGTTATGTTTATATGTTGTATGTCTCTTTTACGCCTCTTACTATGCTTTCTACTTCGTGTGTTCGCATCAAGTTTATTTGGGCATTGCCTTCGGTACTGTAACCAAGTTCCCTACTTCATTTTAACAGTGGAAACGTTGACTATATGAAAGTGTTACGCTTAATAGTCACTTTACCATAGATGTAGTCATGCATTTGTAACATAGTATATGATCCGAAAGGGTGATCCTGATTACTGCCCAATTGTATACCAAAGTGAAAACTAAACATAATGCTACTGGTCTTACTAGACATTTTTCAGTGTAAGAGATTTGAGTTAACAACTACGATACCAACACATTAGGTCCATCTCAAAATGTAACTAGGAATATAAAGACACGAAACGTACAATGCAAATTGCATGAAATGTTGAAGCATTGCAGATCTTGTAGTTATGTCATACCTCAGTGGAGTGTTTCAGCTTTGAAGACGTTTAACATTTGTCCTACGTGTCACTTAACTAAAATAAGCTTGTGTATGGTTGGAGATTTTTCCTTTAGATTTCAACTTTTAGCAGTCTTTAATGTCTATAATAGGGTATTCAAATTGATCTTAAACATATGAAAAAGTTACAGTTTAACCGTAAATTCGAAGAAAATTTCGTTTGATATTATCCTTATCAGTAACTCAAGAAATGTTATATTCTACGTCTATATAAGACCGGTTATGTTTAACTGACTTAGAATTGTTTCAAGGGGTATTGCTGCGAACGTTAAAGCAGCACATTCTAATTTAATTAGGTAAACTTTGAATAATCCCGTATTGTAATCTTAAATTATCATTAACATTTTCATGTAAGGCCGAATATCGCATTTGGGATATCACTGATAGATCAGAAGCAGGTGATTGTAAGGATGCTTCCAAAATCATTAGAACCATTACTGAATATCTTGTGAAATTCGTAAAGGTATAAGTTAAAAAAGTAAATAAAACATCAATTAAATTCAGAAAAGAAAGCAATAATTTTCCATGCCCTGGGGGGATTTTTAAATAAATATATTTGCATAAAACAGAAAAAAGAAAAAAAGAATGTTCTTCAACGTTTTTGGAAAACTGAAAATGGGGGAGCTTTATGTCACAACATGAAGGGTATTACATGTAAGTATTAACAGAGAACGGCCAATATTATCAGTTATTAGGTTTATAGAAGTATATAGAAAAGAAAGGAGGGGATCTCCAACACCACCTAGTTGCAGCACCAACAGCAACCTCCCAAAACATCCACTGTATAACACAAAGCAGGCACGCAAAGAAAGAGACGCAGTGGTACAAGGAACGTCAAATCACAGAAAAAAAAAACACAAATCACTACAAATAAACCAACGAGACCAATATGCAAACGGTACCAACATAGGACGACCATCTGCCACGTCAGTAGCAGACAGTGTCGATATCATGAATTACGTGCGCACAACCCTCCCACTTTTCCGATTACCCAGAGGTCTCGAAGAACGTACAATTGTGGTGTAAAACAACCTCCTCGCTGTCAGATGACCACACACAAACAAGACCGCAAAACACAGGGCCCAAGCAACACAGATGAATATGTAAATGGATATAAAAAGAGGGCATGCGTAATACAATCTATGCTCTGCCGGCTGTAGCGAGCTCATGTATGTTATCACCCGAGGAGTCCGACTGACATTCAGAGAGGACAAGTGGTTGGGGCACTGTCTACTCTAAAGAGGTTTGGACAGTGCCCGTCATGGAGTCCCGTCGTCACATTAAGTCAGAGTGCAAGTATTAAGGATGCGCTGGTATAAGACTGTAGATTTGTCAAGTACCAAGCCCAGTGTCCGTTTGGTGACATTAGGATCATATCCATTGTAGAAAAGGCGTTTGATAATTCTGACGCATTTTTTTATGGTTATTCTGTCTACCTTTGATCCTTCTTATTTTGTTGATCATGTCACCATAAAATGCAGGTTGCGAAATACCCAAATTTATATACTCAGACAGTCATCATGAGGCGGTAGGCTTTGGCCTAATAGGAGGCAATCACGTAATGTGATATTCGCAACCCAATGAGAAGAAAGTAGTCCGAGGTGCAATAATATTTAATATCATAGATTATGAGATAAAAAAAGCCTAAATAATTGATCTAAACTAGAAAATGCCACGACGATCATTCATATATTCTCTTCCCGTAAGTATCAGATGAAGACCATTGATTGATGTCCGCGTAAGAGTAAAGTTCAAGAGTATTCAACTTGACTGAATGAAATTTTAAAATACTAGCTTTTATGTATGTGCCCTTTGTGAGATTTGTTGAAATGTCGAAAGGTACTCATAAAATAATTGAAAACACCACGTTTGCACTGTAAACCGTAAGACAAAGTAATATACCTAAGACTTAAAAAAACAAAAGACGACCAATAATGTATAGCTATGATGCGATACCACATAATGACAAATATGGATAATGACCATATCCCAATACATAGCACAAAATCGATAATTCTGATAATCATAAACCGAAGGCATACAAAACCAGGATAAAACAAGAACCAAAAAAAACCCAAAGAAAAACCTCCACCATATGAAAAGAAGCGGAGTGAAACCAGGTGCCCAGGAAGAGTCATGGGTCACACCCGCCGCATCAATTCAGTAGAACTGTCACATCCGGTTACTTCCATTTCGGAAGACATAGAGTACAATCTATGGTTGGATTGTTCAAATGGTCTATGACAGAATATCATCCACCATTCTGGAGAGTGGGACATCATAGTGTATGACGAGTTCCCCATATCCCAGTCAGTATCTCCTGCTTGCTTGCATGCAACACCCGTCACTTCAATTCGGTAGAATTGTCACATCCGGTTACTTCTATTTCGGAAGATACAAGTATATTCGGTGGTTGAATGGTTCAATTGACAAATATGGATAATGACGATATCCCTGTATACAGCACAAATCGATAATTCAGAAAATCAGAAACCAAAGGCATACAAAATCAGGACAAATCAGGAACCAAAGCAAACAAACAAAAACCTCCACCACATGAAAAGAAGCGAACTCCCGATATGGGAGTGAGACCAGATACACAGGAAGAGTAAGCATCTCCTGCTTGTATGCAACACCCGCCGCATCAATTCAGTAGAACTGCCACATCCGGTTACTTCCATTTCGGAAGGCATAGAGTACAATCTATGGTTGGATTGTTCAAATGGTCTATGACAGAATATCATCCACCATTCTCAAGAGTGGGACATCATAGTGTATGACGAGTTCCCCATATCGACTGTAGAACTTCCTCAGTGACGATGTTAGTCGGTAACAAACATATCCCTGACTGAGAAGCTTATCTGAAAGACGCCTACGCGGGTATGTTAAGGCGTCCCATGGAAATATCATCACCTTTATCGCACCTTTGTAATGGACACCTCTTTCTCTCAATAAAATATACTTTAATCAAAAGTATGAATATGTACTTTATAGAAGGAAAGTCAAGGGTCATTGGCGAGTTCTGCAGGTGTGCTGAAAGTCACGTGATCGCTATTTATAGCACATATACACAGTACGAAAAAGAAGCTTCCAGCGCAAGTTGTTCCACTAATTTCTCATTGAACTTTTGGTTTATGTTGTGTAGAGAAATGTTCAAATTTCATATATCTTGCTACGACAAGTCATGAATTCCATATATTTATGGATTAAATTAAGGAATTCTACGGCGCACCCTGGTTTTTGCGTTACACCTTCAATGACTACGTCCCTGTATAGGTTTAATATAATCAAAGCTCTAAAGGTACTGAGTGCGAATAGCCAGAATAATATCACTTATAATGTATGACTTTAAATATTGTGTTTACAAAGTTATATTTGTTCCTGAACACCTTCGTAAGTTTGTAGGCCAGTTTATGGACGTATAAAGACAGAACTAAAATGCAAATCCATAATGTTGTCGTAATGGATTGAAAGATGATGACTGACAGTGAACATGAAAATTATATAACATCACATTAAATCTACCCCTCCCCCTAAAAATACAACAATCCAATATGACTATCGATTGATGATTCCATAAACAAAGGAAAGAAGACGAATCTTATTTTCTAATTTGATCCCCACTCTCTCTTTAACCTTTCATGTTCAATGTTAGGTGTGTGCTACGAATTTGAAGGAAATTCACTTCTTTATAGTATATAAAAACATGATACATCCTAAACGGGAATATTTTGATCTTTTATTTTTCATAATTGTTAATATCATATTTCATGATGGAAGTTCCTAATTTTTCCATCGTATACAGATTTTATTTTGTGAAGCGGGGCAAATTAAGCCTACTTGAAGTTAATTTTACGTTTCATATCTTTATCGATAGCACCGTTTCATTTATATGTTGTCCACTAAAACAGATAATCACCTGGTAATGGAAAGGGGTTTCCAGCACACAGCCTGTGTTCATCATGTTCATCTCAGTACATACAGATGCAATTTTTCATTAGGTCATGCATGTACATAACACGACAGCTCGATTCATATAGATATAATTCATTGATTCAGACAGTGATCAGACTTTATACCGATCATGACGCTGACGCAGTCCCAAGGTACATGTAAACAGAGTAACATCATTTATACATACTCAGTAGACGGGGCTCCCATGAGTGAAGAAATCAGGCAATCGCTATGTGCTATTCGCACAAAAAAAAACAAGTTGTCGTAGCAAGAACTATATAGATAAATCATGAGAGACTCGATTTACACCAAACTTCTTTCAATTTATTTTGAGGAACAACTTGCGCTAATCTATTTTCTATGAGTACCCCTAAAAGTTATCCTCCCGAGAACCATTTCAAACGTTCAAGTGATGCGCGATTGACAGGGGGAGATAATTTCTCAAAAACGTTTCAGTACAGGTACATTTCGACAAAAATTCATATTCTTCTGTCTCAAAATCGGCATGATCAAGTGAATTCGGCAAGAATTAAATTTTTCTTGAAGAATTTGAAGTGTAGAGTGTCAATATTCATTATAATATGTTGTTGAAGACATAGAGTAATGTACAAATCCAATGGAAGTCATGATCTAATGCAGTAGATTAGAATACTCTTCATTAAAGAACCCTTTGTGCGCCCCTCTGCTTTTCTATATTGCAATATTTATCTGTGACAATGTTTTCAAGTTTCTATTGATTTTCAAATAAATTCATAATTTGATTTAAGCATCATTTTAATTAAAGGTACGGTGTCCCTAAAAATTAATTTATTTTACAAAATTTTATTATGCAAAATCTTTCTTTTCAAATCAAAGTTTGTAAAATTAATATTCTCGTTTGTATACATAAATTCAAATTTTCATGCGACCCTTACGCATACTTTCGCAGTTATAACCGTTTGAAAAGTTAACGTTATTTTTAATTTTGGCTGCGCAGCTCCAATTCTTTTCACTAGCGCCACCTACAATATATTGCGTTTTTACAACAGAGGTATATGGAGATTTAATTTTACAAATTCGACGATGTTATCGTCGTTACTGCAAATTTTCAAAATAAAACATTTCATGGCTTCTTTTTCCTGAATCTAGACCTTTCAAAATAAATTTTACGTTTTCAATAAAAAAAAATCAGAGACGCTGTATCTTTAACGGTTCTATTATTTTATCACTAACTTAATAGCTTTTATCACTATATAGCCATGTCTTTCTGATTCATTTGTACTATCCATTCATTTCAATTATTTTTCTTTCTGCTAGTCAGAATGCTTGGAGGAGGGGTCAGATGAAGCGTCGAGTCTTCTTAAATTATTTTTCGTCACCCAGGAAACCTTTTTATTTATTTATTATTAATACGGGTCCATAATTGTTCACGAGAGAGAGAGAGAGAGAGAGAGAGAGGGGGGGGGGGGGGTATTACTAGCTTATATATTTGTAGGTGGCGGGGGCGGTTCTGATAGCAAATATACGATTTTTAACAAGCTTTAAGTGAAGCATATTCATTTTGTAATTCCTTCATTAAATTACATGTTACATACGATAGAAATACAACAAGGGTTGGAAGGATCCTTATCGGGGAGAGGGGGGGGGGGGGAGGGTCATGCCTGCCCATGCAGGGTGATGAATCCTGTTATACATGTATGTAATACTGCTCCTTTTAAAGTTCAAGCCTACAAGTTCAAGTTTATCTAATTTTACCTCCGGAAGAAATATTTCAATCTACTGCTTATCGGGATGATTAACATACAGAAAAAAAGGAAAAGGATATGATCAGTACTACTTTAAAACTATAATAATGTACCAATCTCGCATAATCATGACCGGCCATGCTCTTGACAATGGATGTAAGTGACGTGAAACTGCGATTACCTCTCCACTCAGGAAAAAGCCGGAAAATACAATTTTATGCAAATATGCAATGTTCAACGTCAGAGGCACCGAAAGGAGAAACCTCCACTCTGTCGAGATAAATCTATATTTACATGTATACTTAATTGAAACCTGTATCTCGCCATCATCGACAAAATTTTTACTTTGTCTGCCAATAACATTCTTTATTTTATCACCACATTTTTCGAATTCGTGAGAGGAAGGGGCGGGGGGGATATCCATCTTTCAGCTTTGTATAAAATCATTCGGTCATTGTTTTCCTCATTCTAAGATGAAATCCATGGTCATATTTAGACCAACAACCCAGTATTATATACATGTATTATAGGCTGTACCACCCTGCACGATGGGCAGGCTTGAACACCCCTCCCCCCTTCATAACTCCTTATTATTTAAATTTAGATCTGTACATTATTTAGAAACAAAGGACGGAAGATTTGCTATGATCAATTTCAACAGATTTCAATATAAATAAATAAACAAAATAACTCAGCAGCTCTGTATTTATCAGGTGATAGACGTGAACTCCTTTGTATATGTACATTTAGAATGGCATCCTTTATCACAAGAATTGAATACCTCTGTGAAAACCATAATGCGTTAGGACTGTAACTTTGTGAGAGTAACATGTCAGTCTTGTATAACAAAGTATCTTTGAGTTGACAGTGGTGTAGCTACAATGTATGCTAAAGCATCCACTTTTCCTCTAAAATTCCTCAATTCAGTAAAAAATTTCCTCCCTCTGGGGTTTTTTTTGTAAGCTGCTGGAGGTAAATCTTTATTTGCATTCGACCTCCTTCATTGCCATTCGAATGTCCTAAGCTTCTGAACTCATTTTCCTTGTATCATGAAAGTATTCACTTAGTTTTGCCCAAGCTACGCAACTGATAGAGCGGCTAGAGCCCATGATTAAAATAAAACACCATGATATCCATATGTTAATAGACATCAGAAAGACTCCAAATGTAGGCTTTTATAGTTTAGGATTAAATATATCACAAATTCATGTACTTCTTTACAATAAAAGATCTTTATTGACACATTTTTTAACATTTGACAGACACTTGACGTGACATCTTCTTGCTGGCATTCGGGTAAAGTTATATTTTCTTCCAAATGCAAATCTCTGAAATTCGAAGAAAATTCAAATTTAGGTAAATAAATAATTTTTTTTGTATCAAAATGTAATTTCTTACAGAACCTTTTAGGGTTTTTGGTGTACTGTTAATTTAACTTCTTCACAAGTCAATAATTATAACTTAAAAAAAAAGAAAATGATGTTAACAGTTATAGATTTTCAAACTTCAACTATGTATATATATATGGGAAGATATTTTTACACTCAAGTCTCTAAGAAAATTATATATCATATATATACCTGGTCATTGAAAAGTTCTTTCAATTATGATTCTGGGCTAATGCAGCATTCAACACTGATCCAGTGCCAAAATATTTCTGTTTTGTTTTTTTAATGAGATGATTGAATATGTAATTTTCATCAGTCTGAAATACAAATGAATAAAAAATAAGTGTTATAAATTGTATAATACAAAGTAGTTTCACTGTTACATACTTAAACAGTACACATGCATGTCCCACATCCACCCCACCCCAACCCCTTTCCCATTTTTTTTCTCCTCGTAAAGTTTACCTTTGTCATGCATATGCTTGTATCTAAATAATATATCGTAGCAGACACCGATGATATGGAAAATAAAGTAATAACAATAGCGCTATAACCATACTTTTTTTCACAGCATTGATGCAATAATATTCCTATACGACACATGCATCATATGACACACGTGTACTCCGTCAGTACTGTAAACAAGGTACATAAAAAGAATGATTTCGTACATTTTTAAATAGTTTTGTCTTTGATTACATATATGATTGAGTATATTAGGATATTTTCTCTGTGCAGCATCTCTGTTTTCATGTAATTTTAACAAATACATACCATTTTCTCAATTTTTCTTATCACCCGCCTTGTCAACTGTCGGATCGCACCTTCCATCGCTTCTCAGGCTTCTCAGTAACGCAGAGGTCCTTAACAACGCAAGGGGGTCACAAAGTGCACTCAATAGATTGGGGGTCTTCTAAAAGGTATATTGAATAGACGGAGTGTCAGCGATTGAGTTAAAGTACATGACATTTAAAACTGATAACTTTCATCCTTTGAATTTACAAAATATCATAAAAATTAATTGAATTACTGTGTTGCTACCGTACTTGACGACACGGAGTCTATGACGTCAAATGACGTTACGTTATTTCGCGGCAAATTTTTGACGTAATATTCCATGGGACGCCTTAACATACCCGCGTAGCTCTCAGAACAAAATTCGTATATCTGGTACTTACTCTGGCATAGCGTATCAACTGAGATATGAACACGCCATAAGTAGGCGATGAAGGGATGTTGCTACTCAGAAAAGGAAAGTTTGTCATGCTAAAATTGAAGTCGTCATAGAGTGAGGTGTTCATGTGACCATCAGTGTCGTAGGACAGCATTATGACCAAATAGGATGCTGAATTATTTGTCTCTTTTGTAGTTTCTTTGACTTCAAGCTCCGAAGGATAGATACTGCTGAGGTAATTGGCGAATTTTTGATAATTGATGGACAACACATCGTCTATGTATCTGTAAGTGAAGTTTAAGTTAGAAGCTACGTATCTATTCCCTTCAGAGACCAAAGATTGAATGAATTCAGCTTCGTACGAGTAAAGAAAAATGTCGGCAAGGAGTGGGACACAATTGGTTCCCATTGTTATTCTGACAATTTGCTGGAAGACCTTTGCTCCAAACACACACACAAAAAAAAGTTGTCGATCAGAAAGTTAAATATCCGATTAATATCTGTTTCAGTGTACTTTTCTTTTACCAAGTTGGTTTTGTCATAGTTAACAACAATGAATTTGCATTTGCGACTGCCGTTCTTATTTGTAAACGCATAACTTATAATTTTTGCGAGTCTTTCTTTCAATTTAGAATGTGGGATTGTAGTGTAAAGTGTCGAAAAATCAAAGGCTTTTATCGAATGGACTCTACTAAAATGAGTGGATATCAGATGTTCTAAAAACTCCTTCGAAATCTTTAAAATCCACATATGGTTAATACCACTGCGAGAATATACTGTCGAAATATATTTTTGAAGCCCAGATTTGATTTCAAATAAAACTTTGGTGAGTAAGATCGATACATATTTGGTAGAACATTTGAGGAACCAGCGATGAACGTTGTTTGTACGGATTCTTATGCATTTTAGGTATGCAGTTTAGGTGGTAAAATTAAATCTTAATTGTTAGTCTCGAAGCCAAATGAAGCAAGAGCTGATTTGTGCTTATCTATTATTTCAGAGGCAGAAATGTTTATTGGGGTGTAAGTGGGATTTCCAGGTGTCAAATTTAAACCCAACTCTTTAAAAAGATTGTCGAAAAAGTACAAGTAAATGTGTAATTATTTGAGGCTTTTTTCTGCTGGTGTGATGACATAATGTTCTTGGAGGTAGGCAAGCTCTGTGATAACTTTAAAGATATACTCGAATCTGGTGTTCACAGTTGATTTTAATCGGTAAATTCTAGATAAAAGTAACCCTCTGATGGATTTTATCCATTCGGAAAGGGTGTCGAGCTGTACATCCTCTTTCTTTGCCCAACGTCCTGCATATTCCTCACAAGAGTCCATGATAATTTTGAAAGTTTAGTTCCATGTAAAGGACATACTTTCTCTATATTTGGGACCCTTTTTTAAACAATTCTCTCAACTTGTCGTTATTGACTATACTAAGGTCACCAGTAATAACGTGTCCACAAGGAGAGTAGTTGAAATCCGATGAAAGAACATCCGCAAGGAAGTGGATGTAGTGAGGGATTACTTAAATCAATACACTGCAAGAATCGTTTGTTATTGTAAATTTAAGATGCAATTGTTGGTGTGTAGCTGTAGGAAATACAAGGAGTTTCCTTTTTTTATATGGTGAGGTTTTTTTCTGTGACAGTTTTGTGATTCGAAATTTGACCAAGATTCAATTTACCAATACCTTTGTTTGCAAATCTTACTTTAATGAAAGAACGGTTTGTTTTCTACTCTGAAGATGACTTCTTGTAGTCTGTATTCCGGGGAACGTGTATCGGTAAATGTGAGGTCCTTCGTATATTCGTAGATTTGGTGTAACTTCCGTAAAGGAACAGTCCAGAGTATAATTTTGTACGAATATAATGCAGGCCTAGAGGCTTCTTCAAAAATGGAACCAAGCCATTGAAGGAGAAACTATGCATCTCAGGCCTATTATATTTACGAATGCCATGACTAGTCACATTTCAATATGTCAATATGTCTTCGATGAAAATTTAAACATGTTAAATTCTAGAAATCTTGTAAACTATCCGCTTATCATTTTCCGATGTGGAAATTTGACACTGATATAAATCGATTAATTTTCGGCTGTATTCAATATTTTCCACGTTTTTAGGGTTTTTTTTTCTCCAGCAATCCATTTTATGTATGAAAAAGCAGGATCAAATAAATAACATAAAATAGGAAAAAACGTTAAGAAAATGTCAAACATCAAATTCAATAGCACAATTTAAGAGCAGATAAATTTGCAGCATGGATCAGACATGCTCGTTTCGGGTACTTAACCCTCGTCAGTGATCCTCAATCTAAACAATGTAATATGGCCAAAGAGTGTGAAAATTATTGTGTCCAAAAATGAACCGAAAGACGTAGAAGGATGGGTATGATGCTAAAGGACTCACGTTTTGAACTCTCAAGAAATTTTGTAACAGAAATTGTTGAATGCGTTGAAGAGACAGACGATCAACCGAACTTGATCGAACTTTGCTGCATGTGCCCTCGGGGATTCCTAATCCACCAGCAGCGACACTCACCAAGTGGTACAAATGTTAAAGGTCTTAAAATTCAAAAGCATAAATATTACAACAGAAAAAATTATCATGTATGCGTTTACACTTTAACTCTGTTGATATTAATCATATATGCCGTGCTGTTCTTCATGTTTTATTATGTGATTATATAACAATGTTTTACTAGTACGTAGTGTCCAGCTGTGATTAAGTACCCGAAACGTGCATGTCTGGTCCATGCTGTATATGCATCTGTTCTTAAATGATGCTATCGATTTGAAGACGTTTAACGTTAATGTAAAGTCGACCTATTAGGAAAACCCTCCTAATCTTGTCGCTGTGGTATATAACTGTATAAATGTATGTCTTGTTGGAAATTATTTTGTTTTCTTAACTTGTTTATCTGTATTTATTTTAAACACATATCTAATTCGTCTATGGCCTTGGAATAGAGTAAAGATGTATTGAACATTATTAAGAGTGTCAAGAAAAAAAATGCAAGCTTACCAAAGAAAGATAACTCTGATAAGGTACGTTCGTATCTGTGGTTTAATAATTATCATTTATACCATGGCTGATATACTATAGAGAGATGAAAAGTTCCTATATGAAATAACATGGATAACACTTAATGTTGATATCTAATCAAAGAATAGTTCCAACAAATGCGTTTGAAATTTTTTAACATTTTACTCAGTCAAGGGAAGTACATCTGTCATTAATTCAAGCAATGTATGTTACAAAGTTGCTTGTTTGATTTAGGTTAAACAGTGCAGCGTTTTACTCCCTGTTCCAAAATTATCAATGGTAAAAAAAAATGGTTGCCTGTAAGATAACAAGAAAGAATATGTACATGCCTATTGAAACAGATAATAAGGTTGTCACTAGCCGTAACTTTAGTCAATTGTCTATTCTTAATATGTATACTTAATGTTATGGGGCACTTCATAAATGATGGCTTAATAAAGAACTTATAGTTGAACCCATTTCCGAATTATATAACAAGGAAATAACTATTCACTTGTAAGAGGGCCTATCTCCTTTACTTTGTTCTTACCAAGTACATGCACGCTTGATGATAGATAGATTATCTCCAAAAAGGACAAACAATCAATGACACATACTATGCTTCGCTTCTGACATAGATACGGGAAAACATTAAACTTAGGCGCCGCGTAAAGCTCACTATTTAAAGGTGTGGTTCCATCAAGACAATGCTCCTGTTCACAAGGTTGTCAATGCAATGGCTGCCATTCAAGATTATGGCTATAATTTTATTGAACATTCACCTTATTCACCTGATCTTCTTGGATATAATCTATCAGCAGGATACCTTCAGACACTCATCTATTCCCAAAACTGAAAGCAGCCATTTCTTGCAACCACCTTAAGTCCGATGATGATATTATACTTGCAGTAGATGGCTTTCTGACCAGTCTAGATAAGGAATTTTCTAAAAGTGGTATTCAGGCTCTTAAACATCGGTTGCAAAAATGTACAGATACGGAAAGGGATTATGTAGAAAAAATGCAAAATGTCAGATAAAATTCAAATCCATCAATACGAGGCTCACAACATATCAATCAGGTCTCGTACTATTGACCTAACACTATGAATTGATTGAGTCTTCCAATCAATAAAGTTATACATGTGTGATGGGAATAACCGTGCTAAACAAGTTTTTTGTTGATCATGTAATACCGTAAATAAAGTATGCCTTGTTATTTGACAATTTTGTTTGTTTTCACTTCGGTATAAAAAAAGATCATCTAACATCGACCGACATCAGAAATATACCAAGTATGCAAGAGGTAGTTCATTAAATATAATATTCTATGTTCTATGTTATATACGAAAGATATCCATGTGGGTGTATTGTAATCATGTATAATCATGTATGTGATATTTTCAAAAAAGTTCATTGTTCATTAAAGTGTCTTTATGGTATAAACTGGCTTGTCATTTTTGTAAGATCAAAAATAGTAGAACTTATATATTTAACATTTTTGTGACTAGAATATACAATTATTAACTGGGAATGAGGGCAATATATGATTGATTGGACCTGAAGATAAAATATCCGAGGACCGAAGGCTATATTTTGTCTGAAGGTCCAACAAATCATATATTGCCTTAATTCCCAGTCAATAATTGTTTTGTTATACCTCACTTCAATACTGCACCTACGAACCGATTGGCCCGGCGTGTTTACAAACATTTTCGTCGATAAGAGAAAGAGCGCGGAAAAATGGTAAGAGTTTATAACGACATCAATGACGTGACGTCATAAACGATGTGACGTATCGGTCAATAATTTTATGAACTATTGCCCAAGGGTCAATATTGATGTAACTATTTACTGCTTGGTCAGATATTCGAATTTAAAGGCATTTTTCCTATGAGGATGCTATATAGAGATACTGATATGGGTGTAACAAAACAACATATTTCTGATATTGGACGTTTAACATGATATATATTTCAATATTGCCAAGCATTCTATCCACGACGAATATGAAGGATTCCTGCTGGGAAGGAGACTAACCTCCAATATACTATTTCCCAGAGATTCCGTATGACGCTTTACAATTATTTTTTTTACATATCGAAGGTCATACATATTTAGTTCCTCCTATATCATGTACATTTTGAAACATGAAAGTAGGAAAAAGAGCTACAAATAAATCAATTCCTAATGTATCCATTTCCTCTTTTCTACGTAAGTTAAGCCGGAAATATGTATAAATGTTTTGGTCGATCTATCCTTGTGCCGGCTTATACCGCTGTTTATTGTTTGCATTTAAGGAAATTAGGAATAACTGACACTTATCCACAACCGACAGATTTTCTCTGGAGAATAAGCGTTTGACATTAAATTAGCAAATTCTTTTTCTTTTCAAAGAATAAGGCAAAAACTACTCTTTGAAGTGTCATGAACAATTCAAAAATAAGAGGGAAGAAAAAGACATGGCCTTTCAAATAATATAATGGCGTTCGTAATTCATCATCGTAGAGCAGTATCAATTTGTTTATTTAAATGAGTTCAGAAGATTCTGGCGATAATCTCAACAGCACTCACAATAGAGCACCAACTAGAGCATCGACGGACCCCTTACAAGCTAGAGGTGGGACCAGGTGCCCCGGAGGAGTAATACAACGAAAAGTTGCAAACATATCCAATAGGAATAGATGTCATGTTTATTCATGTTACAATTTTGAGAAAAGGCCATCAAAATCTTTGGAAATGCCACGAGCCGCCTTGTACTGATAGTGCTTAGGCCGAAAACAATACAGTTCAACAACACTGCTCTGACTTCAGTGAAAGAAATCCGCAGTGATTTAATCAGAAATAAATATCAGATTAAACTACACAAACAAACATCTTCCCTGAAAAAAGACGCTTAACATCAATACCAAATTGTCCAACAAGATGACTTTTGAATGTCATCCGCCATTATCAAATTAATTATGTACATACAACCCTCCAATACACCCAAACCAACAACCGCTGTATCACCACTATTAATGAGTTTTACTACCCCAACAACTACTGTATCACTACTAATAATGATCACTACTAACAATGAGCATTACTACTCGAACCAACAACTGCTAAATCACTACTAATAATGAGTATTACTACCCCAGCAACTGCTGTATCACTACTAATAATGAGTATTACTACCCCAACAAACTACTGCTGTATCACTACTAATATCAATGAATATTACTACTCCAACGAACAACTGCTACATCACTACTAATAGTGAATATTACTACCCCAACCAACAACTGCTAAATCACTACTTCTAGTGAGTATTACTAATCGAACCAATAACTGCTAAATCATTGCTACTAATGAGTGTTACTACCCCAACAAACAACTGCTAAATCACTACTAACAATGAGTATTACTACCCCATCCAACAACTGCTGTATCACTACTAATAATGAATATTACTACCCCAAACAACTACTGCTAACTCACTACTAATAATGAGTATTACTACCCCAACCTACAACTGCTTAATCACTACTAATAATGATTATTACTACCCCTAACAACAACGGCTGTATCACTTCTAATGATGAGTATTACTAACCCAATTAACAACTGCTGTATCACTACTAATAATAAATATTACTATATCCCAACCTACAACTGCAAAATTACTACTAATAATGACTACCCCAACCAACAACTGCTAAATCACTACTAATAATGATTATTACTACATGTACCCCAAACAACACTTACTGTATCACTACTAATAATGAGTATTACTACCTCAACAACTGCTTAATCACTACTAATAATGAGTATTACTAACCAAAAACTGCTGTATCACTACTAATAATGAATATTACTAACCAACTACTGCTGTATCACTACTAATAATGAGATTTACTAACCCAATCAACAACTGCTGTATCACTACTAATAATGAGATTTACTAACCCAATCAACAACTGCTGTATCACTACTAATAATGAGTATTACTATCCCAATCAACAACTGCTGTATTACTATTAATAATGAATATTACTACCCCAACAAACAACTGCTAAATCAATACTAATAATGATTATTACTGCTCCAAACAACAATTGCTGTATCACTACTAATAATGAGTAATACTAACCCAATCAACAACTGCTGTATCACTTCTTATAATGAGTATTGCTACCCCCAACCAACAACTGCTAATTCACTACTAATAATGAGTATAACTACCTAAACCAACAACTGCTAAATCACTTCTTCTTATGAGCATTACTACTCGAACCAACAACTGCTAAATCACTGTTACTAATGAGTATTACTACCCCAACCAACGACTGCTGTATCACAACTAATAATGATTATTACTACCCCAACCAACAACTGCTAAATCACTACTAATAATAAGTATTACTTCCCCAACCAACAACAGCTAAATCACTACTACTAATGAGTAGTACTACTCGAACCAACAACTGCTAAATCAGAACTTCTAATTAGTAATACTACCCCAACCAACAGCTGCTATATCACTACTAATAATGAGTATTACTACCCCAAACAACAACTGCTATTTCACTGTTATAATAAATAATATGACCCCAACCAGTTGCTGCGGTATTGATACTAATAATGAGTATTATTACTCTAACACAAAAATCCTGCATCACTACTATTAATGAGTATTACTACCCCAACCAACAACTCATGTATCACTGATAATGATGAGTATTACTACACAACCATCAATTTCTGTATCACTTCTAATAATGAGTATTACTACCCCAACCAACAACGCTTTATCACTACTTATAACGAGTATTACTACCCCAACCAACAGCTGCTAAATCACTACTAATAATGAGTATTACTACCCCAACAAACAACTGCTAAATCACTACTAATAATGAGTATTACTACCCCATGCTAACTCCCTCAATGGTATACTTTAACTGTATACTGTAGCTATAGAAAAGTCAAGTACAGTGCTCAATTTTCTCTGATATCTTCAACTTCAGGTTCATATCGAGGGGAGCTATGAGTTTTGCTATTAGTTCGATCTGCATGAGAACTATATCGTTTCAATCATAACACTATTGCTTTTTTTTAAATAAAACCATGTTTTCAGCAAGGTATTCGGTATCTTACAACTTTACCATTAGCTGATAACGTAGCAAATGGTAATCCAGAGTGCGTTAGGGTTAGTGGGTCCTGTAGGATATCACTGACGAGGGTTAAGTACTCGAAACTTACATGTTTGGTCCATCCTGTAAACTTATCTGTTCTTAAATGATGCTATTGAATTTGAAGACGTTTAACATAATTTCCAATCCATCCTGCAACGTCTTTCGGTAAATTGTGAATGAAAAAATTATACGCCCTTTGGCCATGTTCCTTTGTTAAGACTGAGGGGATCACTAACGAGGATTAAGTACCCGAAACGTGAAAGTCTGGTATATGCTGCAAATTCATCTTTTCTTAAAATGATACTATGAATGAGAAGATGTCTAACATCGATACCCTTTGTACATTGGAATTGATGGTCAGTGCATAGCCTTTTATGCTGAGTGTTTTGATTGTGTCAATGTTTAAAAGGTTTTAAATTTGTTCATTTGGGCTTCCTTTGTGTCTTGTCTGCTTTGAGTGTTACGATGTTTTGCTGTAGTCATTACAGCTGCGTTATATGGGCTTCCTTTGTGTCTTGTCTGCTTTGAGTGTTACGATGTTTTGCTGTGGTCATTACAGCCGCGTTATTTGGGCTTCCTTAGTGTCTTGTCTGCTTTGAGTGTTACGATGTTTTGCTGTGGTCATTACAGCCGCGTTATTTGGGCTTCCTTAGTGTCTTGTCTGCTTTGAGTGTTACGATGTTTTGCTGTGGTCATTACAGCCGCGTTATTTGGGCTTCCTTAGTGTCTTGTCTGCTTTGAGTGTTACGATGTTTTGCTGTGGTCATTACAGCCGCGTTATTTGGGCTTCCTTAGTGTCTTGTCTGCTTTGAGTGTTACGATGTTTTGCTGTAGTCATTACAGCTGCGTTATATGGGCTTCCTTTGTGTCTTGTCTGCTTTGAGTGTTACGATGCTTTGCTGTGGTCATTACAGCCGTGTTATATTGGCTTCCTTTGTGTCTTGTCTGCTTTGAGTGTTACGATGTTTTGCTGAGGTCATTACAGCCGCGTTATTTGGGCTTCCTTAGTGTCTTGTCTGCTTTGAGTGTTACGATGTTTTGCCATGGTCATTGCAGCCATGTTATTTGGGCTTCCTTAGTGTCTTGTCTGCTTTGAGTGTTACGATGTTTTGCTGTGGTCATTACAGCCACGTTATTTGGGCTTCCTTAGTGTCTTGTCTGCTTTGAGTGTTACGATGTTTTGCTGTGGTCATTACAGCCGCGTTATTTGGGCTTCCTTAGTGTCTTGTCTGCTTTGAGTGTTACGATGTTTTGCTGTGGTCATTACAGCCGCGTTATTTGGGCTTCCTTAGTGTCTTGTCTGCTTTGAGTGTTACGATGTTTTGCTGTGGTCATTACAGCCACGTTATTTGGGCTTCCTTAGTGTCTTGTCTGCTTTGAGTGTTACGATGTTTTGCTGTAGTCATTACAGCTGCGTTATATGGGCTTCCTTTGTGTCTTGTCTGCTTTGAGTGTTACGATGTTTTGCTGTGGTCATTACAGCCGCGTTATTTGGGCTTCCTTAGTGTCTTGTCTGCTTTGAGTGTTACGATGTTTTGCTGAGGTCATTACGGCCGCGTTATTTGGGCTTCCTTAGTGTCTTGTCTGCTTTGAGTGTTACGATGTTTTGCCATGGTCATTGCAGCCACGTTATTTGGGCTTCCTTAGTGTCTTGTCTGCTTTGAGTGTTACGATGTTTTGCTGTGGTCATTACAGCCGCTTTATTTGGGCTTCCTTAGTGTCTTGTCTGCTTTGAGTGTAACGATGTCTTGCTGTGGTCATTACAGCCGCGTTATTTGGGCTTCCTTAGTGTCTTGTCTACTTTGAGTGTTACGATGTTTTGCTGAGGTCATTACAGCCGCGTTATTTGGGATTCCGTAGTGTCTTGTCTGCTTTGAGTGTTACGATGTTTTGCCATGGTCATTGCAGCCACGTTATTTGGGCTTCCTTAGTGTCTTGTCTGCTTTGAGTGTTACGATGTTTTGCTGTGGTCATTAAAGCCGCGTTATTTGGGATTCCTTAGTGTCTTGTCTGCTTTGAGTGTTATGATGTTTTGCTGTGGTCATTACAGCCGCGTTATTTGGGCTTCCTTAGTGTCTTGTCTGCTTTGAGTGTTACGATGTTTTGCTGTGGTCATTGCAGCCGCGTTATTTGGGCTTCCTTTGTGTCTTGTGTGCTTTGAGTGTTACGATGTTTTGCTCTGTTTATTACAGCCGCGTTATTTGGGCTTCCTTAGTGTCTTGTCTGCTTTGAGTGTTACGATGTTTTGCTGTGGTCATTACTGCCGCGTTATTTGGGCTTCCTTAGTGTCTTGTCTGCTTTGAGTGTTACGATGTTTTGCTGTGGTCATTACAGCCGCGTTATTTGGGCTTCCTTAGTGTCTTGTCTGCTTTGAGTGTTACGATGTTTTGCTGTGGTCATTATAGCCGCGTTATTTGGGCTTCCTTTGTGCCTTGTCTGTTTTGAGCGTTACGATGTTTTGCTGTGGTCATTACAGCCGCGTTATATGGGCTTCCTTTGTGTCTTGTCTGTTTTGAGTGTTACGATGTTTTGCTGTGGTCATTACAGCCGCGTTATATGGGCTTCCTTCGTGTCTTGTTTGCTTTGAGTGTTACGATGTTTTGCTCTGTTTATTACAGCCGCGTTATTTGGGCTTCCTTGGTGTCTTGTCTGCTTTGAGTGTTACGATGTTTTGCTGTGGTCATTACAGCCGCGTTATTTGGGCTTTCTTAGTGTCTTGTCTGCTTTGAGTGTTACGATGTTTTGCTGTGGTCATTATAGCCGCGTTATTTGGGCTTCCTTTGTGCCTTGTCTCTTTTGAGCGTTACGATGTTTTGCTGTGGTCATTACAGCCGCGTTATATGGGCTTCCTTTGTGTCTTGTCTGTTTTGAGTGTTACGATGTTTTGCTGTGGTCATTACAGCCGCGTTATTTGGGCTTCCTTTGTGTCTTATCTGCTTTGAGTGTTACAATGTTTTGCTATGGTCATTACAGCCGCGTTATTTGGGCTTCCTTTGTGTCTTTGTCTGTTTTGAGTGTAATGATGTTTTGCTGTGGTTATTGCAGCCGCGTCATTTTGGCTTCCTTCGTGTCTTGTCTGTTTTGAGTGTTACGATGTTTTGCTGTGGTCATTACAGCCGCGTTATTTGGGCTTCCTTTGTGTCTTGTCTGTTTTGAGTGTAACGGTGTTTTGCTGTGGTCATTACAGCCGCGTTATTTGGGCTTCCTTAGTGTCTTGTCTTCTTTGAGTGTTACGATGTTTTGCTGTGGTCATTACAGCCGCGTTAGTTGGGCTTACTTAGTGTCTTGTCTGCGTTGAGTGTTACGATGTTTGCTGTGGTCATTACAGCCGCGTTATTTGGGCTTCCTTAGTGTCTTGTCTGCTTTGAGTGTTACGATGTTTTGATATGGTCATTGCAGCCACGTTATTTTGGCTTCCTTAGTGTCTTGTCTGTTTTGAGTGTTACGATGTTTTGCTGTGGTCATTACAGCCGCGTTATTTGGGCTTCCTTAGTGTCTTGTCTGCTTTGAGTGTTACGATGTTTTGCTGTGGTCATTGCAGCCACGTTATTTGGGCTTCCGTAGTGTCTTGTCTGTTTTGAGCGTTACGATGTTTGCTGTGGTCATTACAGCCTTGTTATTTGGGCTTCCTTTGTGTCTTGTCTGCTTTGAGTGTTTTGATGTTTTGCTGTGGTCATTACAGCCGCGTTATTTGGGCTTCCTTAGTGTCTTGTCTGCTTTGAGTGTTATGATGTTTTGCTGAGGTCATTGCAGCCGCGTTATTTGGGCTTCCTTAGTGTCTTGTCTGCTTTGAGTGTTATGATGTTTTGCTGAGGTCATTACAGCCGCGTTATTTGGGCTTCCTTAGTGTCTTGTCTGCTTTGAGTGTTACGATGTTTTGCCATGGTCATTGCAGCCACGTTATTTGGGCTTCCTTAGTGTCTTGTCTGCTTTGAGTGTTACGATGTTTTGCTGTGGTCATTGCAGCCGCGTTATTTGGGCTTCCTTAGTGTCTTGTCTGCTTTGAGTGTTACGATGTTTTGCTGTGGTCATTAAAGCCGCGTTATTTGGGCTTCCTTAGTGTCTTGTCTGCTTTGAGTGTTATGATGTTTTGCTGTGGTCATTACAGCCGCGTTATTTGGGCTTCCTTAGTGTCTTGTCTGCTTTGAGTGTTACGATGTTTTGCTGTGGTCATTGCAGCCGCGTTATTTGGGCTTCCTTTGTGTCTTGTCTGCTTTGAGTGTTACGATGTTTTGCTGAGGTCATTACAGCCGCGTTATTTGGGCTTCCTTAGTGTCTTGTCTGTTTTGAGTGTTACGATGTTTTTCTGTGGTCATTACAGCCGCGTTATTTGGGCTTCCTTTGTGTCTTGTCTGCTTTGAGTGTTATGATGTTTTGCTGTGGTCATTACAGCCGCGTTATTTGGGCTGCCTTAGTGTCTTGTCTGCTTTGAGTGTTACGATGTTTTCCTGTGGTCATTACAGCCGCGTTATTTGGGCTTCCTTAGTGTTTTGTCTGCTTTGAGTGTTACGATGTTTTGCTGTGGTCATTATAGCCGCGTTATTTGGGCTTCCTTTGTGCCTTGTCTGTTTTGAGCGTTACGATGTTTTGCTGTGGTCATTACAGCCGCGTTATATGGGCTTCCTTTGTGTCTTGTCTGTTTTGAGTGTTACGATGTTTTGCTGTGGTCATTACTGCCGTGTTATTTGGGCTTCCTTAGTGTCTTGTTTGCTTTGAGTGTTACGATGTTTTGCTCTGTTTATTACAGCCGCGTTATTTGGGCTTCCTTTGTGTCTTGTCTGCTTTGAGTGTTATGATGTTTTGCTGTGGTCATTACAGCCGCGTTATTTGGGCTTCCTTAGTGTCTTGTCTGCTTTGAGTGTTACGATGTTTTGCTGTGGTCATTACAGCCGCGTTATTTGGGCTTTCTTAGTGTCTTGTCTGCTTTGAGTGTTACGATGTTTTGCTGTGGTCATTATAGCCGCCTTATTTGGGCTTCCTTTGTGCCTTGTCTGTTTTGAGCGTTACAATGTTTTGTTGTGGTCATTACAGCCGCGTTATATGGGCTTCCTTTGTGTCTTGTCTGTTTTGAGTGTTACGATGTTTTGCTGTGGTCATTACAGCCGCGTTATTTGGGCTTCTTTTGTGTCTTATCTGCTTTGAGTGTTACAATGTTTTGCTATGGTCATTACAGCCGCGTTATTTGGGCTTCCTTTGTGTCTTTGTCTGTTTTGAGTGTTATGATGTTTTGCTGTGGTTATTGCAGCCGCGTCATTTTGGCTTCCTTCGTGTGTTGTCTGTTTTGAGTGTTACGATGTTTTGCTGTGGTCATTACAGCCGCGTTATTTGGGATTCCTTTGTGTCTTGTCTGTTTTGAGTGTTACGGTGTTTTGCTGTGGTCATTACAGCCGCGTTATTTGGGCTTCCTTAGTGTCTTGTCTGTTTTGAGTGTTACGATGTTTTGCTGTGGTCATTACAGCCGCGTTATTTGGGCTTCCTTTGTGTCTTTTTTGCTTTGAGTGTTATGATGTTTTGCTGTGGTCATTACAGCTGCGTTATTTGGGCTTCCTTAGTGTCTTGTCTGCTTTGAGTGTCTCGATGTTTTGCTGTGGTCATTACAGCCGCGTAATTTGGGCTTCCTTAGTGTCTTGTCTGCTTTGAGTGTTACGATCTTTTGCTGTGGTCATTACAGTCGCGTTATTTTGGCTTCCTTTGTGTGTTGTCTGTTTTGAGTGTTACGGTGTTTTGCTGTGGTCATTACAGCCGCGTTATTTGGGCTTCCTTTGTGTCTTGTCTGTTTTGAGTGCTATGATGTTTTGCTGTGGTTATTGCAGCCGCGTTATTTGGGCTTCCTTTGTGTCTTTTTTGCTTTGAGTGTCATGATGTTTTGCTGTGGTCATTACAGCCGCGTTATTCGGGCTTCCTTAGTGTCTTGTCTGCTTTGAGTGTTACGATGATTTCCTGTGGTCATTACAGCCGCGTTATTTTGGCTTCCTTAGTGTCTTGTCTGCTTTGAGTGTTACGATGTTTTCCTGTGGTCATTGCAGCCGCGTTCACTTTGAGATCCCAGCTTTCTTTCACTCAAAAGGCTTTCCAATTAATTCTTCATTTTGAGATACTTGTTACATTAAATCGATTTTAATAATTTGGCTCTCTTATTAGAATATTCATTATTTTTGGTGAAAAAGAGAATCAAAAAAGTTTTGAGACATTTTAAGTATAAGGTTCATAGCCATCACTTTTGTCTTTTCGTATGAAATTGCACACAAATGATAAAATGATGTCACGTAAACCAGCTCATGTGATTGTGACGTCATTTTCATTGGTCGTTATCGGTCAAATGGTTACGTGTCAAAGTCTACGTAAATTCCTCCTTTATGTGAAACGTTAATTTGTAGTCACCATCGTTAGCTATGTCTCAACGAAGTTAAATTCTTAAATTGTTTCCAAAAAGATGCTTTGCATTTAAAGAAGTTCTCCATTCGTTGGTATTTTCACTTACATTTGTTCGGTCAAATTACAAAGTATTGGTAATTCTAAAAAAAATATTGACTCTTTTACCTATTAAACAGTGAATAATAAGCTTATCTACAAGGAAGCGATTGAACACATAACAAGACCGCAACTGCCGCCGAAATCGAATGTATAAATTGATGATGGCAGAAAAGTGTAGCACTACACATGTACATGATGACGTTGTATACATGTTGTAAATAGTACAGTACACGTGTCTCTCTGTTTATGAGGTAGATTTATAATTATATTTCGGTTTAACCATTTACAGTGTAAATTAGACAGTAGTGTTTTAAAAGATCTACATATCCATTGACGAATCGATCTAGGTGGAGGGGGGTGCCAGTCAGACTTATAGTCGTTACATTACATGAACACGGAAAAATGAAGAGATGGTAAAGATCGAAAGTATATGAAAATCTTAAGTCATTCCTAGGACCTCAAATCCATATTCTTTTCAGCATATAGAATTTTGTTTCTATTGGATGAATTGGAGTCACTTCCATATTGGGAGTTCGCTTCCTTTCATGTGTTTGGTTTTTTTTTCTTTGTTTGCTTTGGTTCCTTTTTATCCTGATTTTGTATGCTGTTTTCCTATGTATGTATTTTTTTTTCAAAATTGACGGCTTACTCCACCCCTATTCTTTCCTGAGGAAAAGCAGGATCGACTCCTCCTAGATTAATTTTCTGTCCATGCACTATAATCCTTTTCTTAGATAAACTTTTTGGATTCTGGAAGTCGTTATATCCATACATGTCCATTGGTTGAGCTTATACATATCTACCTTATAGTTTTAATATGAATATTTAGATTTGATTATTAAATGCTCTTCTGTCATGTTTATACTCATACAATCTCATTTAATATATCCTCTCTTTTAGCATTTTTAAGGTGCGAATATGCCCTAGTGCGAATATGCCGCTTATGCAGCCCAGCACTTTATGGAAGAAGAAAAAAGGAACATACAATAGTTCATCCACTACATCCATTTATATCGTTATGAAAAATGTCTTCCCTTAATTTGCACTTTTCTTTATTTACGTTAATGTACAGCTATTCTGAGAAATTGGAAAAGGTGGTAAGATATATATATATATAATCATATAAATTGGTCTATATCTGCTCTGAAAGAGATTACATTAATATTATGGGGAAATTTTTTGTCGGAATTTAGTTTGATATGACATGTAATATACATGAAAATCTCCACGATTAGAGAAATCCTTTAACTATAACTGCAAGTAGACATATACACATTATTGGGAAATTGATACAGAGAACCTAAAATAGTTTTGAAAGGCATTCAGTATTCGTCATGCATATTCTATTTTCAACATTACAAAGAGAGATTTTGATATCAGTTTGAGGAAGAGGGGATGCTCCCCAGCATGACCACTCTACACCCACTCAGCGAAACAAACCCACAAGAAAGTGATACATAAATGACATCAGACAAAAACTACAAACCACAAAAAATACACGACGAAAAATCACTAGAACATCTTACAAAACAAAAAAATCGAAACAGACGTACATAAACATCAAACACCAATGACAAGGGAAAAGAGGGGATCTCTAACAACACTAGGTTGCAGCACCCACAGCTAAACCCCAAAACCCCCAATGCAAAAAACATCACATAAAAGGGAGGAGACCAATGTGCACCCGGCGCCGACTTTGGACTGCCATATTCCATAAGCAAATGATGTGGTTATCCGTATTACGTGCGCACAACCCTACTACTTATCCGGATACATAGAGGTCTCCATAGACGCACAATAAAATTGTATAAACATAAAACTTCTCGCTGTAAGGTGACGTCACAAACAAGACAGTTTTTTTGTAACAAAAATTCTATGTAAAAGGATATAAAAAAGACTCTATGGCATGCGTGTAACAGTCTGTGCTCTGTTGGCTAAAGCGAGCTCAAGATCATTCAACCGAGCAGTCTGACCAACTTTCAGACAGGACAGAGAATCAGGACCAAGTCTTCTCTTCGGTTGGCCAGTGTGCAACGTTTGGAAAGACACTTGTACAAAACTGTAGATTGGTCCAGTACCAAGCTCAGTGTTCTTTTGATGACGTTGGGATCATATCCTCGGTAAAGCAGAAGACCGAAAATTTTCTTACATTTGTCGTTGAAGTTCGATCTGCCTTTGATCCTTCTGATTTTGTTTACTAAATCACCGTTTACAAGTTTATGGTATCTAAATCCTTCATTGATAAGTTTCTTCTGCAACCTGGTGTTGTTGGTGATCCACTCCTTTGTACTTGAAGAAAATTTCAAACCAATTTGTTATGCACCATACACATGTTCAGGATATTAAGTTCTCATCAATGATGCTTCCAGCCAGAAGTGATTTTCAGAGGCCACCAAAATTCATTTTTGTAGCGCCCTCTGGTTCTATATTTTGAATTAAAATTTGTCCATTTTCTTTACAGAGAGTATGCAGCTCCAGATTCCCTGTAGGGTTGATTCAATAGCATATCCAAATAAAATATTTGTTCAAAATATGTTCAGATTCTGGTTTACTAAGAATTGTGTGACTTAGAATGAAGTATTGTGTTGAGGATCTCCTCCCTTCTCTAGCTGTGTTCTGTAGTTATTGTTTTATATAAGTGTTCATGGATAATCATCGAAGAAGAACCAATCAGTTATTTAGTCTCATGTCGAGAAGGCAAGGAAAAAACATTACAATTATCATTGAAACATTGTCAAGGCATGTCTTGTCCATATTGACTGTGGTTTAGCCTAGTCGAAAAAAGTTCGTCGTTTGACCAAAGTAGCTGTAACTAATCAAACATTATATCTTTAATCAGTGAAAATAAATCCTCTATTCCTTCATCCGGATAATAACACCAATAGCAACTGGTGTAGAAGATGACCGTCCTACGTCGGCACCGACTGCCTATTGGTTTAAGTGTAGTAGTCAGTGTTTAGTGTTTAATGTTTCTATGTTTGTTTCGTGTTCCTTGTCCCATTTGCGTCTCTTGATATGCGTGTCTGCTCTATGTGTTTTGCAAGGGGTATTTTGGTGTTTTGCTGTGGTTGCTGCAACTGAGTGTTGTTGGAGATCCCATATTCCTTTCTTTTAGTTCATGTAATTGATTATTTAAGCATAGATAACAATAATACACCTATTCATAAAGAATAGTGAAGATGAATTTAAATTTCATTTACAGAAGGACCTGTTTCATGTCTTTCTTAAGCGTTTATTATTGTTACTGATAATCGTCATGACGCTTTTATTTCCATATCAATATCTTGGACATCTGTCCTGTGAAGCAACCATAAAGTTTTGTGTTTGGTTGATATCGGAGTATTCCCTTTCCTGAACCATTGGAGGTCCTCTCTGTTCTCGCTCTACCATTTGAATGTTACCAGAACGCTGTGTGCTGTCCATTTGCTGCATGTTGACTGGTCTTATATCAAATCTCATTGTATCAGTTTCTCTGTGCATCGGTGTGTACGTTTCAGTCGGTCGTTTGCTGACTTTCTTGATCGGTTTCTCGTAATTTGAATATTTGCTGCATTTGCATATGTTCTTCCGGCTGAAGGTATTATAAAGATAACATTGAATATATCATAGATTTCAAAATATGCCATAGTCAAATCACATTTTAAATAGATGTTAAAGTACATAATAAGTGTGTGCATTTTCATATTTGATACGTTTAAATAAGTATTTAGATAATACGTAAGGGTTACAACTCTATACCTTTTTGAAGAAAATTTAAAATTAATTTTCATGCACCAGATACTTGTTTCGAATGTAAATTCTCATCAGTGATGCTTCTCGTTAAAGTTCATTTCACTAGCGCCATCTGGGTTTATTTCAAGATTTAAATTTGTACATTTACGTTACAGAGAGTGCGCGGCACCAAATTTCCTGTAGGGTCGATTAATAAGCATATCCAAAAAAAAATCTATATTCAAAAAAGCATTGGAGGGATGATACTAAGATGTTAACCTCCTTTAATTTCGATGATATTTTTCGATGAAAATGCAAATTTCCGAAATAGCGCAAAAATATATATGATGTCAAATTGATAAAGGGCCGAAACAAAGCTTCCCTCAAGTGACAAAGCTGGAAAAAAGTAATAAATTCACTTAACAAACATCTAGTCACTAACGATTTTAACTGTGCCACACAAACATCTAGTCACTAACGATTTTAACTGTGCCACACTACACAAGAAATAAGTGTTTATATGAATAATACGGAAGGGTTCCAACTCTTGAAGAAAATTTTAAACCAATTTTCATGCACCAGACACGTGTTTCGAATATTAAATTCTTATCAGTGATACCGATGGTATAAAAACAGTTTTAGAGCTGCATATTCCATACATGAAAAATGCAAGGTTCGGTTCTCTGGAAATAAAATGTGATATTGACATAATCACAATAAAACAAATTGGAAAAAATTCGGGTGATAACATACATGAGCTCGCGGCGGCAGAGCACGGATTGTATTACGTACGCCCCATTTACATATTCATCTGTGTTGCTTGGGCCCCTGCGTTTTGCGGTCTTGTTTGTGTGTGGTCATCTGACAGTGAGGAGGTTGTTTTACACCACAATTGTACGTTCTTCGAGACCTCTGGGTAATCGGAAAAGTGGAGGGTTGTGCGCACGTAATCCAGGATAACCATACCTTCTGCTATTTCCGTGGCAGATGGCCGTCCTAAGTCGGCACCGGTTGCCCATTGGTCTCGTTGGTTTATGTGTAGTCCTTTGTGTTTGATGTTTCTGTGTTGTGCGTTGACGTTCCTTGTCCCTTATGTGTCTCTTTGTGCTTGTCTGCTTTGTGTTTTTGCATGGGATATTTTGGGGTTTTGCTGTGGGTGCTACAACCTGGTGTTGTTGGAGATCCCCTCCTTTGATTGATATAATCCAAGTTTCAATCAAAATCAGCCACACCAAGAACGAATAAGCAATAGTCAATTAAGACAAAGAAATGAATTATTGAATTGTGTTTGAGGTAGATTGTACCTCTGGTCCAAAATCGGAGAAAATGATGCATGCATACCCTATGTTTTCTTTTCATATTATTGCACATTGGGTAAAAGTAATACAGGTTTCTAATATATA
The DNA here is from genome assembly GCA_028142955.1 of Pinctada fucata. Taxonomy (NCBI): domain Eukaryota; kingdom Metazoa; phylum Mollusca; class Bivalvia; order Pterioida; family Pteriidae; genus Pinctada; species Pinctada fucata. The sequence goes on along the minus strand of AP027108.1, from coordinate 59,883,672 downwards.
CTGAAAAAAAGTTATGTCCTTCTTTCTTGTATTGATTTTACATGACTCATGAAAACAAACTTTATTCAGAGACGGTATCCTCGAAAAATAATATTTTGAATTAAGTGTTAGAGCTGAGCGGTTGTATCGCGGTACCGGTATATTGCGATACAAGGCTTTGCAATACGTACCACGGTATTCGTTTTCAAAAACCGGTTTTTGACGATATTTTTTCATCTCCATATCTTTTAGATGATTCTTATAAATAATAAGAGAACGCTAATTCCTACTTGAAATAAAACAAAAGGGTTATTCCAATTGCCAAAGGTGCCAACGTGGGTGGGGGTATAGGCATCTATCGCTTTGATTATCCATGCGTTAATTTTGGACAGATAATTCATTTCTATCTTGCTAATTGTCGTTCTGATGTGCATTTAAAGATACATAAATGACCCCTAAGTTTGAACGTCGTGAATTACATCGTGCACATTACACCTCTTATTTTTAATATTTCGTCCGATAACAGCGGTGATAAAATCTACAATTTTCTTACTAGCCACCTAAATTAAACAAAATAATCCTCAGTTCTTTGATGCACAGCCTAATGCTAAAGATACCAGGGAATTTGTTCGACCTTTCAAATGCGTACGTCAACACACTGCACATGTCAAGGAGACATACATGTAGGATTGTCTGCACGTCATGTCCATCAAACATTTTCAGATTTTTAAAATAAGATTTTGAAAGCAAAATTGAGGCTGAAAATGAAAATCATAAGGAATCTCAATGTTATAAAATATTGCAATATATCGCAATATTTTTCCAAATATCGCAAAATATCACAATACAAATTTGACCCGCGATACTCAGCCCTAATATCAAGTAATACGGAGAAATATAAAAAGAGGGAGGTGACCGTCATCTAACGAGTAGGCTTTTTGAATCATTTTGAATTAGAATTACATTCTGTGTAACAGTTTTTGATCTATCAAACGTCTCCATAGCCTGTCCTATATAATAATATCAAAATTACTTCTTACTGTCCAAATAGTCAACATGTTGTAAACAAACTTCAATTGCTTTAAGGTAGCTCGTACCTTTGATCTTGAGGTCTTATATTCTCCCTATGATGCCAAATATGGATAATGACCATATCCCAATACATAGTACAAAATCGATAATTTAGAAAATCATAAACCGAAGGCATACAAAATCAGGATAAAACAAGAACCAAAGCAATCGAAGAAAAACCTCCATTATGTGAAGAGAAGCGAACTCCCAAAATGGGAGTGACACCAGGTGCCCAGGAAGAGAAAGCATCTCCTGCTTGCATGCAACACCCGTCACTTCAATTCGATAGATTTGTCACATCCGGTTACTTCCATCTCGGAAGATACAAGTATATTCGGTTGTTGGATGGTTCAAAGACAGAATATCATCCACCATTCTGGAGAGTGGGACATCATAATGTATGACGAGTTCCCCATATCGACCGTAGAACTTCCTCATTGACGAGGTCAGTCGGTCACAAACGTATCCCTGACTGAGAAGCTTATCTAAAAGACGCCTAGCTCTCAAAACAAAATCTGTATATTTCGTACTTCCTCTGGCTTAGCGTATCAATTTGGATATGAATACGCCATAACTGATATATGATAGCATCCTGTAGCATCTTATCCCACCAACCCTGCTACGTCTTTCGGTGCGTTTTTGGACATAGTAACTTTCACACTTTTCTGGCATATTGCATTGTTTAGATTTGAGGATCACTGACGAGGGTTACGGTTAAGTACCCAAAACGTGCATGCCTGGTCCATGCCGCCAATTTATCTGTACTTAAATGATGCTTTTCAATTTGAAGACGTTTAACATACTCATCTTTTGTGTTTTTGCATCGGGTGATTTTGGTGTTTTACTGTTGATGCTGCAACGGGGTCTTGTTGGAGATCTCCCCCCTTTTCTTATATATATGAGAACTGTGTTGCAATTTTCGTGCTTATCATCTTTGAACTTTTAATAAACACTTTTCAAATGGACCCTAGATTATGGGGATATCTTAATTGTCTATAAATTCGGATGACCTCAACTTCAACATTACACCCTATGGATTATCCAAAAATGCACATTTTTTACATTGTAGAAACGTTCTTAACCAAAAATATACTGAACAAAAAAAGTTATGTCCCTAAAAATGAAAGGTCACCACTTGTGTAGCTGATTCGTTATAACCCTCGAAATAGTAAAACTTACTCAATAAACACTCCAAAATTTTCTTTTTATCACTCAGGCATTGAACGAAATGAAGCGTGTTCACCTTGTAAGGAAAAATTCTCTCTTTCTTTGTTTTGGTTGACTGCTTTCGAGAGAAAAGAGTGTATAAATAAATAAGGAGATTTCTCCATTGAAAAACGGAAAAAAATTGTGATACCGATTATATATAAATCAGTCAAATAGCTTGTAATCTAAGAAAGTTTAGCTTAAATGACACCCGGAATACCACAGTCGGCTATACACTATGTCAAATACCAAAAGCACATTGAAAGTGTAACTAACGGTGTGCAGGTACCAATTTGTTAAGGAAAATTCTTTTGGAATCAGAACCACCCTTACCAGAGAGGATCAAGCAGGTGAAACCCCTTTGGTTTAAACCTTTATTATGACGTCACATTTACATTAACTTATTAAGATAGTTGTCAGAATCGGGCAATTTATTGATGTACCGTTTTGGGCGGAGTTTCGCGGGTCAAATTTGTATTGCGATATTTTGCGATATTTGGAAAAATATTGCGATATATTGCAATATTTTATAACATTGAGATTCCTTATGATTTTCATTTTCCAGCCTTAATTTTGCTTTCAAAATCTTATTTTAAAAATCTGAAAATGTTGGATGGACATGACGTGCAGACAATCCTACATGTATGTCTCCTTGACATGTGCAGTGTGTTGACGTACGCATTTGAAAGGTCGAACAAATTCCCTGGTATCTTTAGCATTAGGCTGTGCATCAAAGAACTGAAGATTTTTTGTTTAATTAAGGTGGCTAGTAAGAAAATTGTAGATTTTATCACCGCTGTTATCGGACGAAATATTAAAAATAAGAGGTGCAATGTGCACGTTCAAACTTAGGGGTCATGTATGTATCTTTAAATGCACATCAGAACGACAATTAGCAAGATAGAAGAGAATTATCTGTCCAAAATTAACGCATGGATAATCAAAGCGATAGATGCCTATACCCCCACCCACGTTGGCACCTCTGGCAATTGGAATTACCCTTTTGTTTTATTTCAAGTAGGAATTAGCGTTCTCTTATTATTTTATAAGAATCATCTAAAAGATATGGAGATGAAAAAATATCGTCAAAAACCGGTTTTTGAAAACGAATACCGTGGTACGTATTGCAAAGCCTCGTATCGCAATATACCGGTACCGCGATAAACACGCTCAACCCTACTTGATTTGCAACCGAGTAAACTCAATACAAAATATCACAAGGTAATTGAACAACGGAAAAAGTCTGAAACATCTGCATAACATGGGCTTCTAAAGGTGCCTCGATTTTAAGGACTGTAATGTTGGTTTGACTTATTTTAGAAAGAATTACCGACTGACATCAACACATATATATATTTAAGATTAGATTTTTGATATAAGACTTTATGCTAACTCTCAATAAATATTTCAAATGATCGTTGGAGAGGTTAGGGTTAGAGTTATATTTACTAAAGGTTTAAAATTCGAATTTACATTGATGGTCCGACTGTAGAATAAACTGAATTTAAGAAATAAATACCAGAAGTTGATAGCGATGACGACTGATATAAGTGTAAGTACAAGGAAGCATCCAGCTACTACGACAACACTGATTGTCCAGGCGAAAGGTATGGTCATTGCGCTACAGATAAAAATACAAACAAATATAGAAAGCATCCAGCCACTACGACAACAGTGATTGTCCGGTCGAAAGGTATGGTCATTTCGCTACAGATAAAAATACAAACAAATATAGAAAGTATCCAGCTACTACGTCAACACTGATTGTCCAGGCGAAAGGTAAGGTTATCTCGCTACAGATAAAAATACAAACAAATATAGAAAGTATCCAGCTTCTACGTCAACACTGATTGTCCAGGCGAAAGGTATGGTCATCTCGCTACAGATAAAATACAAACAATTATAGGAAAACAATCACAAGATATTATAAACAGGAAGTCGACGAACGTCCTGAGTTAGGATTAAATACTTTCTATACATTTTGGTGAGTTAGCTTCTTAGATTGCCAACCTGTTGGAAGTCCATTTTTATGTTTCGATATGTATGTGTTTATAGTTATGAGTGATGAATGTTCTATATCTTCTATTGTAAATTTCGCTAAGCCATACAATTAATATATACATGCACAGTTTCTTCCCATCGACAACATGGAAAACATAGACTTTCTCACGCCATCAGAACATTTCTTTAAAGGTCTGAATTTTTTTTTCCAAGTGGGAACTTTTTATGAATGTTATCTGTGTGTTTCAACGGCATCACTTGCATGGATTATTTGTTTTGATTATGATAAAGTACCTTACTGTAAGCTGTACATGATTTGTCTTTTTTATGTGTTGGTTTTCATGTTTGATTGTTATTTTTCTTGTCTTTGTCGTTTTGTTTGTGCTGATTCTCATGTATGAATGGTATTTGTCTTGTCGTAGTCGATTCGTTTGTGTTGTGTTTCATATTTGAACGGTGTTTGTCTTGTCGTAGTCGATTCGTTTGTGCTGTTTTTTTTATTTTTGAATTGTATCAGTGTTATCTTGATGTTTTTGAATTATTGTTTTCCTAGTCCCGGGTTCTGTTGTTCCGATCGAGTTTTTAGGTCCTGACTATTCTTCATTTGTTGTTTTATGCGTGTATTCATCTGATATGTAAATTGAGACAATTCTCGAATTTAACAGGTTTTCATGTAACTGTTGGGACGGTTGGTCCATGCAATCAGGAGACGCTGACTCTCCCCGGGCACCTGGTGTCACTTTGGAATGACAAATGTAAGTCATTCCGAGGTTCGCAAGCGTTCCAATGGTAATTCTTAAGATTTTGCCTTGCCCTCTCGACTTTAAGACTGAATTATTGATAGGTACTTCTTTGATGTGTATTACTATAAGATATCCGCACGTTCGTCTTGTATTGAAATGAATTGATACCGCGTTGCGTCTTGTAAATGTTTCCCTAACGTAACTTTTTTGGAGGGGGCATGCACCCAAATTTAACAAATGAATAAAAGTCAAAAATGTTCAGACCTTTTTTAACAAAGTTGTAGTTTGACAGCAGATGTAGAGATACATCTGTTTAAAGAGATCAGGCGAATCATAGGTATTCATACATATTTTCGATGACTTGACAAAATTGACAAAAGAAGTACAATGTAGTGAGAACTACGCAATGGAGTCAATCAAATTATATACTCAAGCTTTTCACCAGGAAAAAGACACAACACGTGTTTACGACTGCATAGTAATACCAGAATTAAATCAGAAATAAATATTACATATGCTTACTTGCCAAACAGAAAATATCATCCAAAAAATATTTCTAATTCATATTATGTATCAACCATTATAGCTGGATAAAAAGAATTCATTATATTTTCTAGTAGGGCAAAATGATATGATATCTTTTTGATCCTTTAATCGCATTATGCCATTTTTATTCCAAAAACATAAGCTTTTTTCATGAGATTACGGGACTTCTGTCAACGTCGATCTGCGGAAATGTTCTAACTCTGAACATTCTTGAAGAAAATTTCAAACAAAGTTTGACTGCACCAGACACGTGTTTCAAATATCAAATCCTCATCAATGATGCCTCCAGCTAATGTGAATTTCAGACACAGCAAAAATTTATTTCAGTAGCGCCCCTGGTTTTGTTTTTTTGAATTTAAATTCATGCAATTTCTTTGCAGATAGTGCGCAACTCAATATTTCCTGTAGGGTCGATTCAGTAGCATATTTAGATACAATTGATGACTAAAACAGCATTGGGGGATGGGACAAACACTACAGAAGTACCCATCAGGTATACAGACTCACAGTCGAGAAGGCAAGGCAAAATCATTAGATACACTCAGGTATTAACCTCTTTTGATTTCGATGTTAGTTTTGGATAAAATGACAAGTTTTCCAAATAGCAAAATAAATAAATGTAAACGATGTCAAATTGATAAAGGGCAAATACAAAATGCTTCTCCTTACAACTATACAATTTGATTATAAGATTCCTGGAAAATATGTAGAAACATGTAAGTTTGATATACTAATCTTATAATTTATGTGACATTCCTTTGCCATAAAATTGAGACAAGAAACGAAAATTCCAATGTCTGTACTAATGTATCATAAAGTTCACTTACCTCTCTATGGTTAAATCCCTGTATATTTCTTGTCCTCTCTTCTGCTTATTTATGCTTATAAACTAGCTATGTCGTCACTTGATCCCATGTTTTTCATTGGTTAAACTGAACGACCTACACATAGTTTAAGCAATAGAGGGATACAATCAATGAACCAATTTGCATGCACAAATATCATTCTACAAATTAAATGCGTTTCTTTTCTTCATAGTGTAATTTAAAACTGCGATCATTTGAACAATCAAAGACATGACAAATGCTGCGATGAATATGAAGAAATACTTATTCAAAAATAACATATTTCATGTATCAATTGAGAAGAACGATTACTGTTTTCTTCAATGTTTGAAGTTAATTAAGCTTTAGAAATGCACTTTTGCTTTGATATATTTAATGCTTTTGTGCCTTGCATATACAAACCTTTCAAATTCAAACAAAATAAAAATATTTGTTCTTGATATACATTTTTGATTGTGTGGCTGCTTAGGTCTCCTTTGGATCTTGATATTGCTGACAACTGTAACAATGGTTAAATAAAAGTAAAATATTAATCATTTTTTCCTTTCATATGAAGTGTTCGGAACATGCCTTTTTTCAAAACTCTATTAAAACATATGAATGTTTTTCTTTTGAAATTTCGTCAGTTCTCATACTCTTGAAATATTTCTTCTCAGATAAAAGTTTATAATTGCCTATATTGTATAGTAAATTAGTCAATATTATAAGAATTTTCGGAGAAAATAAATATTAAATTAATCGATGGATAGATCCGGATGGAAAACAACGTCACTTTTATGGGATCATGAGTTCTTCATTCTTACGAAATAAACATTAAAGAAGTACCTAACAGTTATTCAGTCTCAACGTCGAGAAATCAAGGCAAAATTGTGAGAATTCACATCGAAACGGTTACAATAGGAGGGGATCTCCAACGCTCCCGTGTGGCAAAACTTAGTAAAAAAGCATAGCAAGTGACGCAAAAGGGACAATAAACAATAAAAATCGGTAACAACAACATACTAAGTGACACAAAAGAGACAATACACAATGCTAATCGGTACCAACAACATAGTAATTGACCCGAAAGGGACAAAAAACAATTATAATCGGTGCCACGACACAGGGCCATCTTTCATATCAATAACGGCAAAAAGATCAGTCTGCTTTTACGAAGATTTCACCATAAAGGCATTGAAGCATAAAATCGATGATCCATGACCAATTCAAAGTATTACATCATTTTTTTTCATAATTGCACACGAATGAGCATGACAATTAAATTTCATCCCTGTTGATGAATTCATTTCATCAGAGATGCTTGTATCTCATCAGAGATGTTTGTATCATATTCTTTTGTCCAGTCTGAAATAAAGGAGGGTATCTTTAACTGGATTACCCTACAAAAAAGTAAAACATCAAAGCATCCATATGTGAGGTCCCATAGTAGAAAAGCACAAAAAGAGACCCAAGAGGACAAGGAATTCAAAACACTACACATCAACCTACGAGGCGAACGGGCAATCCGTACTGACCTTCGGTACCGAGTCCTCGTTGTTCGCTTTGTCCAGCTTTGAATTTACTAGAAAAAAAAGGAAATGCATTTGAGGTAATGATAAAAAAAGGAAGGGAACTCGAAACATGTCTTTAGTGTTCGCTGCGTCCAGCATCAATTTAAAATCACCAGAGTCTGCAAGAAATGATTCTGTTTGGCTGTTTTCGAAATCACTAAATTTGTATTTGTAAATTAAGTACTATAGGCTTGAATCTAAATGAAACACCTCTTATAAATTTCATCAAAGGTAGAGGTCGAGTTTGTTTTTCATTTTATTCATGTATAAATTTGTTTTCATAGCTGGCGTGAGGGTATCATTAAAAAAGTTCGGGATGTAAATGAGATAAAGAAGATCCTGACGAAAATCTCAACAGCACTCACAATAGAGCACAAAATTAAGCATCGACGGACCCCTAGCAAGCCAGAGGAGAGACCAGGTGCCCGGGAGGAGTAAGCATCCCCTGTTGGCTAGCCGCACCCGCCGTCGATGTAAAAGCACGAAAATGAAAACAACATATAAAATCCATGCACCGTCTGACGCTTTGTCTACGTAGAAAGTGCCATGGCGACAATGTCAGGGAAATATATTCAAAACACTTACTGTCAAACCCCTCGCGGGGAACTTTTTTACGAGCTCCACACGGCAAAGGGCATAAGTGTGACACAAATGAGTTAAAGAAGATCCTGACGAAAATCTCAACAGCACTCACAACAGAGCACAAAATTAAGCATCGACGGACCCTTAGCAAGCCAGAGGTGATACCAGGTGCCCGGGAGGAGTAAGCATCCCCTGTTGGCTAGCCGCACCCGCCGTCGATGTTAAAACACGAAAATGAAAACAACATATAAAATCCATGCACTGTCTGTCTATTGTAATACACAATAGAAATATTAAAAATACACAGAATTGGTCAGAATCATAAATTGCATTTTGTACCGGCGATAGGTTGCTAGTGTAACCAGAAGGACACTCGGCATGATACTTGTCATGAACAGGAATGGTGTAAACTTCTTTTGGTCTATCAAAACTTCAGGGGATGTGATTGACAAAATGAAATCAAGAAATTTTGAAGCAAATACTATATCTTCATACGACTTTTCTAATATGTACACCGCGCTTCCTCACGACAAAATAAATGATAGATTTTCCAAACTCATTGAATGGTGTTTTGATCGAGAGGGAAAACTTATATTTGTACATCTGAATCGAAGGGTTTCTTTTCCGTCATAGATTACAAATCATACAAATCATGGACATGTGGTGACCTGTGTATTGCCTTGTCCTTCTTTTTGGACAATATTTATGTAAGATTAGGTGAGAAACTCTACAAGCAGGTTGTAGGGATTCCTATGGGTAACTAATTGTGCGCCTCTTGTTGCAGGTTTATTTTCATACACGAATGAAAAGGAATTTATCCAAAATCTTCAAAAGCGAAGAAAAAATGATGTTGGTACTTCTAGGTACCTGGATGATATCATTACTATCGACAATCCTGTTCTTGAAATGTATAAAAATGTTATTTATCCTCAAGAATTGACTCTAAACAAGGCAAACGTTTCAAACACAGAAACACCATTTTTGGCAATAAATATCAAAATTGTTAATAGAGAGATCCATACAAGTGTGTATGACAAAAGAGATGATTTTGGATTTAACGTAGTAAATTTCCCCTGGCTTGACGGTGATGTTCCTAGATTACCGTCCTATGGTATCAATATTTCTCAGCTCATCCGGTATGCTAGAGCATGTACTGATGATTTGGATTTTCATAGTAGAAATTTACAAATTACCAAGACACTTTTGGGGCAAGGTTTTAGCTTTCACAAACTAGTAAAGACTGTCTGGAAATTTTACAAAAATATTGTCAACTTCTTTTGAAATTCGGATCAATACAGGAAACATAGTTTATTACTTTAGGTATTTCATAACCTGCATTTTATGGTGAAATAATAAACAAAGGAGAAGGATCAAAGAATGCCAAATCACTATCGAAAATGCGTCAGAATCACCAAACGCCTTTTATACCGTGGATATGATCCTAATGTCACCAGACGGACACTAGGCTTGGTACTTGACAAATCTACAGTCTTGTAACAGCGCATTCTTAAAACTCTGACTGACTGTGACGACGGGACTCCATGACGGGCCCTGTCCAAATCTCTTTAGAGAAGACAGGGCCCCAACCATCTGTCCTCTCTAAATGTCAGTCGGACTCCTCGGGTGATAACATACATGGGCTCGCTACAGCCGGCAGAGCACGGACTGTATTACGTACGCCCTCTTTTGATATCCATTTACATATTCATCTGTGTTGCTTGGCTGCGTTTTGCGCTCTTGTTTGTGTGTGGTCATCTGACAGTGAGGATGTTGTTTTACACCACAATTGTACGTTCTTCGAGACCTCTGGTTAATCGGAAAACTGACAGGGTTGTGCGCACGTAATCCAAGATAACCACACCTTCTGCTATTTCCCTGGCAGATGGCAGTCCTAAGTCGGCACCGGTTGCTTATTGGTCTCGTTGGATTATGTGTAGTCCTTTGTGTTTGATGTTTCTGTGTTGTGCGTTGACGTTCCTTGTCCCTTATGCGTCTCTTTTTGTGCTTCTCTGCTTTGTGTTTTTGCAGTGGGTGTTTTGGGGTTTTGCTGTGGTTGCTGCATCCTGGTGTTGTTAGAGATCCCCTCCATTGTTTTTAACCATCCTGCAGCCTTGTATCAGCGCAATGTTTAGACGCGCAGTCTGACTGACTATGACGACGGAATCCTATGACGGAGTATGTCAAAGATAATATGCTCTCTCTGAATGTTAATCTCACTCCTCGGATGATTGCTCGCAAGATCGCAACGGATGGAAGAATTGTCTTTCGTATACCCGTATACTTTTAATCATACGGAAGTGTTCCAACTCTATACCTTTATGAAGAAAATTTCAAACCAATTTTTCCTGCACCAGACACGTGTTTCGAATATTAAATTCTCAGCAGTGTTCAAGCCAAAGTGCTTTATAAGCAGCCCGAATTGATTTCACAAGCGCCATCTTCTGGTTTTATTTTTAGAATTTAAATTTCTGAATTTACTTTACAGAGATTACGCTGCTCCAAAAATCGTGTAAGGTCGGTGCAGTGTTAAACGTCTTCAAATTCAATAGCATCATTTAAGAACAGATAAATTTACAGCATGGACCAGACATGCACTTCGGTTACTTAACCTTCGTCAGTGATCCTGAATCTAAACAATGTCATATGGCCAAAGAGTGTGAATATTATAATGTCCAAAAATGTACCGAAAAACGTATCAGGATGGGTGGGATATGATGCTACAGGACCCACGTTTGAGAAATTTCAAGTTTTTGATATCAGAAATTTTCGAAAGCGTTGAAGAGAAGATGATCGAACTTGGTTACATGTACCCTAGGGAACTCCCGATGCACCAGCAGTGAAACCCACCAAGTGGTTCAAATGTTAAACGTCTTCAAATTCAGTAGCATCATTTAAGAACAGAACAGAATACATACATATAGTATTATATACTATAATAGTAGCATATCCAAACAAAATCTATTTTCAAAACAGCACTGGATTGATGGTGCTAAGACGCTAACCTCCCCAAATATCGATGAAATGGCAAGTTTCCGAAATGATGAGATAATTCTAGAAATATTGGAGCCATATTGTGTAAAAAATAGAATGAAGTTCTCAGGTGTTATATGTTCAATTGAATAATTTTCTGAATATTCCCCACAAAGTCGTAATAATCAAGATTAAGATTGAATAAAAATTTGAGAACACAAAAAATAATTCAAGATCGTCTGGTTTGTTGTCATTTTGACGACATGGAACTCTGCAATTTCGAGAAATTTGTGCATTATCATGACAGTACTTAAAAGACTGAGGAAAAATTTCGAATGAACCATTCAAAATTGACTTGATTGGACTTCTTGAGTATTATTTCTATAAACATGAATAGGGTCATACTAATATCAGGAAATAAAAGAAACTGGTAACGAAAATATAACAAAATAAAACTGAAGTCCCTATTTTATACTTCAAATAGATATCAACAAAATGAATCATCGAGCACATTGCAAGTAAGAACCGAACGTATGCCTAATTCGATACTCGTCAACAATTACATAAGGAATCAGTTAAATATGATTAGAAATAATCATTTCAAAGGAAAGAATGGAACTTATGTTATTGTTATTGTGAAATATGTTATTATATCATGAGAACCAATCAGAATTGCCCACCAAGTGACGTCATCAAATACCAAAGTATATTTATAACAGATCTATGTTGTAAATTCAGATGGGAGCAACGAAAAGGTTAGTTATTGCCAATTTTTCTTTTGCATGTTTCTGTTGACAAACATTTGATACAAAGATTAAATTGATTCCAATTCGACAGAGAATGATTTATTTTTAAATCTAAGTATTGAAAGTTATTTTAAAATTATCATTGTTTAATAAAGAAACCCCTGAAAAATGCACAGTTATATCTGAGTAGAACCATGTAACTTAAGTAAAAATCAAGTGCAAGATGACAATATCAATCAAGAATGTATGTAAAGGAATCTTGCATATAATGATGGATCCATTTAAGATTTTTTTTAGAATTTCCTTTATTTCCAATATTACATTTTCAAAATTATACCAAATTATACCAACAAAAAAGTATTTGTATATCATTCCCACAAACAAGGGTCCCGACGAAACAACAAATATCTAAGGATTACGTTTATTATGACAAGATAGTTCTGTTTCTTTTTATTATTTACCTCACTCGTTGGAACACATATATGGTTTTCTCCTTTTTTTAGATGAATAGATGAACTATATCTTAATGCCGTTTCTACCTTTTTTCAAAAGCATCCTTTTCAAAACAAAATTCACATTGTACACATCGATAATTTACATATTTAATTAGCTTATTAATGGCCTTCCTCAAAAACTTTTGGCCGCCTATTTCCTTACGAAAAAACTATATGAAAGTTTGAGATAAGTCAAATTAAGAAATTACTCTGATTTCTTTTAAAGATTAGTATTGTTTTAAAGAAAACCGGAGCTTTAAGCTCTGTTGAGGGAAACAAGCCTACAAGACTTTAACGTTTAATTTAAGCTCTGATGAGGGAAACAAGCCTACAAGACTTTAACGTTTAATTTAAGCTCTGATGAGGGAAATAAGCCGTCCGATTTAAATGTTTAATTTAAGCTCTGCTGAGGGAAATAAGCCTTCCAAACTTAAACGTTTAATTTAAGCTCTGCTGAGGGAAATAAGCCGTCCGATTTAAATGTTTAATTTAAGCTCCGCTGAGGGAAATAAGCCTTCCAAACTTAAACGTTTAATTTAAGCTCTGCTGAGGGAAATAAGCCGTCCGATTTAAATGTTTAATTTAAGCTCTGCTGAGGGAAACAAGCTTTCCAAACTTTAACGTTAAATTTAAGCTCTGCTGCGGGAAATAAGCCGTCCGATTTAAATGTTTTAATTCAAGCTCTGCTGAGGGAAATAAGCTTTCCAGACTTTAACGTTCAATTTAAGCTCTGCTGAGGGAAATAAGACTTCAAGATTTTAACGTTTAATTTAAGCTCTGCTGAGGGAAATAAGCCTTTCAAACTTAAACGTTTAATTTAAGCTCTGCTGAGGGAAATATGCCGTCCGATTTAAATGTTTAATTTGAGCTCTGCTGAGGGAAACAAGCTTTCCAAACTTAAACGTTAAATTTAAGCTCTGCTGAGGGAAATAAGCCGTCCGATTTAAATGTTTAATTCAAGCTCTGCTGAGGGAAATAAGCTTTCCAGACTTTAACGTTCAATTAAAGCTCTGCTGAGGGAAATACGTTTAAATATGGTGCAGCAAACATACATGGATAGGGTTATGTTGCCTTAAGCCAAAATTATTCGAACCTGAAAATAGAACGATTTTACGGCGCTACTCGTATAATTCTGTAGAAGAAAGGAGAGGATCTCCAACCAGAGTTGGTTGACGATTAAGGGTGGCCGTTTGCCACACAAGTAGTAAATGATGTGGTTATCCGGATTACGCGCATACAACCCCCAACTTTCCCAAAGGTCTCGAAAAACAATTGAAGTGTAAAAGAACCTCCACACTCTTAGATGACCATACATGTTTAACTCCTTCAAATTCTTCATACAAGATGGCAAGATGAAGGGGTCCAGGCAACACAGATTACTATTGTAATGGAGAGGGGGGCATACGAAATATGGTATCATAATAGATAATTAAGAAAATCATAAACTGAAGGCATACAAAATCAGGATAAAACAAGAATCAAAGCAAATTTATAATAAAGAATCAATTACAGCCAAGTGCCTCCAATTCTAAATATTTTGTATTTCTACCGGTACTGGATAGACGAACATTCTTACTTATACTATCTTTAAGTTGCTGTGTTTTCACTTAGAGTGTTTCTATGCTTTCTTCTGGGTGCTTTAAACAGAGTCTTGATAAAGATTCTTTGTTTCTTGAATAAGAATTTTCTCTCCTTATCAACATCCATCACTATTGATGAAATGATCTTGACATTGCGGTTGTGATATCTCATGAAAATTGGAAATTTGGAATGTAGATTCGATTTGTATTACAGAAATTACAAAAAATATCGAGAGCGTTTGATAAGGTTTTTTGTAGTCTTTATGGTTTTTGTACATGACATTAGTTGAAAAAACTTTTAAAAATTCAAGAAAAAGTATTAAGATTAATTTTCTATTGATTACAGGATGTAACGCTATGGCAGGGAGCATATCAACAGTGTGTATTGTTATAATCACGGCCTGCTGCACAGTGGTTACCATAGTAACACTTATAATAGCAGTCCATTATTGGTAATATTTTTCACTATTCAACCTTATTATTTTATTATCACGGCCTGCTGCACAGTTGTTACTATAGTAACAGCCCTTTATTGGTAATATTTTCTTTACTATTTAAATTATTTCCTTATACTGTCCATTGTACAAGTAAAGGCCTTTTTAAGATCAAGTTGGTCTTTTTGAAACCATGACAACGATGGTCCATAGTATATGATTATTTACGAATAGGGAATTATCCTTGCGAGAGTTTTAAGGGTATAAAACGAAGGAGAAGAGTTCATGCGTTGTAATCTTTAAGATACAAAAAAAGCTAGAATATGCATGGCTCAATGAATTGAGGATCATTGACAAGGGTTGAGTACCCGAAACGTGCATGTCTGGTCCATGCTGCAAATTTATCCGTTTATAAATGATGCTGTTGAATTTGAAGACATTTACATTTGAACTACTTGGTGAGTGTCACTGCTGGTGGACCAGGAGTCCCCGAGGGCACATGTAGCCAAGTTCGATCAACTTCGGTTGATCGTCTGTCTCTTCAACGCATTCAAAAATTTCTACTTCTAAAATTCTTGAAATTTCCAAAACGTGGGTCCTGTAGCATCATATCCTTTCCATCCTGCTACATCTTTCGGTACATTTTTGACAATATAATTTTCAATCTCTTTGGCCATATTACATTGTTTAGATTGAGGATCACTGACAAGGGTTGAGTACCCGAAACGTATCAATTAATCCGTTTATAAATGATGCTATTGAATTTGAAGACATTAACATCAATTATCCTCTTGTAAGATCATGAGTTTGTTCCGAATCTAATTTTCTCCACTCCATGAAATAGCTCAAAGAATTGCGAGAGAAATAACCTCCTTTTGACCAGCATCTTATCCATAAATAGAATGGCGAAGTCGCGCCCGCATGCGCTAATGAAACCTAGGTTCAACAACGGACTTATGAGCATGATGACTCGGCAAGAATTCATCTATAGCAATATTGTAGAATGAATACAAACCAAAACCTTGCGCTTGTAATCCTTTACCCCTATAAACCATATGTCAATAGAATGACTTATTAAACTCCGTATCAAATCTAATTTAATATAGTGCTTTGTATATGAAGTTCTAATCACCATTAGTATAAATCTATGTTCAATAAATTAACAGCAAATCTATTTAATTTGATATCTAGGCTAATAAACGCCAGATAAAAAAAACACAATTATGTATGATTATATGATTTTTTGTAGCCTTGTTCATATGTTCTCTGGTCCAGAGGCGTAATCATGTGAAGTTTTGTCTTTAATTGTACATTTTGTAATCCTTTTCTTGAAGGTATAGAGTTGGAACACCGTATAATTATCATAACCACATATTCCTTGTTGCAGTGTGGAGCAGTTTAAATCGTTCCACGTGACTTGATAACCTCACCATTTGCTACTTGCGTGACAAATGGCCGTCCAAAGTCGGCACCGGTTGCCCATTGGTCTCGTCGGTTTATGTGTAGTCTTTTATGTTTGATGTTTACATGTCGTGTGTCTCTTTTCCGTCTCGTGCTGTACTCGTCTTTTGTGTTTCTGCATCGGGTGTTTTGGTGTTTTGCTGTTGATGCTGCAGCGGGGTCTTGTTGGAGATCTCCTCCCTTCTTTATCGTTTAAAAGTGTATTACTTACTTCTTTCCAGCTCTGTCGCATGAAAGAAGCTTCGTTTTGGCCCATTTATCGATTTGACATCATTAATATTATTTTGCTATTTCGAAAACTTGTCATTCCATTCAAAGCTATCATCGAAATTGAAGGAGGTTAACATCTTAGCACCATCCCTCTAATGCTATTTTGAACATATACTTTATTTGGATATGCTACTGAATCGACCCTACTGGAAATGTGGAGTCATGCACTCTCTGTTAAGTAAATATACAAATCTAAATTCAAAAAATAAAAGAGGGCGCTACTGAGTTGAATTTTGGTGGCACCGCTGGAAGCATCATTTATGAGAATTTGATATTCGAAACACATGTCTGATGCAGGAAATTTTCTTCATGAAGGTTTAGAAAAGGAACACTTCCGTATAATGTATTCATGTGTGCTCTGACTCGTATAATTAAATACTCATATCTTGTCATTTATTTCTAAAATTAGATAAAGGAGATCCTGACGACAATCTCAATAGCACTCACAATAGAGCACCAAATTTAGCATCGAAAGACCTCTAGCAAGCTAGAGGTGGGACCGTGTACCCTGGAGGACTATGCGTCCCCTGATTGAGTAGCCGCGACGGACGTCGATGTTCACGCTCGAAAATAAAAACAATATCTACAAAACACTGTCTGAGGTTAAGTCTATATAGAGAGTGCTATGACGACTATTTTAGGGGAAAACATTCAAAACACTTACTGTCAAAGACCTCGCGGGTTTGACAGTAAGTGACAGTAAAGAAGAAAATGTTTATATCTGTTGCCTGCAATAAGTGTATCACCGAAAACTGCCAATTGATTTACTTGCATAGAGGGTATTAACGCGCACAGATCGACTGAAAGTCGATGCACGTGCAATGATTGTATGTTGATCTACGCCAAAAGGGTTTCTGTCGATCTATGCACAGTGAATATTTTCGATCTACACGCAGTGACTTTCAGTCGATCTACTCGCAGTAATTGTAAGTCGAACTACAAGCATAAGTGTACGTATATCTACGCGCAGTGTTTTTTTTTTATGTACGTTCAGAAGTGTTCGTCAATCAATGCACAGAAAATATAAGTAGATCTACATGCAGTAAATAGTAGTCGATCTACGTGTAATGATATCAGTCGATCTACGTGCATTTATATTAGTCGAACTACGTGCAGTGAATATTAGTCGATCTACGTGCAGTGAATGTTAGTCGATCTACGCTCAGTAAATGTTAGTTTATCTATTTGCACTGTCGAATTAGACGGAATGAGTTAAAGAAGATCCTGACGATAATCTCAACAGCACTCACAATAGAGCACCAAATTGAACATCGACGGACCCCCAGCAAGCCAGAGGTGGGATCAGGTGCCCGGGAGGAGTAAGCATCCCCTGTTGGCATGCCGCACCCGCCGTCGATGTTCATGCACGAAAATGAAAAGAATATATAAAATACATGCACTGTCCGAGGCCACGTCTATATAGAAAGTGCTATGGCGACAATGTCAGGGAATAATATTCAAAACACTTACTGTCAAACCCCTCGCGGGGAACTTTTTTACGAGCTCCACACGGCAAAGGGCATAAGGGAAGTGATCCAACTCTATACCTTCTTGAAGAAATTTATTATGCACCAGACACGCGTTCGGATATTTTAATGATGAATGATTTTGTTCTGTATACAGAGACTATACATAAACCAATCGGCGCCAACCTAGAACGGTCATCTGCCATGTCAGTATCAAATGTTGTGGTTATCCGGGTTTTGTGCCCACCACTTTTGCACTTTTCATGTTACCGATAGATTTCAATGAACGCACAAATGCAGTGTAAAATAACTTTCTTAATGTAATTTCTTCCTTTTTGTTTCAGTACTAAAAACGTGAGTAAATGTGGGAAATATAAAAACTATGAGAAACCTCTGAAAAAACAGCCAAAAGAGAATCTCACCATGGCATATTCCGCCATGCAGCCAGCCCAGCATATTCCTCATCAGCAACAATATCAATATCAACAACAACAACAGCAGCAACGCCCCATGTCCACAGTACCTTCAACCGCCCGACACCCCCAGGCAGAAATGCTCTACTCTGACATTTAGTAAAATAGATAGTCTTGATACAATGACTGTGATTTGAAACGTTACACTAATGCTATTAATCTAAGTGATATTTTATCTTGACCTGGACACTCAGTAAGAACAATTCAATGTTATTCGAGGAAGAATATTCAATAATTAACATCTTCATTTGAAGATACTTTTAAATGTTAAACGTTAAAGGGCAGAAATCATAAGATAAATATGACAAATGAGAAATTACCGTTCATCATCAAGTTAAACTTATTACTTAGTTTGTGTTTGTACATATAATGGAATTAAATCAATTACCAAGTTTATACAATGTTTATCAAAACTCAGAGAGAAAAGCGTTTTTCTTTTACAATTATGTATCGCAGTCTTATGGAAAAGTGCTGATCTTTGTTTATAAACGTACCAGAGAAGAAGTATCAATCGTAGTTCTGCAGCCTGTTTCACAAAGGTATTTTTTTTGGGGGGGGGGGGGTTCGTAACTTTTGATCGCTTAGTACTTCTTAAAAACTAAACATCGCGATGTTTTGTTTCTGAATTCATATTTAGTATGCAGAAATGAAATTAGAAAGCACGCTCTAATATATAAATCAAAAAGTATTTTAAGCCTTGATCATCATTGACGTGGACACTCAGTAAGAACAATTCAATATTATTCGAGGAAGAATATTCAATAATTAACATCTTCATTTGAAGATACTTTTAAATATAAGGGCAGAAATCATAAGATAGCTATGACAAATGAGAAATTACCGTTTATCATCAAGTTAAACTGATTGCTTAGTTTGTGTTTGTACATATATTGAAATTAAATTAATCACCAAGTTATACAATGTTTATCAAAACTCGGAGAGCAAAGCGTTTTTATTTTACAATTATGTATGTATGTAAATGTAAACGTCTTCAAATTGAATAGCATAATTTAAGAACAGATAAATTGGCAACGTGGACCAGACATGCACGCTTCGGGTACTTAACCCTCATCCCAGTCTTATGGAAAAGTGCTGATCTTTGTCTATAAGCCAACATACCAGAGAAGAAGTATCAATCGTAGTTCTGCAGCCTGTTTCACTGAGATACTTCAGAATTTTATTTTTGGAGGGGGGGGGGGGGGTTCGTAACTTTTGATCGCTTAGTACTTCTTAAAAACTAAACATCACGATGTTTTGTTTCTGAATTCATATTTAGTATGCAGAAATGAAATTAGAAAGCACGCTCTAATATATAAACTAAAAAGGATTTTAAGCCTTTATTTGATCATCAAATCTACGAAAATTCCTGAAAGTTTTCGTAAGAAAATTGAGGCATGACTTGGTGCCCCGGAGGAGTATATGAGCGTAATCTGGCTGCATGAAGCATCCGCCGCGCATTCCAAATAGAAACGAGTCAAATCTGGAAATGTCCAAATGGTAAAAGACGGTAAAGTTGTACTCAAGAACCGATTTGCTTTCTCTTTAAATGAAAAGATACAGATTGGAGGACTTACACTAAGGTGATGGCTATTCAGTAGATCTTATAGCAGAGTTCAAGATAAAACGTTTTATGCATAATTGCATTAAGATGTGATCATACTTAAAAGTATTTCGTTGCAAATTAATTAAATCTTCCAGAAAAAAAATATTTGTAACTTGACAATTGTTTGTATACAACTGTTTATACGCTAAGGTGAATTACAGAATGGTCTACACAATAGGGGGAGGGGTTTATAAAAAGCCATCTTACGCAACAAACATTCTTTATAGATTTACATTTTCTGGTCTGACAAGTTTATAATTACAGAAATGAATTCTTACTGAAATGAAAATAAGTATCACTTTGTACTTGCTATGAATCAAGATAATATCTATCACTTTTTCTGTATTTTGATTAAGAAACCACGTGATACCCTTATATGGTATTGTGAATAAACCAACTAAATAAAATGTTTAGATGCATTGTACATATCTCTATCATCATGACACATAATGTCCATATCTAACGTATGTTACATAAGAACAGGTAAGATAGTTTCTTCTTTTATAGGTTTTGGCTTTATTATTATATTATGATCAGTGTTTATGAGCTTAAATTAGAAAGTTCTGTTGTTTTATAATTGATATTTCGTCTGCTTTAGACTTTTTTTCAGTCCATTAATCCCTACACTAGAATAACAGCATGTCAAAATTATTATGATCCATTGTTTTCTTTCAACATTATTTTTTTTATTCGAACCGATATGTAAGACCATCATTACAATCGATTTTAAACAAGTACAGTACATATTAAATGATATGACATTGATTTTAAACAAGTACAGTACATCTTAAATGATATGACATTGATTTTAAACAAGTACAGTACATCTTAAATGATATGACATTGGAGGTCAAAATACGAGTCCTTCGCAGTGAACATTTCATCTGTTGCTAAAGGTTTCATGTGGACTAGTTGGTATTTTGAAAGCTGTCAAAGAAATGGTCTCATGGTCAATTTTAATCGTTTTTTAATAGTCTAAGTTCGAAGTCACGCTTGTACATTAATATTTACATTCAATTTTCAATATGATGTCATTGTTACAGTCTTAACCCAAATTTAAATCCATGGACACCTAACTTCAAAGACGTTAACCCTAACCCTAATCCATGGACACCTAACATCACAGACGTTAGCATTTATGTAAAAAGTCATACTTTATTGCATCGAGATACATTTTAAAGACGTCATATTGGTAATATCGAATCACTATTTAGCTCTCTGACAGAATAAATCTGAAAAAGAAGAAGATGGGTAAATGTAAAGGATTGAGGGTATTTATGTAGTAAAAGTTATTCATATTCTATTGTGACTGATGTTGAGATTATCTTCAGGATCTTCTTTAACTCATTTGTGTCACACTTATGCTCTTTGCCGTGTGGAGCTCGTAAAAAAGTTCCCAGCGAGGGGTTTGACAGTAAGTATTTTGAATATATTTCCCTGACATTGTCGCCATAGCACTTTCTATATAGACATAACATCAGACAGTGCATGAAGTTTATATACTTTTTTTCATTTTCGTGCTTAAACATCGACGGCGGGTGCGGCTAGCTAACAGAGGATGCTTACTCCTCCCGGGCACCTGGTCCCACCTCTAGCTTGCTAGGGGTCCGTCGATGCTTATTTTGTGCTCTATTGTGAGTGCTGTTGAGATTATCGTCAGGATCTTCTTTAACTCATATCTTATTAATAATAAAGAAGATATCAGTTTTAGTATATATTGTCAATATACAATATACAGTGCTTTAATTTCCTCTTGCCAAAACTTTGTTTCGGGTTTATTCAGAAGCGTTTTAAAGTAAAAAAATATGGCCAAAAATCGTTGGAGGGTAGGCGCAAGGAGCTTTATTCTAATGACTGAATAAAAAATGTGCAGAAACCCATCTAAGAACAGAGCTATGCAATATATTTCATATATCTTTTCATCTTCAAGAATAAATCACGTTTTATTTGATGATTGCAGCTAGCACTTCTAGAAACATGATTTAGAACCGAGGTTTGACATTCAAAATGAAATTATCCAAAACACGTGTCTATTACAACAAAATTGGTACTATAGAAGATATATTTCAATATTGACAAATCAAAAATGAAAATATTGATTTCTTTCTTTCGAATTAGGGATAATAAGTTTGGATTTGAGTCAGTAGCAGGTATTAACTGTATTATTTTATAGTCGCAATTTTATCTTTCCCGCGATGCAATTTTAGGAAGAATTATTTTGAAAAGGGTATTTTTTGTAGTTATTTCATCTTTATGAAAAAATTGAAAAAAATTGATGGCAAGATAACACAGTGGTAAAGTTATGATATTTCAATGAAATGTGATTATTTAAATATTATCTTTTTTCATAAATTTGTTACCAATCGATATTTGATGCCCCATCCTTCTATGGAAAAATTTGCATAAAGTGACTTTTTCAGTAAAGTTCAATATTAATTCTAAGGTCCCATATCTCTTGATATATCTTTTTTTCTAAATAACTAAATGGTCAAACACATTTATCTAATAATTACATCATAACTATGCTAGCATTTCAGAGGTCCAATTTCCATAAATGTGTGCTCTAATTACTTATCATTACCCATTGTATACCTTAAACAGGTTATGCTTGTATATCATTCAAAT
The DNA here is from genome assembly GCA_028142955.1 of Pinctada fucata. Classification (NCBI taxonomy): domain Eukaryota; kingdom Metazoa; phylum Mollusca; class Bivalvia; order Pterioida; family Pteriidae; genus Pinctada; species Pinctada fucata. The sequence continues at coordinate 59,861,027 of AP027108.1, read as the reverse complement.
AAATAATATCTCTTTTTGAATTAAATGCTCTAATGAGAATTATTACTTTGCAGTGATGCGAAGAACTTGGCGTTATTGTTGATCGACGATAAGAACTTTATGATTATATAACCTAAATTGAACGGCATCAGCAAATGAATTGCGCGCTGTATATGACGTGAATTTTAATATATTTTATATGCCTATCGTCTTTTAAGGAGAAAAATAAACAGTTAAAAGTTCACACATTAAAGACAACCTTTTGGATATATATTACCAATAATGTATACATGCAACAGACACTCAAGTAATACTATTAACAATATTCAATAAGAGAAACCCCAAATTAAATTTCTGGAGATTTTCAAGTTCTTAAAGTTCTTCTCGTGTTCTTTTGCAGTTGTGGAGAAGTTAAGCGTATAAACTTGTTTATAGTGATTGGATGTTTAAAATGAAGTAATTACTACTTCCCAGCTCTGTCGCTTGACAGAAGCTTTGGTTTGACCCTTTATTAATTCTACATTTTATTTATCATGCTATTTTAGGAACTTGTCATTTTATTCAAAACTATTATTGAAAAAGGAGGTTTCTTGTACCATTCCTCCAATGCAATGATTTTATTTAACTATGCTACTGAATCGACTCAAGAAAATGTTTGGAGCTATGCACTCTTTGCAAAATGCATCAATTGAAATTTAAAAAAAATATATACCTAGAGGGTGCTTCTAAATATATATGCCTATGTTTGAATATCACTTCGGCATTAATTAAGTACAACTAAGGATACGAAGAAAATTTCAAACCAATTTTATATGCACCAGACACGTGTTTTGGAGACTAAATCCTCATCATGTTTTTTGACGGTCACAATTCATTTTAGTAGCGCCTCTAATTATATTTTTTTGAAAATAAATTTGTGCGTTTACAGAGAGTGCGCGGCGCGGATTCAATATCCACAACACGTGTGTGATGAAATAAAAATTGGTTTGACAGAATTAGCATCGAAATTGTGTTAGAATCATCAAACGCCTTTTATACCGTTGATATAATCCTTCACTAAACGGACACTTGGCTTAGTACTGGACCAATCTACAGCTTTGCAAGCACATTCATAAGAATTGCACTCTGACTGACTGTGAAAACAGGACTCCATGACGGGTCCTGTCCAAACATCTTTAGAGAAGCTTAAGACATCAGTCCTCCCTGAATGTCAGTCGGACTTCTCATTTAATTATATGCATGGGCTCGCTACAGTCTGCAGAGCACGGACTGTATTGCGTATACATTCTGATTTTTATATCTATATACATATCCATCAGTGTGCTTCTGCGTCATGCCTCTGATTATTTGTTCATCTTACTGTGAGAAGGTTATTTTACACCACCACTGTGCATTCTTCGAGACCTCTTGGTAATCGGAAAAGTGCCAGGGTTATGCGCACGTAATCCAGGATAACCACATCGTCTATTACTGATGTGGCAGATGTCCGTCCTAAGTCGGCACCGATTGCCCATTGGTCTGGTTGGTTTATGTAAAGTCATTTGTATTTGCTGTTTCTGTGTGATTTGGCGTTCCTTGTAACGTTTGCGTCTCTTTCTGTGCGTGTCTGCTTTGTATTTTACAATAGATGTTTTGGGGTTTTGCTGTTGGTGCTGCAACTAGGTGTCGTTGGAAATTCCCTCATTGCTTTTGAAGTTGCCTTCCAGAAGTTAAAAAGTAGAGTTTGAACAATTCCATATTATATAGAATGCATTCTGCTGTTGTCAATTTGATTTTTTTCTTACCATGATTGTGAATACTTAACAGAGGATGTTCAAAACTTCTTCAATGTTGAATTTAAGTTTCACTCAATTATTTGGTGAACGCGAGCATGAGGGACATCAAGTCTTTGGAAGGGTACATTCAGTTAAGGGAGTATCTACAATAACAATCGTTTTCAGTTCGTTCAATATTGACGTTGGTTTCCTTTTTCATATTCTTTCTTCTTAAATTTTGCGCTCTTGAAGACTTTGCATGCATGAAATGAACACAACATAACCTTAAAATGATCTTTTTAGTATAGAACATGTCACAGGACGACGATGATTTCCCTACCTGTATTGTACTGGCGATTGCTTGTCTAGTGATCACAATGGTTACGCTAGTTATAGCTGCCCATTATTGGTAAGTTTTGACAGGAAGGATTTAAGTATTTGGAAATCTATTTTCAAATCATAAAAATAATGAAATTCTAAAATTGAATAAGCTTAAAAGCTTAAAAGAATGTTCATCATAAGAGGTAGGGCTACGAAGTCCCTAAAACGGCCCTGCAATTTTCCTTAAAACTAAACTTAATGATGAATACTTGATATATCGTATAAATTATAATGAATGTTTCCTGCTTTTAATGAAAGGAACATATCACCAACCGAATCACCATACGGAGTCTTCAAATGACGCCATTTTCACGTTATTGACAAAACATGGTCAAAAATGATCGATGAGTCTTTGGTGCCGAATTCCGATGTGGCCACATGCGTCGCGAAACATAAAACTTTTATGACAAGAAGATAATTATTGTGATTCATTTCATTTGAATTTTTTTTCATGTTTCTCGATGCATGTGGCCACTATTAATTTAAATGAAACATGTAGATTTTACTGCAATTTCACAGAAATTTGCATATTTTGGGGGTTTTCAAAGGGCTTAAAGCTACTGATAAATGCATTATTTACAAAATCTCAGCACATCATTTAAAAAAGAACTTTACAAGTATCAAATCACAAAAAGTATTCAATGAAACCAAATGTTAAGAAACAGGGCTGTTTTAGGGCTTCGTGGCCCTACCCCTTTATGAATGCGAAGAAAAGTCTATGATTTGCTCTTCAACTTTTTATATTATTAGTTGCATAGGATTGTGTAAGTGTAGACGCTCCCGAAAGTATGAAAGACCGTTAAAAAAACGTCAGGAGCGAGTTGATGCGACCTACACTGGGCTTCAGAGGACGCCAAATACACATGGACATGTAAACAGTCCACAAACGTCAAATCTCCATGCCGGGGATCGTTTCCCTATGTCACGCCGCGCTGATAGACTCTCACCTCAAATGGACAGGAGACGCAGTTTGCAGAACAGTCAAATGAATAATTATGTTTTTACCGTATGAATAATTGTTATATGATTACTTCATAATAACCTTTAAGTTATTTTGATTTATTTCAAAGAGTTAATATTTTTTTTAAAAAGTGAAATTATTTCAAAAAGTGAAACTTATTTATAGGTGAATGGTGGAGCAATTCCGTATATATGTGAAAACAAGACAACATTCAGACCAATTTTTAACGCATGAATATGAACGAGAAGGAGGTTATCACCAATGATATTAATTTTCTTATTTATTGTATCATTAATTGAAATTGAGAAGCGAATATCATCGATCAATTAATTTTTTCTGTTATCACATATACTTCGAGGTTTTGCAGGTGATATTTATCTTTATATGTTTGTAAATGAGATTGTGAGTGAATGTCAAATACAAACTTTAAAACAAATGTCAAAATAAATAAGAATACAAACAATCTCAACGCATAGAAAGAAACAATACCGTACATCATATAATGTATACCGTACATCATATAATGAAAAGTTCTGTCCGCGGAAAGTAGGCACTGCCTGCTTGCCGGACGTCACTGTCACTTTAGCATTTCAATAGAAAGGTCGATCGAGGTTATTGTTTCTTATTCTGTTTTTACGGAAGGTTCTTAATTTCAATATATGTCAACATTGGATCGTCCAAAAATGTTCACAGTCAAAACGTTGGTAGCTTACAAATTTATGTATGAGAAGATGAAAGGCGGGAATTTCCAACAAGACCCGGTTGCACTACTAACCATATATATAAAAAAACACCCTGAGTTAAAATACAGAGAGGACTTGTACAGCAAGTGACAAACGGGACAAGGATCACTAAACACGACATAAAACATCAAACAGCAAATACTCAAAAAACAAACGAAACAATAGGCAATCAGTGTCGGCTTAGGACGGTATCTTCCAAATAGTAAATGTTGTACATTTACTTGTACATTTACTTTCCCGGATTACATTATGCATGTGCATAATCCTTCCACTTTTCTGGTTACCCAGGTACAGAAAACGCACAATGGTAGTGTAAAATAACACCCTCACTGTCAGAGGATCACACAACGCAGGGCTAACACTTCAGGAGTCCGACTGACGATGTACAATGTGTCATCTTATCAAGATCCCCGTAAATAAGCATCAAAGACTACCAGTTACATGTATTAAATTACAAAGTCGGGAAGTTTATGCTAAGTCTCATCAAAATTTTCTTTGAATTTCTAAAAATTCGGTCCTGCAGCATCATATCCCATCCACCCTGCTACGTCTTTCGGTACGCTTTTTCGACATAGTAACTTTCATACTTTTTGGGCATATTACATTGTTTAGAATTGAGGATCCCTGACGAGGGTTAAGTTCCCGAAACGTGTATGTCTGGTCCATGCTGCCAATTTATCTGTTCTTAAATGATGCAATTCAATTTGAAGACGTTTAACATCACTAAAACTTCCATTGGAACGGTTGCGAACCTAGGAATGAATAACATTCCGAAATGAAAAGATAAAGTCGCAATGATCACAAGGGAACTAGTGGTAACAGGTAATACCACCGGGTTACCAGACGACGACGGCCTGTATAGGGAACAAGGGACAGCACGTAAAACCACCAGGTTACATGTACCAGACCTTTATAGGGAACAAAGGATAGTACATAGAACCACCAGGTAACCAAACGATGGCGACCCTTATAGGGAACAAGGGTCATCACGGTAAACCACCAGGTGACCAGACGATGGCGGCCTATATAGTAGATAAATAATAGATATTTAAGGACAAATGTGTATGCATTCTCTCTCTCTCGGCTTAAACACAGTGTTTCTTCATCAGCACTTTCACCATAATCTATGGTCTCTTCAAGTATTTGTTGCACATTTCGATATATGTTTAACGAGAAGTATATTGCCTCCTGTACTACAATTGACATTTCGTTGATGTATCTTGAATGATACTGCACATACAATGCGCCATAACCAATTCTTTCGACAAAGTGTTGTCCCATCTGTTCGATACATTTTGCGTCGATGATTTTATGGTGAGACATAGGGTTAGGGTGTGCCCTGTAGCATCATATACCACCCATCCTGCTACGATTTTTGGTACGTTTTTGGACATAATATTTTTCACACTCTTTAGCCATATTTCATTATTTAGATTGAGGATCAATGACGAGGGTTAAGTACCCGAAACGTGCATGTCTGGTCCATGCAGCAAATTTATCTGTTCTGAAATGAACTTATAAAATTTGAAGACGTTTAACATAGCACCCAATCGAAATATGTACGAAAAATAAAATGTATTTTAGAGGTGCGTTTTATTCACTGACGTTGGCTGAAATACAATTACTCAAAGACAATGAACAATTCCGATTAATAATTGTGTCCCTTTAAAATGGAAAAACCCTTGTAGGCATTACTAATGGAGGAATAATTAATCAAGCTCGGTAGGTATATGTTTTAGTCGAATTACGATTTAAAGAGGCATTATATACTGAGCAAACAGTAAAATATCCTTATCTTGAAAGGCTGTCTCAAATACAGATCAAACATATCATTCCTCTTAATAGTAAAATGTATTTAATAAACGCTAGGCTGCTTTCATTGAACGGCTAAGGACTCGAATGCACTGATGCATGTCAAAGCACGGAGTTTTCTTTTTGTAAGGGTAATTGCAAAACTTGTTACAATCTTAGCACCATCGCTCCAATACTATTTTGAACATAGATTTTATTTGGATATGCTATTGAATAGACCTTAAAGTAAATTTGGAGCGGCGCACTTTCTGTAAAATAAATGCAGGAATTTAAATTCTAAAAAAAACACCAGAGCGCGCTATTCAAATTAATTTTGGCTGCTTAGGAAAAGCACGTTAAATGGAAGCATCACTGATGAGAATATAATATTCGAAATACGTGTCTGTGCATGAAAATTGGTTTGAAATTTTCTTCAAGAAAGTATAGAGTTTGAACCCTTCCACATTATTGCAACACTTTGTTCTGTTAGACTGCTTTCAAAGGAAAAGGGCGTATAAATAAATAAGAACGGTTTCTCAAACACAAACCGAGAATAGAACATCTGAAATATATTCCATGGTAACCCGGAAAATTATAAAAGATTATAAATCAAAAGAATCATGCGAAAAAGCCACCGAAAGGCCATAAATGGTCATGCACAATGCAAATGACTCTACATACATCGAAGGATAACCCGATACAGTTAATAGACGACTTCCATATGTTTATTCTATTCGAATAGGAAATTTTCGGTCAAGAAGCAGTCGAACAAGTATAAGCCATTTACTTTTTTAAATGTTGATGACGTAAACCGGGGATTTAGTTTATCGGTAGCATGAGAGAATCGGAAAAATGAATAAATATTGTTGACCTCAAAAAGTAGGTTTTTTGGAAATCGGGGGAGGGGGGGGGGTTCTGCCAATACAGGGGCTTTATTGTACAAGTGGGTATTAACATTTTTTCTCAGTATATCTCCATTAATTCTAGTATGCTCAATGACCTCTTGTAAACTAAAGGTGTGTACTATGTGTTTAAGAAGATTTCATATTTCACTTATCACTGATCACTAACAGATTAGCAGAGTCAGTGCTGTCATGAGCTCACTACTTAAAAAACTATGTATATACTCATGTTACTAATGAATTTTCTCCATTTTCGATATTTCAAATATAATTGTGCTTCAAGACGACATGCAACAGATATTCAGATTCAACTGAAAGCTGCACATTACGAGGAATGAATACCACATCAGTAAAATGGGAATAGTGCTAAATTCAAAGAATTATCAATAGTTACTCTATTGAATTATATAAATCGTTTATTGGGCAACATACGAAGCATTCTAATTTCAAGTGGAAACTACAATGTGCTAAATTGATATAATGTATCATACGTTGAGCATCACCTCAGATAATTGCAAATCTTACCATACGTTTACTGTGCAGTAATAGCAATGCAAGAATTTTGAAGACAAATGACACAAACTCCAAAAGAGACAAAGGTTAATGTCGCCAACAAGTCAAGGATCAATTTTTAGAGACTTTAGAAAATCAGATCTGATATACATTAACTTCTCAAATGAAGAGTTTGTTCTCGGCTTTTAATATTTTCATCAGCTATATGAGTTAGAATTTTCTTATATATTGATTTGTGTCACAAAAACAGATTTCTTTCTCAATAGTTAGAGATTGCGTTTCTATGAATGATGTAGACTTTCAGAATATTCATTTCCTGGAAATATTTGCGAAAGTCTGCCTATGGTGTTTTTATTTCAGAATTAATGCTCTTTGTATGAGCATATACTGTGTGAAAAATCTTCTTGTTGAGGAAAAAGAGACTCGCCAGTATGAGTAACCTGCTTACTCAAGGTTTCTAAGTGGAACGGATTATGATGTCACTGAAGAAGTTCTATGATCGCAACAAAGTACTTATTGCAAATTTAGACATATGCCTATCAAGGATTATTCAGAAAAATCTTGAGTACGACATTTCCAATTACTGGATTTGACACTTTTCTATTTGGCATTCCGCGACGTTCACTCCTCCCAGGCACCTGGTTCGGCCTCTATTCGGGGGTTCGCAATTGCATTGTTAATTGAATTTACACAGTTATGCAATATTTCCCTGGATCTTTAACTCATGAGCTACGATTGGTATTTCCTTCTCTTTTCTTCATCTGGTATATTCTATACCAATCCCAAATGAGTTAAAGAAGATCCTGACGATAATATCAACAGCACTCATAATAGAGCACCAAATTGAGCATCGACGGACCCCTAGCAAGCTAGAAGTGGGACCAGGTGCCCGGGAGGAGTGAACGAGTGCCCAAGTTATCTTAAATAGCTAGATTTTTTAAAAAAATGTTTTAAAATATTGTTGAACAGGAAAATACAATATCCTTCTCAATGGCTAAATTTTCTGTTGTTTGAATTTGATGCACTTGGGCTCATCCGAGGCAGCGGACCCTGTCCTTTATCGACCAGCGGGCTCCCAAATAGGTGCACTCCGTACGGCGGCTTTGCCTATCATACCATGCAGGCCGCTCATACCGCTACGCCGCGGTGACAACCCGCCGTACGGAGTTTACCGACTTTAAATTTTCTGTTTTATCAACAGAAAATTAAAAATATTTAATGGGAAAAGCTATCTAAACGATTCTAAACAATATTCATATAAATATATATATATGCTTTCTGTTTATATGTATTTCAGTACTGCATTACCCTAGGGCGATCCACCCATTAGTACATAGGTAAATCCCGAAAGCCGTCGACTACCGAGTGGTCACGAGTCCGATACGATAGACCCTTGCCATCAAAACTTCATTTTAGTGAAGTCGAGATGGTGTAGTGGATAGCGTGCCGGACTCGTGATTGCCAGGCGGAAGGTGCCGTAGGTAGTGGGTTCGAATCCCTGGCAGGGAAGAATAGGTAAATAGGGTACCTTGTTATAAACATGATTTCCTTGTGCTTTGTATATGTTTATTTCATGTATGTATAGTCATCTGACTATCCAAGGTCAATCGTACTAATTGGGTGTTAATGTACTGTTTCTTTTGTGCTTTCTGTTTATATGTATTTCAGTACTGCATTACCCTAGGGCGATTCACCTATTAGTACATAGGTAAATTCCGAAAGCCGTCGACTACCGAGTGATCACGAGTCCGATACTATAGACCCTTGCCATCAAAACTTCATTTTTTGTGAAGTCGAGATGGTGTAGTGGATAGCGTGCCGGACTCGTGATTGCCAGGCGGAAGGTGCCGTAGGTAGTGGGTTCGAATCCCTGGCAGGGAAGAATAGGTAAATAGGGTACCTTGTTATATACATGATTTTCTTGTTCTTTGTATATATATATATATATATATATATATATAGATATAGAGAGAGAGAGAGAGAGAGAGAATGAGAGAGAGAGAGAGAGAGAGAGAGAGACAGTACAAAAGAGGTGAAAACAACCACGTTCACTATTCAGACAATGTCGGATCAGCCTCAGGAGACGCTGACTCTACCTAGGCACCTGGTCTCATCCCTCGCGGGGTCTGCTTTGGTTCATGAATTGAGAATATTACCTACCTGGGTACTAGTTATAGCCTTTCGAGCTTTAGTATAGTACAGGTTCTGACTAGCATGAGAGTGTATGTATGCATTTTTTTATGTACTTATGTCCGAACGGAATGAGGGACGTACTGTCCCTTGTTCCGTCTGGATACAAGTACAAATTCGTGTATCCAGAGGGCTCAAGGGATGTACTGTCCCTTCCGCTGGGTTTAAACACGTTTAGTGTCGTGGTCGCTTGTACCTTTTTTTGTGCTTATATATATATATATATATATATATATATATATATATATATATATATATAAAAGCACAAGAAAGGTATATATATAAAAGCACAAGAAAGGCTGATCCGACATTGTCTGAATAGTGAACGTGGTTGTTTTCACCTCTTTTGTGCTATCTATATATATATATATATATATATATATATATATATATATATATATATATATATATATATATATATATATATATATATTTCCCTTTCTCTTTCTTCCCACATCATTGTATTTCGGTAAACCACATTTCCCTGTACCGTGAAAAGAAATTTTGTTGACGGAATGCAAAAGATGTTACACAATAATCATTTCCTCTAGATCGAAGCATAGAATGTTAAATCAATTTTATGCCACATACGAACACCGATCTTCTTCCTCCTTGTATTATGTTATGCTCAATGTTACGCTTGATTATTGATCGATTTGATTTTACTGTTCTTGTGTTTAATTTTTGAAACCCCAGGTCATATTGCAAAAATCTCATTCAAAACAAAAACAAATTTTTATTTATAAAACAATTGTTAAAGTCTTCAAATTCATTAGCATCAGTTTCGAGCAGATACATTTTGTAAATGTACAGCATGGACCAGACATGCACGTTTCGGGTACTTAGCCCTCGTCAGTGATCCTCAATCTAAACAATGTAATATGGCCAAAATCTGTGAAAATTATGTCCTAAATATACTGAAATACGTAGCAAGATGGCTGGGACCCAGGTATCAGAAATTTGAGAAAATTTTGTAAACAGAAATTTTCAAATGCGTTTGAAGAAACAACCAATCGAAAGAGATCGAGCTTGGCTACATGTACCCTCGGGGACTCCTGGTCCACCAGCATTGACACTCACAAAGTGGTACAAATGTTTAACGTCTTCAAATTTATAAGCATCATTTTATAGCAGATAAATTTACAGCATGGACCAGACATGCACGTTTCGGGTACTTAACCCTCGTCAGTGATCCTCAATCTAAAGAATATAATATGGCCAAAATCTGTGAAAATTATGTCCTCAATAAAGTCGTAGCAAGATGGCTAGGATATGATGCTACAGGACCCAGGTTGTAGAGTAAAACATTCTTACGAGAAATGTAAAAACCAGGCGAGCCGACGAAGACAATAACACAGTTTATTAAAATCACGAAGCGCAATGGATTGTTTTGGTGTTTTGCTTTTGGTACTGCAACCAAGTGTTGTTGGATATATCCAGAGTCCATTGCAATGTAGCGCTGTAAAACACTCCGCGCTACTTTGAAAAGTTTGAATATATAATCATATATCAAACGAACTGTGATACATGTATCTACTACAAGTCAAGTATCTTAGTAAGTAGGAAAAAAGGGAAGCTTAAGCAAGTACGACAAAATAGAAAGCTGAAAGATGATCTTAATTAGTCTTTACGACATAAAACAAGAAATTATCAAAGAAAAAAAATCATAAAATGTCGTAAATCGTTTTTCTAACATTTTTCGAGTAATTGAAATAATTACCGTCCCTCTGCACAAAGTTAACCGTAGGTTTGACCTAATTTCTTCGTTTTATTACTGAATATACCTAGATTATCCATTTTTTCTCCTAAATCTTAAATTTCATTCAAATATTAAACTTAATGTATTTTTAGTTAAATATTTAAAATGATGTAGTCTACAATATGGGCTTTTAATTCCTTCTTTTTGTGTAGGGTAAATTCAGAAGCGTATCTAAGTGAAAACCAATAATCGTTGGAGGGTAGGCGCAAGGAGCTTAATTCTAAAGATGACCCAGCTAGGATGACAGGAAATTTGAAATATATTTCAATGCAGTGCATAAACACTGAAACTAGGTAAGCGATATCCTCGGGGACTTACAGTCCACCAGCAGCGAGACCAGCCTAGTGGTTGAAATTGTCAAAATTGAAATATATGTTCTATAGTACCAATTTTATTGTACTAGACACGCGTTTCGGATATTAAATCCTCGTCAGTAGTACTTTGTGTCACAACAGTTTGAATAACGCCAGGGTTAATTTTCCTGGCGCCATCTACAATATTACACTATGCATCACTTTCCGGTCACAAAATTAAAAATTTTAATATATAGTTGGTTTGTGCTGGAATCAAGTCATATAGTTGGTTTGTGCTGGAATCAAGTCATATAGTTGGTTTGTGCTGGAATCAAGTCCTGTTGGAGAAACCCTACTTTCTGTTTAACATTTTCGACACTTACTCTACAATCCCACAATCTTAATTGAAAGAAAGACTCGCAAAACTTATAATTAATGCGATAACAAGCAAGAATGGCAATCGCAAATACAAATTTATTGTTGTTAACGAGTTAAAGAAGATCGTGACGATAATCTCAACACCACTCACAATAGAGCACCAACTTAAGCATTGAAGGACCCCTTGCAAGCTAGAGGTGGGACCTGGTGCATCCTCTGTTGGCTAGCCGCACCCGCACGAAATTGAAAACAATAAAAAAAACTATGACAAAACCTTCTTTGTAAAAGAAAAGTCCGATTCTGAAAATAAGTAAACTGAAAAAGATATTATTGAGATGTTAAACTTCTTGATCGACAACAATGTTGTGGTGTTTGGAGGAAAGGTCTTCCAACAAATTATCCGAATTCCAGTGGGGACCAATAATGCCCCACTCCTTGCCGACAGTTTTCGTTACTCGTACGAAGCTGAATTCATTCAATCTTTGTATCTGAAGGGAAAAAAGACTTAGCTTCTGACTTTATCTTCACTTACAGATATATAAACGCTGTGATGTCCATCAATCGAAGGGGGATCTCCAATAACACCAGTATCTCCAAAAATCAAATATCAATAATCCAAAAATCGCAGAATACCTTAGCAGAATCTATCCGTCGGAGCTTGAAGTCAAAGAAACTACAGAGAAAAATAATTCAGCATTCTATTTGGACTTCAGTTTCAGCATCACAAACTTTCCTTTTCTGTGTAGCAACACCCCTTCATCGCCTGCTTATGGAGTCTTCATATCCAAATCGATACGTTGTACAAGTAGCAAATATACAGATTTGTTCTGAGAGCTAGGTGTTTTTCAGATAAGACTCTCAATCAGGGATACGTTTGTGATTGACTAAAATCGTCACCGAGGAAGTTCTACGGTCGATACGGGGAACTCGTCATACGCTATGATGTCCCTTTCTCCAGAATGATGGATGATATTCTGTCTTGGACAATTTGAACCATCCAACCACAAACTTTACTTGTATCTTCCGAAATGGAAGTGACCGGATGTAATATTTCTGCCGAGTGTTTCATGCAAGCTGGAGATGCTGACTCATCCTGGGCACCTGGTCTCACTCCTAAACTTTGAGTTCGCTTCTTTTCATGTGATGGAGGTTTTTGTTTGTTTGCTTTGGTTCCTGTTTTATCCTGATTTTGTATGCCTTCGGTTTGCTGATTTCCTGAATTATCAGTTTTGTTCTATGTATTGGGATATGGTCATTGTCCATATTTGTCATTCAAGACATATGTCAACTATAATATCAATGTATTTGAAAAGAAAATATGTGAACACGAATGAGCAACACCGACCCACTTTGGCCTTTTTATCTCTGATAACTAAATGCGGAAAAACATTATTTCACTTATAATTTCTAAAAACAGCACAGCACTTTGATTTATGAGTAAGTACTTGTACTTCTATGATGATTTTGAGACATTTAAATAAAACATTAAGTCAAATTTGCTTTATCTCCGACTTTTGTTTCAGGTAAAATGTCATTGTCTCAAGAATTTACAGTTTGCCTGATTATTTCCCCGCTTTGTTTGGTTATTACTCTATTGACGCTGGCCATTACGCTGTATTTCAGGTAACGAGATAAATATCATATTCTTCTTTATAGCCCCCGTCTATTTCGGATAAAGATTTTTGTCAATAGGTTACTATATTAAATAGAAATATCAGTCTGTATATGCGAAGTTTTAAGTGATAAATCGTCCATGAAATATATTTTTCATAACACGAGAGAAAATATACTCTAAAATAATATATACAAGTCTATGATACTTAATCAATTTTAGCGGGTTATTGATAATGCATTGAAATTATGAAATGATAGAATAACTCTTCGTTCAAGTTTGTTTTTGAAACATTAGTTGCAGTAAAAGATGCAACTGTTCTGGGAAACGTAGATATGAGGAACCTCTTGCACGCAGAGAAAACATATCAACACTAGCATATACCGGTCTTGAACATAAATATGCGAGTCCACTATCACGAAGGACAGACACAACCGCGGCGGATTCAACAGACCTTGAACCAAGGTATGAAAAGCCATTAGCAGCGGGTGATCCAAATCAAGCATATACAGACCTTGCACCTAGATATGAAAAACCATTAGAAGTGGTGGATCCAAAACAAGCATATGCAGACCTTGCACCTAAGTATGAAAAGCCATTAGCAGCGGGTGATCCAAAGCAAGCATATGCAGACCTAACACCTAGATATAAAAAACCTTTGGAATTATCGGAAACAAGGATGGGAAAAAAATCAGCATATACGGAACTGAAAAAGGAAGGAGACGGCAAAACTATACCAAGGCAGCGGGTCCAGGCTGGAAACTTACATCCAGACTAGTTCATAGGATGAAATTATGAAGATTTTTACAAATGCAAAATCTTCTTGACAATATCGTTTTTAAAAAGGGATGGATATGATCAGGAATGTTCGTAAATACAATTTCTAAAACATACAAACTTTGTCTCAAACTAGATATCTAAATTGATTTTCAAGTTTCCATGTCTATGACTTAGGTCAGAATATTTTTTAAGAAGCAATTTTCGAATTGTTTAATTTTATTTATTTTCTTTTATTATTGTTTTAGCTATTCCAGTAATCGTTAAGTCCCTTGACTATAGATAAAAACACGAATCAATATATACATTTTCAATCACATTATAGTTTCTAGGTGAATTTTAAAAGTATAATCTAATTATTAAAAAGTCTGTTATTAATTTTCTCCAATTTATTTGATGAATTAAATTGCACAAAATACTTTCTGTTTGTGCATTTCTTTGGAAGAAATAAGCACTAACAATAAATTTGTGTTTTTGAAAAGGCGTAATGTTAGTCTTGCTCTTTGTTCTTTACAATAATCATATTTGCTGCAATAATTGAAACAGATAAGGAAAAAGTTGTCTAGCTTAATTTTGCCCTCTCCGTTCCTATCTTTTATTTCATCTGTATAATTAGACAAAGGGGGAACAAAGTATCCATAACACATACTAGTACATATTTGAAATATAGAGGAAGGAAAAATTATATATTTGTATTTGTATGAGAGTACATTTCCTTCTTTAACGCTCTCTATGGAACATTATTTCCTCCAATACGTCCATAATAAGGAAATAAGTGACATTTCACGGATATAATAAACATAACACTTCTTCCTCTCTTTACTTCAACAATTACATGTATACAATTATACAGGCTCAGGTCAAGAGGCTCTCATGGGTTCGAGATCTGATCACAAGTATCAAAGTATACACTAAAGTCCACTCGAAATGAACGAGGAGATCATCAATGGCAATATGATGTACTTAAACTACATGAAGAAACGTGATAAATGTTATGGTGATCTAAACACTTACAGGAACAAAATATAAAAGAGAAAATCAGAGTAAATATTCTGTCTGTATCATGATGTAACATATTGTGTTTTCTTCAAACGACATCTACTAAGACGGGAGATTGCTTTCATTTTAACAAAATAGGAAAATCTATCATTCTTAAAAATACGACAAAAAACCAAACCTATACCAATTTGTAACTTGCTGACCCTTCTTTTGGTTATTCTCTTATATTTTAATTTCGGGTTTCCTGTTTGACTTTCATTCCCTGATAAATTTATCAGCAAAACTGTAAAATAAAAACCGATAATTTTACAGAGTAAAGGATCGTAACTCTTGTTGAATTCATATCGATATCTAAAAGTATAAGTAATAGTGTTTGTATGTGATCCTCAAACTCACCTATTTGCACTCTTGTTGGAGTTCATATTACTTTATTCTGATTATGATGAACTTAAGCTAAGTTGAAAACCATAAATAAAAAGACCATCTTCATATTACATTGTATATTACAGATGGTTACATATAAGATAAATATTACTGATATATGGGTTAGTTTTAAAATCCGAGAGTGTGAAAAAAAACCCAAGCAAATCTTCTGTCATCTCCTCACTGACCGCTGTAGGTTTAACATCTGTTATCGCAGTCTGATCTGGTCCGTTGTTTCAATTATACTATGTCAATATTTGAATAACAGATTGAATCGGATAATGTTAGGGTACCTCGTCAGGATAATGTTAGGGTATCTCGTCAGGATAATGTTAGGGTATCTCGTCAGGATAATGTTAGGGTATCTCGTCAGGATAATGTCAGGGTACCTCGTCAGGATAATGTCAGGGTACCTCGTCAGGATAATGTTAGGGTACCTCGTCAGGATAATGTTAGGGTACCTCGTCAGCATAATGTTAGGGTACCTCGTCAGCATAATGTTAGGGTACCTCGTCAGCATAATGTTAGGGTTACTCGTCAGCATAATGTTAGGGTAACTCGTCAGGATAATGTTAGGGCACCTCGTCAGGATAATGTTAGGGTATCTCGTCAGGATAATGTCAGGGTACCTCGTCAGGATAATGTTAGGGTACCTCGTCAGGATAATGTCAGGGTACCTCGTCAGGATAATGTCAGGGTACCTCGTCAGGATAATGTTAGGGTACCTCGTCAGGATAATGTTAGGGTACCTCGTCAGCATAATGTCAGGGTACCTCGTCAGGATAATGTTAGGGTACCTCGTCAGGATAATGTCAGGGTACCTCGTCAGGATAATGTTAGGGTACCTCGTCAGCATAATGTTAGGGTACCTCGTCAGCATAATGTTAGGGTATCTCGTCAGCATAATGTTAGGGTACCTCGTCAGGATAATGTTAGGGTACCTCGTCAGGATAATGTAAGGGTACCTCGTCAGCATAATGTTAGGGCACCTCGTCAGGATAATGTTAGGGTACCTCGTCAGGATAATGTCAGGGTACCTCGTCAGGATAATGTTAGGGTACCTCGTCAGGATAATGTCAGGGTACCTCGTCAGGATAATGTCAGGGTACCTCGTCAGGATAATGTTAGGGTACCTCGTCAGGATAATGTTAGGGTACCTCGTCAGGATAATGTTAGGGTACCTCGTCAGGATAATGTTAGGGTACCTCGACAGGATAATGTTAGGGTACCTCGTCAGGATAATGTTAGGGTACCTCGTCAGGATAATGTTAGGGTACCTCGTCAGGATAATGTCAGGGTACCTCGTCAGGATATTGTTAGGGTGCCTCGTCAGGATAATGTTAGGGTACCTTGTCAGCATAATGAATATAGCCTGTATATATTTAATGTCACACCCGGCTTGCGTTTCTAGGAATATCACCATCATCAAAACAGGTATATCACGCTTACCAAGCCTACGTCATTCAGGTATGCAAATTAAAAACCGCCCAGTTGAGAAACCCGGTCTTTAATTCTATATAGCGGGCAGTGAGGAAATCAGAATTTACCCGTTCCCTGATATCGCCCCCATTTGTCTTTAACCGTATAGCGGTCAGTCAGGAAATGAGAATTTACCCGTTCCCTGATATCGCCCCCATTTGTCTTTAACCGTATAGCTGTCAGTCAGGAAATGACATATTTTAGAGGCATGTTGGAGGCTATAATAGAAGATAGGTACATTTCTGAAATTTTGTCAATTCCTCACTGACCAATGTAGGAATAACATCTCTAATATAAATTTGGTCCGTTTTATCTTTTATACCCATCTTAAAATTTGATGGACAGCTTAAGACGGATAATGAAGCTTACCTCTCGATATATCTCGAAAGCCTTACAATAATTACTTCTTTCCAGCTCTGTCGCCTGAGAGAAGTTTTGTTTCGGGACTTTATCAATTTGAAACCGCATATTTACTGTTTTGCTATTTCGGAGACTTGTCATTTCATCCAGTAATGTCATCAAAATTGGTGGAGGTCAGTATTTTAGTGTCATCCCTCCGGTGTTGTTTAAGTCATGGGTTTTTTTTTACTGTCCTACTGCATCGATCCTACAGAAAATTTGAAGCAGCGTACTCTCTACAAAGTCAATGCAAAAACAGAACCAAATATTCAACCAGAGGGCACTTCTTAAATGAGTTTTGGCTGTGTCTGAGGATCACTTTGGCTGGAGGCGTCGCTGATGGGGTTTGCTGTCAGAAACGCGTACCTGTTGCATTTAGGTTGTTTTGAGGTTTTCTTCGGGAGGGTAAAGACTTGGTACACTTCTGTTGTAACTAGGCCTGCAACTCTAAGAACTTCACTTGCGTAGACGCCGCTATCGCCAAAGCATGTATATACCGCCTATGTCACTCAAGTGTGAATAATAATGAGCATCCGGTTGAAAAAAAATTCGGCCTCTAACTTTCATCTAGGATTTAAGCGCGGGGTATTGAAACTTATCTTCAAAAGAAATAGAAAAGAGGGAATCACCAAGAAGTCTTTGTTGTGGAACCCTTAGCAAAACATTTAACGAAATTGCAAAGAAAACAAGTACAATATCAAGTCAAAAGGGACAAGGAAACCGTACAAGACATCAAAACATAAAACACAAAAGACAACACATAAACAAACAAGATGTAAAGCCAAGCGGTACCGACTTAGGACGGCCACCTGTCACTTAAGCAGCAAAATATTGTAGCTATCCGGATTATGTTTGCATAACCATCCCATCCAGTTAGCCAGTGATTTTGATTATACAAAGAGAGGAGGGTATCGCCAACAAAACTCAGTTGCAGCACCTACAGCAAAACATCCGATGCAAAAACACGGAGCAAACATTCTCAGAAATTGACACAAAAAGGGACAAGGAACGCCAACTCTCACCATAGAAACATGAACTCAAAAGACCACACATAAACCAACGAGACAAATGGTAACCAGTGACGACTTAAGACGGCCATGTACCATGCAGGAAAAGGGAATTATCTCCAACATGACCACCATGCATTCACCCAGCGAAACAAACCCACAAGAAAGTGACATATAAACGACATCATACAAACTCCAAATCGCAAAAAGACACAGCAAAATTCACTAGAACATCTCACAAAACAATCGTAACAGACGTACAATAACATTAAACATTGATGACAACACATAAAAGGAAGGAGACCAATGTGCTCCCGGCGCCGACATTGGACGACCATCTACTTTTAGCTAATGTGGTTATCCGGATTACGTGCGCACAACCCTCCCGCTTATCCGGATACATAAACACACAATTTTTGTATTAACATAAAACTTCTCACTATAAGGTGACATCACATACAAGATAGTTAAACGCAGCGGCCTCTTGTAACACATATTCTATGTAAATGGATCTAAAAAATTATATGTCATGCGTATTACAGTATGTGCTTTGCTGGCTGAAGCGAGCTCAAGACAAATCACCCGAGAAGTCTGACCGACTTTCAGATAGGACAGAGAATCAAGCCAAGTCTTCTCTGACGAGATTTCAACAAGGCCCATCATGGAGTCCCGTCGTAGTTGACCAGTGTGCAACGTTGGAAAAGACATTGTTACAAAACTGTAGATTGGTCTAGTACTATGCCCAGCGTTTTTGTGATGTCTGTAGAATCGCATCCTCGTTAAAGCAGGCGAATGACTATTTTCTTAAATTTTTGGTTGAAGTTTGATCTGCCTTTGATCCTTCTGATTTTGTTTATACAGTCACCGTAAAATGAAGGCAATGAAATTCCAATGATACATACCCTGATGCCGGAGTCGTCCTAAATTTTGAAAGAAGTTCAGAATAGTTGTTGTAGAATTTCCAAAAAGATTTTTCTAGTTTATGATATCTAAATATTTGACTGATAAGATTTTTGTAATTTGTATATTTTTGTCATGGAAGTCCGAACCATGTGAGCAAGCTTTAGCGTATCTGATGATCTGAGAGATGTAAATGCCGTACGATGGCAATCTTGGAACATCGCCATCAAGCCAAGGAAAATTAATTATGTTGAAGCCAAAGTATTCTCTTTTGTCCTTTATCTTTGTTTGAATTTCTCTGTTATTACTTTTGATATCAAGATCCAAAAATGGTGTAGCTATATCATTTGTGTTTGCTTTGTACAATGATAACTGCAAGTAGCAAATGGTTTGGATATCCGGATTACGTGCGCAAAACCCTCCCACTTTTCCGATTACCCAGGGTTCTCGAAGGATGCTCAATTGTTGTCTAAACACGTTTCAAACGAGATCAGTGAATGCAGAGGGATGTCAAATTGATACTGACAAATGTTACAAGTTTTCAAATGCAATTGCTTCTTTCAACAACGGATAAAATATCTGTATGGACCATACGCGCACGTTTCGGGTACTTAACCCGTGTCAGTGGTCCTCAATCTAAACAATGTAATAAAGCCAAATAGTGTGAAAGTAATTGTGTCCAAAAATGTACCGAAAGACGTATTAGGATGGGTGGGATATAATGCTACAGGACCCACGTTTCAGAAGTTTTAAGAAATTTTGAAAACAGAAACTTGCAAATGCGTTGAAGAAACGATGAACTTCTGTTGATCGAACTTGGCCTGTTCCCTCGGGGACTCCTGGTCCACCAGCAGTGTCACTCACCAAGTGGTACAAATGTTAAATGTCTTCAAATTCAATAGCATCGTTTAAGATCAGATAAATTTGCATAAACCAGTTAAGACCGGTAAACAGAAACCAATAATCATGGTTTACCGACATAGCATTTAGAACTTATCAACATACACAATTAAACAAAATAATAAATCATTCTGCAGAGAGGAAAATGTGATTTGCATTAGATATAGTGTCCAGGGCGAGTAGGAATCTCCTGCTTACTAGTAATACTCTTCGCTTTATCCGTACAGAAAGATCATAATCGGTAATGGTGATTATTTGAGGTGTCATATGATATTCTCTCTTTAGGATGTCGGAATAGTCTGGAATATAGCTACCTTAAAGAAGACTCGTTTATACAGGAAAAATCAGCTTCCTAAGAGGTACTTTATATGTACTCAAGAAACTCTTACCTAAATAGTAGAGAGTTCTGCGCTCGTTATGTCAGTGGTTTATCACATGAATTCCCTCGCATACCTGTCTCCTTGCGGATTTTGATGAGCTTGTCTCCTTTGTGTTGTTATGTGTGTCAGTGTCCTATGCCGTGGTTGTATACGAGTTGTATACACCTTGAAAACGTTTTCTTTGTAGCTATAGCGGCATTGTTTTGTTAAGACTTTTTTCTAGTTTTACTGTCCACACTTGACAACTGAATGGCTCTTCGACGAAACAAGATATTTTTAAGACTCAATTATATTAAATAATACTAAATTCTTAACATGATAGAAGTTCAAAAATAAAAGGAGAGGATCTCGGTTGCGGCTCACGACGCTTAACCCGATAAACACAAATGCAAAAGCAGGGGATAGAAGCACAAGAGACACCGAAGGATGAAAAGATTACTAATATACACTTATCACTAAAGACGACATCATGGACTTACCAAAAAAAAAACTACATATAAACAAACGAGACCAAAGACTAACCTGTGCTGACTTAAGACGTTATACTACGTTAATAGAGAATAATTTCTCATCCAGATTACGTGTGAATAAATCTCCTTATCATTGGTCACCCATTGGTCTCAAATTAGTAAAAGAAAGGATATTTGTTTTCGATATGTAAATACCCTAATTCAATTATCAATTGTTAAACGTCTTTAAATTCATCAGCATCATTTAAAAACAGATAAATTTACGGCATGGACCAGACATGCACGTTTCGGGTATTTAACTTTCAGTGTTACTGTTGGTGGACCAGGAGTCCCCGAGGGCACATTTTTTAGCAAAGTTCGATCTATTTCGGTTGGTCGTTTCTTCAAACACAATCCAAAATTTCTGTCAACAAAACTTTCTTAAATTCCTGAAACATGGGTCCGGTAGCATCATATCGCAGTCATCATGCCGGACTGAGCACGGGTTGTATTACGCATGCCCTCTTTTTATATCCATTTACATGTTCAACTGTGTTTCTGGGGCCTCTACGTTTCGCGGTCTTGTTTGTGTGAGGTCATCTTACAGTGAGGAGGTTGTTTTACAACCTACAATTGTACGTTCTTCGAGACTTCTGAGTAGTAGTCAGTGATCCTCAATCTAAACAATGAAAATGGCCAAAAATTGTAAAAATTATATTCAAAATGTACCGAAAGGCATAGCAAGATGACTTGGATAGGATGCTACAGGATCCATGCCTCAGAAACTTAGGAAAATTTTGTTAACAGAAATTTTGGAATGCGTTTGAAGAAACGACCAACCGAAATTGATCGAACTTGGCTACATGTGCCCTCGGAGACTCCTGGTCCACCAGCAGTGACACTCAACAAGCGGTACAAATGTTAAACGTCTTCAAATTCATTAGCATCATTTAAAAGCAGATCAATTTACAGCATGGACCAGACATGCACCTTTCTGGCATTTAACTCTCGTAAGTGATAATCAATCTAAACTACGAAATAATGTAAAAGAAGGGAGGAGATCTCCAACAAGACCCCGTTGCAGCATCAACAGCAAAACACCAAAACACCCGATGCAAAAACACAAAAGACGAGTACAGCACGAGACGGAAAAGAGACACACGACATGTAAGCATCAAACACAAAAGACTACACATAAACCAACGAGACCAATTGGCAACCGGTGCCGACTTTGGACGGCCATTTGTCTCGCAAGTAGCAAATGGTGTGGTTATCCTGAATTACGTGCGCACAACCCTCTCACTTCTCCAATTACTCAGAAGTCTCGAAGAACGTACAATTGTAGGTTGTAAAACAACCTCCTCACTGTAAGATGATCTCACACAAACAAGACCGCGAAACGTAGAGGCCCCAGAAACACAGATGAACATGTAAATGGATATAAAAAGAGGGCATGCGTAATACAACCCGTGCTCAGTCCGGCATGATGACTGCGATATGATGCTACCGGACCCATGTTTCAGGAATTTAAGAAAGTTTTGTTGACAGAAATTTTGGATTGTGTTTGAAGAAACGACCAACCGAAATAGATCGAACTTTGCTAAATGTGCCCTCGGTGACTCCTGGTCCACCAACAGTAACACTCACCAAGTGGTACAAATGATAAACGTCTTCAAATTCATGAAATATCTTTATACCAAGTTAATTAGAATGTGAATAACTAGATACTAACGTTATGTTTGCGGACGGTAAATGCTGATTTTACAGTGCAAACATCCGTTTTTCTGGCGACGCGTTAAACACTCAGTTTGCGACCGTAAAATCATCATTTACCGTCCGCAAACATAACGTCAGAAGCTAGTTATTTCCTAATTAAACGATAATACTGCGGTATACAAACTAGGTCCTCATCCAATTTACCATCAAAAAGTGTGTCCTGATAAAAAAGTACCGTTTTAAACTGACCTTTGTCAAAGCTCATCGTCCGTCCATTGTCTGTATACTCAAATCCTCTTCCAGGTTTGTGTTTTCCGCGATCATCACTCAAGGTACCCCTATAACTTTTTGTTTTTTGTGCCGATCGGTCAACAAATAACCTCCACTCTGATTGGCTGAAACGTTTTCTACACATCCCTTTAAACGCTGACTCTCCTCGGCCACCTGGTATCACTTCGGAATGTTATTCATTCCGAGGTTCGCAACCGTTCCTATGGAAAATCTAATGATTTTGCCTTGCCTTCTCGACTTTGAGACTGAATAACTGATAGGTTTTTCTTTAATGTTTTTTTTCAACCTCTGCAAAGAATTTCCCGAAAGTTTATAGCAATCGAGTACCCAAGGCCCTCTATCAAATTGTATTTTTTATGCGGATCGGCCGACATATATATCCGTGGTAGGTTTATGTAAAGGCCATCCGGATAGCAAATGCGTTTGCTATGCTTTTTACGGATGGCCATCTATAGTTGGCAGCGCATGCAATGATCTCATTCTCTATAATGCAATTTGTTTTGGTGTATCTAATTTGAATATTCGTTAGATCGTTTGTCGCTGTTTGTCGTCGATTATCGGTGTCCTTTGTTTGCGGAAGCTTTTTAGACTGATGTCCTTTTGTCAGTAGCAGACGGTGTGGTTATCCTGGATTACGTGCACACAACCCTCCCACTGTTCCGATTACCCAAAGGTCTCGAAGAACGTACAGTAGTGGTGTAAAACAACCTCCTCACTGTTAGATAACCACACACAAACAAGACCTCAAAACGTAGGGGCCTAATCAACACAGATGAATATGTAAATGGATATAAAACGAGGACGTATGTAATACAGTCCGTGCTCTGCCGGCTGCAACGAGCTCATGTATGTTATCACCCGAGGGGTCCGACTGACATTCAGAGAGGACAGGTTGTCGGGGCCCTATCCTCTCTAAAGGTTTGGACAGGGCCTCTCATGGAGTCCCGTCGTCACAGTCTGTCAGAGTGCAAGTCTTAAGAATGCGCTGGTAAAAGACTGTAAATTGGCCTAGTGTCCTTCTTGTCACATTAGAATCATATACACGGTATAAAAGGCGTTTGATGATTCTGACGCGCAGTTTCGATGGCTATGCTGTTTACCTTTAATCTTTGTTATTTTGTTAATTATGTCACCATTAAATGCAGGCTGTGAAATACCCAACGTAATATACTCTGTTGCTTGTATGGGTCCGAATTTCAAAAGAAGTTGACAATAACTTTTGTAAAATTTCCAGAAAGTCTTCACTAGTTTGTGAAAGTAAAAACCTTGATCTACAAGTGTCTTCGTAAGTTGTAAATTTCTGCTATGAAAATCCAAAACATCAGTACATGCTCTAGTATACCGGTTGAGCTGTGAAATGTAGGAACATCACCGTCATGCCAGGGGAAATTTACTAAGTTGAATGCAAAATCATCTCTTTTGTCATAAACACTTGTATGAATGACAAATATGGATAATTGCCATATCCCTACATACAGCACAAAATCGATGATTCAGAAAATCATAAACCGAGGGCATACGCAAACAATCAAAAATCTCTCAATTAACAATTTTGATATTTAGGTCTTAAAACAGCGTTTTTGAGTTGGTAAGGTTTGCCTTGCTTAGAGTCAATTCTTATGGATAAGTAACGTTTTTAAACTTTTGAAAAACAGGATTGTTGGTGGTAAGAATATCATCCAGGTACCTAGGTACCAATGAAACATTTCACATTATCATGTTTTCATTGCTTTTGAAGATTTTGGATAAATTCTTTTTAATACGTGTATATAAATAAATCTGCAACAAGAGGTGCACAATTAGTACCCATAGGGATCAACTAAAGCCTGCTTGTAGAGATTCTCACCAAATCTTACATGAATGTTGTACAAGAGTAAGGACAAGGCAATCGGCAATACACAGGTCACTTCATGATTTGTATTCTGTATCGGAAAAGAAATCCTTTGATTCAGATGTACAAATATAAGTTTTTCCGTCTCAATTAAAGCACCATTTGATGAGTTTTGACAAGTGATCATTAATTTTGTCGTAAGGAAGCGTGGTGTACATATTTGAAAAGTCGTTTTAAGAAATCGTATTGGCTTGAAAATTTCTAGATTTCATTTTGTCATTCACATCCCCTGAATTTTTAATAGACTAAAATAAATTTACATCATTCCTGCTTAGAACAGTTTCACAATATTGTGCTACGTGATCCTTTTTTGCCGTAAGTGCTAGACAAAATTGTAGTTGAGTAGTCGCTAGAATTAGCAATGTATCGAAATTTGTAAGGAGACTTGTGCAGATTTTGGTATGTAGTATATTGCAGGAAGATCTAATTTAATTTAGAAATAGGGATGTTGAATGAAGAAAGTTCACTGTTATGCACCTCAGATACAGATTACAACCTCTAAACTTATTTATAGAGTTCCGTCTTTCAAATACTTATTATGGTCCTTTTAACTAGTTTCAATTGTGGTAATGATCCAACAGTACGTATATATTGAAATATGTTTATCTTAAATTCAGATTGAAAGAGAGAAGGGGATCTCCAACAACACATGGATACAGTACCAACAGCAGAACACCAAAACATCCCATACAAAAACACAGAGTTGGCATGCATAGCAAGAGATGCAAAGGGAAAGGAACACAAAAACCCCCACAGACACATCAGGCACGAAAGACCACACATAAACCAACTATTGAGAACACGAGAAATAATATGGTTATACATGTATGCGATAAACATCACCCTTACCAACAAAACATAGAAGGAAACAGAAAAATATTACAACGCTATGAAATTTGAAATTAAACCGCAGAAGGTGCTATTTTGGTTCATATGATTTGAATCCAGGTAAGTTTTGTAGGATTTTTAATATTTGGTATTCTTAAGAAATCTAATTTTCACATAGATAAGATGGGAATCGACTCAATGAACTTGATTGCACAAATAATGAAAAAGGCAAATTAGAGAATAGAAAATACAAAAAAGACTTCACATTAAACGTGATCTAACAGCCGACTATAGACTACCAACCGTCACTCAGAAAGAATTGACGCATTATGTACCATCGTGTTTATTGACCGTTATATCAATCAAATCGGCGATAGTAGAAAACATCCGAATTTCAAAGGTGATGGAAAAGCGACATTTTGAACGAATTTACCATATAAGAAGAAACATATCCCTATATCAAAACGAGAGTAATGAAGTAGGTACTGATTCATGCAGTTTTAGATTAAGAGAATATAAAAGACAATACAATAGTAAGTCTTCTGTCTGCAATCGATATAGTTATGCCTTGAGATAAGATGTTTTCTTCTCCTGTATTTTCTTTCTTTTTCAAATTTCTATTTATTGTTTTTGTCCACATTAATTTTAAGTATCTTTATGGTGAAATCCAAACACAATATAACGCTCAAATCAAAAGAAATAAGACTGTTACAACAATTCAGCTCTGTTTTTGTTATTGAAACAATTTTCAATTTTCAGGTATATAAGTATGCTAACAGGTTTGACATTATCAGCCAATGAATTTCTTTGCTTTATTTACAAACCAATTGAATTTCAGCATTGCTCATAGTATAATTTGTTCATAGCTGAACATGTTTGTACTGCCTGTGTATTTTTTAAAACAAGATACAAAAGACATTGACATTCGACGGAAGTTGGAATCCTTCGACATTATTTGTTTCTTGGGAAAACATTACAAAAACTGATACCGGATACTTGACGATGTGAGCACTCTTTGCAGTTAAGTGCGTTGTTTTTTTACAGGTTAGTAATAAATTAACTTTTTATAATCAATTGCTTTAAGTATATGGATGGTTAAAACTGCATGGAATGTTCCGTTTCCATGAAAATCTGCAGCATATCTTAACGTTGGTCTCGTCGCTTTATGTGTAGTCTTTTGTGTTTGATGTTTACATGTCGTGTGTCTCCGTCTTTTGTGTTTTTTGCATCGGGTGTTTTGATGTTTTGCTGTTGATGCTGCAACGGGGTGTTGTTGGAGATCTCCTCCCTTCTTTCTTAAGACATGTCTTTGTCAATATTATCAGAAGAACACAATCTTACTTGATCAATTCACAATTCTTCTTAAAAAAATTGTATTAATAACAAATAATGGGTGTTTTTTTTTATAAAACTTCAATGAATATCTTTGTTGAAGAATCTGTATTAGACAAAAGTAAATATCGATATTCAGTTGTGTTGCTTATATCTTAAATATATATTAGATAGAAGACTCCGGAAATGTTCATTCTTTAACAAGTAATTTCTAAGATAGAATGACAACTCTTCCTACCATTCTATATTCTTTGCGTACATTAAAGTCGGGATGACTACTTGATGTAGAGTCGAACAAAAGAAAACTATTTCTATAAATGTGACAAAATGTTTACGCAAATAATCAGCATTTTACCTCGAAAAAATAGTATTTTACTATGTGTTTTAATTATGAATATACTACTTATTAAGGAGTTTTAAAGATATTAGCCAAGTTCGATCAACTTCGGTTGATCGTCTGTCTATTCAATGCATTCGGAAATTTCTGTTTTCAAAAAATCTTGAAATTTATAAAAAGTAGGTCCTGTAGCATCATATCCCACCTATCCTGCTACATTTTTCGGTACATTTTTAGACATAATAATTTTCATTCTTTAGCCATATTACAATGTTTAGATTGATGATCACTGACGAGGGTTAAGTACCCGAAACGTGCATGTCTGGTCCATGCTGCAAATTGATCTGTTCTTTAATGATGCTTTTGAATTTGAAGACGTTTAACATGTATTAAGATGATTATGTATTTCAAATATATCTTAAATAAGGCATAGTACAAACTGATTTTGCCTTTTTTCCAGTGATTTAACATTGAAAAACGTTTTATTTTCTAATACATTGAGCACTAAGATTAAAACATTTAATGAACATAATTTTCTGAAGTACCGTTTCGAATTGAAAGAAGGGAGGAGATCTCCAACAAGACCCTGTTGCAGCATCAACAGCAAAACACCCGATGCAAAAACACAAAAGACGAGTACAGCACGAGACGGAACAGAGACACACGACATGTAAACATCAAACGCAAAAGACTACACATAAACCGACGAGACAAATAAACAACCAGTGCCGACTTTAGACGGCCATTTGTCACGCAAGTAGCAAATGGTGTGGTTATCCTGGAATACGTGTGCAGAACCCTCTCACTTCTACAATTACCTAGAGGTCTCGAAGAACGTACAACTGTGGAGTAAAACAACCTCCTCTCTGTAACATGTCCTCACACAAACACGACCGCGAAACGTAGAGGCCCCAGAAACACAGATGAACATGTAAATGGATATAAAAAGAGGGCATGCGTAAGACAGTCCGTGCTCTGCCGGCTGTAGCGAGCTCATGTATGTTATCACCCGAGGAGTCCGACTGACATTCAGAGAGGACAGGTGGTCGGGGCCCTGTCTTCTCTAAAGAGGTTTGGACAGGGCGCGTCATGGAGTCCCGTCGTCACAGTCAGTCAGAGTGCAAGTCTCAAGGATGCGCTTGAACAAGACTGTAGATTGGTCAAGTACCAAGCCTAGTGTCCGTCTGACATTAGGATCATATCCACGGTATAAAAGGCGTTTGATGATTCTTACGCATTTTCTATGGTTATGCTGCCTACCTTTGATCCTTCTAATTTTGTTTATCATATCACCATAAAAGACAGGTTGTGTAATACCCAAAGTAATGTACTCTGTTGCGTGTAAAGATCCGAATTTTAAAAGAAGTTGACTGTAATTTTTGTAAAATTTCCAGAAAGTCTTAACTAGTTTATGAAAGCGGAAACCTTGACCGAAAAGTTTTTTGGTAATTTGTAAATCTATGATATGTAAATGCCGTATGACGGTTATCTTGGAACATCACCGTCAAGCCAGGGGAAATTTACTATGTTGAATCTAAAATCATCCCTTTTGTCATATACACTTGTATGAATATTTCCGTTTACCAATGCCATCAAACATTTTAGATTCGAAAATTACATGATACAAAAAAGGTTTGTTTATATCTCAATTGATGCGTTATGCCAGAGCAAGTATCAAATACACATATTTTGTTCATGGAGCTAGAATTCTTACAGCTTCTCAATCAGGGATACGTTTGTGACCGACTAACATCGTCCGAGAGGAAGTTCTATTGTCAATACTGGGAACTCATCATATACTATGATGTGCCATTGTCCAGAATAGTGCATGATTTTCTGTCTTAGATCATTTAAACCATCCAACCACAGAAGAATATGCTTGTATCTTTCGAAATGAAGGTAACCAGATGTGACAATTTCACCGAACTGAAGCGACGGGTGTTCCATGCAAGCGTAAGATGCTGACTCTTCCTGGGCACTTGGTATCACTCCAATATTTGAAGCTCGTTTCTTTTCATGTGGTGTAGGTTTTTGTTTGTTTGCTTTGGTTCCTGTTTTATCCTGATTTTGTATGCCTTCGGTTTCTGATTGTCTGAATTCTCGATTTTGTACTGTATACGGAGATATGATCATTATCTATATTTTTCATAGATAACAGACTTAACTTAAAGACCTGTTGTCAATTAAGCTCCTCGTCAATCCATTATTTGATCTCCTCATCAATCCATTATTTTATCTCCTCATCAATCCATTATTTTATCTCCTCATCAATCCATTATTTTAACTCCTCATCAATACATTATTTATCTCCTCATCAATCCATTATTGTTTTATCTCCTCATCAATCCATTATTTTAACTCCTCATCAATCAATTATTTGATCTCCTCATCAATCCATTATTGTTTTATCTCCTCATCAATCCATTATTTGATCTCCTCATCAATCCATTATTTTATCTCCTCATCAATCCATTATTTTATCTCCTCATCAATCCATTATTTTAACTACTCATCAATCCATTATTTTATCTCCTCATCAATCCATTATTTTAACTACTCATCAATCCATTATTTTAACTCCTCATCAATACATTATTTTATCTCCTCATCAATCAATTATTGTTTTAACTCCTCCTCAATCCATTATTTGATCTCCTCCTCAATCCATTATTTGATCTCCTCATCAATCCATTATTTGATCTCATCAATCCATTATTTGATCTCCTCATCAATCCATTATTTTAACTCCTCATCAATACATTATTTTATCTCCTCATCAAATCATTATTGTTTTATCTCCTCATCAATCCATTATTTGATCTCCTCATCAATCCATTATTTTAACTCCTCATCAATACATTATCTTATCTCCTCATCAAATCATTATTGTTTTATCTCCTCATCAATCCATTATTTGATCTCCTCATCAATCCATTATTTTATCTCCTCATCAATCCATTATTTTAACTCCTCATCAATACATTATTTTATCTCCTCATCAATCCATTATTGTTTTATCTCCTCATCAACCCATTATTTGATCTCCTCATCAATCCATTATTTGATCTCCTCATCAATCCATTATTTTATCGCCTTATCAATTCATTATTTTAACTCCTCATCAATACATTATTTTATCTCCTCATCAATCCATTATTGTTTTATCTCCTCATCAATCCATTATTTGATCTCCTCATCAATCTATTATTTTATCTCCTCATCAATCCATTATTTGATCTCCTCATCACTCCATTATTTTATCTCCTCATCAATCCATTATTTTATCTCCTCATCAATCCATTATTGTTTTATCTCCTCATCAATCCATTATTTGATCTCCTCATCAATCCATTATTTTATCTCCTCATCAATCCATTATTTTAACTCCTCATCAATACATTATTTTATCTCCTCATCAAATCATTATTTGATCTCCTCATCAATCCATTATTGTTTTATCTCCTCATCAATCCATTATTTGATCTCCTCATCAATCCATTATTTGATCTCCTCATCAATCCATTATTATTTTATCTCCTCATCAATCCATTATTTGATCTCCTCATCAATCCATTATTTTATCTCCTCATCAATCCATTATTTTAACTCCTCATCAATACATTATTTTATCTCCTCATCAAATCATTATTTGATCTCCTCATCAATAAATTATTGTTTTATCTCCTCATCAATCCATTATTTTAACTCCTCATCAATCCATTATTGTTTTATCTCCTCATCAATCCATTATTGTTTTATCTCCTCATCAATCCATTATTTGATCTCCTCATCAATCCATTATTTGATCTCCTCATCAATCCATCATTTTATCTCCTCATCAATCCATTATTTTAACTCCTCATCAATACATTATTTTATCTCCTCATCAATCCATTATTTTATCTCCTCATCAATCCATTATTTTATCTCCTCATCAGTCCATTATTTTATCTCCTCATCAATCCATTATTTGATCTCCTCATCAATCCATTATTTTATCTCCTCATCAATTCATTATTTTAACTCCTCATCAATACATTATTTTATCTCCTCATCAATCCATTATTGTTTTATCTCCTCATCAATCCATTATTTTATCTGCTCATCAATCCATTATTTGATCTCCTCATCAATCCATTATTTTATCTCCTCATCAATCCATTATTGTTTTATCTCCTCATCAATCCATTATTTGATCTCCTAATCAATCCATTATTTGATCTCCTCATCAATCCATTATTTTATCTTCTCATCAATCCATTATTTTATCTCCTCATCAATCCATTATTATTTTATCTCCTAATCAATCCATTATTTTGTTTCCTCATCAATTAATTATTTTATCTCCTCATCAATACATTATTTGATCTCCTCATCAATCCATTATTTTATCTCCTCATCAATCCATTATTTTATCTCCTTATCAATTAATTATTTTAACTCCTCATCAATACATTATTTTATCTCCTCATCAATCCATTATTGTTTTATCTCCTCATCAATTCATTATTTGATCTCCTCATCAATCCATTATTGTATCTCCTCATCAATCCATTATTTGATCTCCTCATCAATCCATTATTTGATCTCCTCATCAATCCATTATTTTATCTCCTCATCAATCCATTATTTTATCTCCTCATCAATCCATTATTTTATCTCCTCATCAATCCATTATTGTTTTATCTCCTCATCAATCCATTATTTGATCTCCTAATCAATGCATTATTTGATCTCCTCATCAATCCATTATTTTATCTTCTCATCAATCCATTATTTTATCTCCTCATCAATCCATTATTATTTTATCTCCTAATCAATCCATTATTTTGTTTCCTCATCAATCAATTATTTTATCTCCTCATCAGTCCATTATTTTATCTCCTCATCAATACATTATTTGATCTCCTCATCAATCCATTATTTTATCTCCTCATCAACCCATTATTTTATCTCCTCATCAATACATTATTTTATCTCCTCATCAATCCATTATTTTATCTCCTCACCAATCCATTATTTTATCTCCTCATCAATCCATTATTGTTTTATCTCCTCCTCAATCCATTATTTTATCTCCTCATCAATCCATTATTTAAACTCCTCATCAATACATTATTTTATCTCCTCATTAATCCATTATTGTTTTATCTCCTCGTCAATCCATTATTTGATCTCCTCATCAATCCATCATTTTATCTCATCATCAATCCATTATTGTTTTATCTCCTCATCAATCCATTATTTGATCTCCTCATCAATCCATTATTTTATCTCCTCATTCATTCATTATTGTTTTATCTCCTCATCAATCCATTATTTTAACTCCTCATCAATCCATTATTTTATCTTCTCATCAATCCATCATTTGATCTCCTCATCAATCCATTATTTTATTTCCTCGTCAATCCATTATTTGATCTCCTCATCAATCCATTATTTTATCTCCTCATCAATCCATTATTTTCATCCTCTCTGTTTCGGCCTCGAGCATCACGTGTTAGTCATGAACTGCCAAATGTACATAATAATACTGAAGTGTGCCAAATCTATACCTTCTTGAAGAAAATTTCAAACCAATTTTCATGCATCAGACACGTGTTTCGAATTTCAAATTCTCATCAGTGATGCTTCCAGCCAAAGTGCTTTTCATCAGAAGCCCAAATTTATTTCACTAGCGCACTCTGGTTTTATTTTTAGAATCTAAATTTTTGCATTTACTTTACAGAGAGTGCGCGGCTCCAAATTTTCTTTAATGTCCATTCAGTAGCATATCAACACTGCAAGAAGAAATAAGTGTTTACATTAATAATACGGAAGTGTTCCAACTCTATTTCAAACCAATTTTCATGCACCAGACCCGTGTTTCGAATAAGCCACAATAAATAACATACATTTCAGTACTGATTATCTCAATTATTTGCGACACACCGGAAGACTGTAATTCGTTAAAACATTTCAACCAATAAATCTTTAAATTCTTAAATGAAAAATACCTCTTCACGATGAAAGTAATCAAAAGAATGTTTTTGAATTGATATTTTACTGATTCTAACATATAATTGTTAACAGTAAGAGTCATATGTCAGTCCAGACGCATTCAAATACATATGTATATAGAGAAACTTCAGAAGTAATAAAGATGAATATATAAACGTATGAATGATTTAGTCCGTGACAGTTAACCACGTACGAATTCTAACTGTTCCAACCAATTGTAATGACTTCAGATAAGTACTGCACTAATAAACTTGAACTAATGTGTTTTTTTCCAGATCGAGTTGTGGACTTACATTAACTGACTAACATCAAATTATTTCAAAAAGTATGGGATTTGCAGAAGATTTTCCCTTTTGTATTGTAATAGCAGTCTGCTGCTTGATTCTCACAACCATCAACCTTGTATTTGTTATCTATTTCAGGTAAATATGTTCTCATATATTTACATTTTTTCTCTAGTTTTATATGGCAAAATTCGACCTATCGCATTCTTAACATCAATTCTCTATAAGCACCAGAAATTTATCATAGGGGCCCGGCACGCTTTGTCACAGATCCTTACGGTTTTTATGCATATGATAGGCAATGATGAAAATGTTTGAAAATGACGAAAATATTTCATATATTTATGTTGGTAGCCATGGAAACGGGATGTAAACGCTGAAAAAGTGCAATTTTTAGCTTTTTGAAGCCTCACAGGATCTAATTAACACATTTTCTTCCAACTATGTGACTGAATCGTAATGTTTGATCCTACGTCTTTGTGAGAAAACCATTATATAACGAAAAATATTAAGAATACGGAGTTAGCATGGCAACAATTTTACCATTATCTGAAGATAGCAATTTTTCATTTTTAACTTAAATAAAGGTAAATGGAGAAGTTTTTATGAAGTTTAAAGTCAAAACTAATCAGATAGCAATAAACGAATTGTATTTTTTCTTGGTTGCCTAGGCAACATTGATGGAATCCAAGGAAATTGCTCTTTTTAGTTCAGATACCTTGATTCTGAAAACATGAAAAAACTATTAATTAATGATAAGCATTTAAAGGTTATCTTAAAAGTTTATCAAAAATATTTTGCTCAATATTAAGAGAAATATTCCGTTGCTAAGGAAATATATAGAAGATTAAAGCTTCAAATTTGAAATAGGTTTGTTTGTTTCTTTGGATACGGCCATTTAAAATTGATATAATGGATTTAAACGTTTTCTATAAAAAAAAATTAAGCAACCTATTTTATAAAAAAAAAATTTCTTTGTAACCTCATTAGAAATTTGATTTCAAAAGCTTTAAAAAAGTCGAAAGCAAGAAAATTTTTTGCATCAATCGGTCTTGTTTCCATAGTAACCGTTCAAAAATGTGTCTCGTTTTTATCGAAATGGATCTATTAATAAGGTCAATTCTGATGGAATGGAAATTAGAACTATAATAACACTTCATTCCTAAAATTCAGCATTTTTTTAAATGGTTGCCATGGTAACGTTTACCCCACCAATTTTATTTAAGCTTTAGAAAGGGTGCATTACATCTTTTATCTATCAAGTAAATAATTATTATTTATCAAGCTCAGAAAGTTAAATTTATCAGTATTTCAAACCCATGGAAACGAAAGCTATGGAGATTGAGATCCTTAGTAACCTACTAATTTTAGTGTTTGTTGTAAGTTTTTTCAAACTAATAGATAAAATGGCTAATTATTATCTCAAAGCAATTTAAAAACAGAAAATTAAATTTGACCTCTTGACGAATTTTGGCAGAATAAGCAATATTTATTACCATGGTAACCATGTGTAATCTGGAAAAGATAATGAATTTGATTGAAAATCTCATAGCCTCTATTTTTGAATTTTATAATAATTGAAATTATGAACCATTTGCAGAAGATACAGTAAGGCTTCAAACTTGTTTGAATTCTATATTTTGGTACCTTATGACCTTGCTACCATGGTAACCAAGTCACTTGGCAACAATATGTTGATGATTTTCTATTCCTGACATTTTCCCTACCCATGTATGAAATTTCATGAAAATCGGAGAACATGCGTGGCCAAAACATTTTGGTGCTTAAAGAGAATTGGTGTTAATATATTTACACTCTACATACTGCGACGACGGTTTCCATAACGGGTCATGTCCAAACCTTGCTAGAGAGGATAGGGCACCCATCACCTGTCCTTCCAAATGTTTGTTCTACTCCTCGGTTGATTACATGCATGTGTTTACTCATGCCGACAGAGAACGACTGTATGAACTTTGTTTTCTTTTTTCAAGAAAATTTACATAATTATTCATCTTTGTGCTTTATAAATATATTTTTATACCCCCGCCATAAAATGGTGCGGGTACATAGTGATACACATGTCCGTCCGTGTCTGCGTACGTCCGTTCCACCTGTGGTTTCTTAAAGAAAACTGTTACAGATAATCAATTTATTTTCGTATATAGCTTTTTCACCAAGAAATACAGGTCACGTTCGAATATGGGTCATGACCTTTAATTACATGCAGAGTTATGTCCCTTGAAACTTAGAAAATTCAAAAATTTGTGGTTTCCAGACATTTGAAGGAAAACCGTTACAGATAATCAATTCATTTCTTAGATATAGCTTTAACACCAAGAAATACATGTCAAGATCGAATATGGGTCATGTCGCTCAATTTTGTCTAGAGGTATGCCCTTGAAACTTAGAAAACTCAACGTTGTGTGGTTTCCGGACATTGGAAGGAAAACCGTTACAGATATTCAAGAAAGGAGGGGATCTCCAACAACACATCGATTCATTTGTTGAATGTAGCTATTTAAAAAAAAAAAACAAATACAGGTCAGGTTCAAATATGGGTCATGTCGCTCAATTTTGTGCAGAGTTATGTTTCTTGAAACTTGGATAAAAATCAGTTTTTTGTAAGGGTATTATTGATCCTTTGATCAGTATTCTTTTTTATTCTTTCTCTCTGTCCATGCTATAATTGCTAAGTCATGGAATTTTTTCTGTTTTTAATTTCTTTACATGAAGTAAATTGAAGAAGATAATTATAATAATCTCAGTGTCCTTTATATCCTCCATCGTGTTCTTAAAGCTGCAGAAAGCGATGCAAGAAATACAAGAAGTATGAGAAACCATTGAGGAAACAGACTGAAGAGGAAGGGAGAGGAGCCTATGCTACACTTTCAGGGACACAAGAAACAAGTTTTGGATTAGGAGGAGACAATCTCGGCGGTTCATCGACAAGAAGATAAACAAGTTCAAACAAAACTATTTTGATTGTAATTATGACATTGTTTTTTCAACAAATATATGAAATTACAAATTAAAGTCCAATTAAGATAGACTTACGAAGAACTTAGGTAAGTTTATTTCTGTAGGAGGTATCATATTTACAAGTTGCTTTGTGGGACAGGGCCAGGATGACCATACATCATTATCACGCCTCGTTCTAATTTCAGCCAATCGTCATTGGCAGCGACAGGATGGCTATACATCATTATCACGCCTCGTACTAATTTCAGCCAATCGTCGTATAAAGGTTACATAGTTTATACTCTGACCGATTCGCAGGTCACTAAATTCTCAAACGTAAAAAAGAAAACGTTAGGGTTATAAAATGTTTTTGCATGAAAATGTGTTTTTATTGTTTGTTTCTGCCATACGTCCTATTAATGGTTGCTGTGTGAATATGCAGTGGATTCGGCATTCGGCCTAAAAAACCCCAACACACAGATTTACACACCTACTTTGCCAGGATTAAACCCCATAACAAATAAAATGTGATCATGTCCACTTTACAGAAAAGTTAAGTCTGCATCCTTTCTCGTCTACATGTTTGGAGATTCTTGTGGATTCGCAGGACATGATTTATTTCTATGGTGATATGTGTAATATGTGGGCAAAACATACTCACTCATCCTTTTCACTTCAAGAGAATGTCTCGTGTACTTATAATGCACATGCTATTCCATTTTTCTCTTTTTAAGTTTTGTTTGTATGGTATTAAATCTCTTTTTAATTCTTTCCTTGGCGCGTTGGTTCAGGGTTTTGGAACATGCAATTTAATTTCAATGTACTTGCAGTAGTATTTCATGGTCTCTGTTTTTATAGTTAATCATGAAGTTTCTTTTCATTAAGTGTTTCTTTATTTATTTGTGTTTTAGGGAGATTCTTGTTGCATGATCAAACAGTGTGACATTCAATTAATATATCTTTAATAGAAATAAATGAAGGGAGTGCCACTTTGACTTATTTTGTCATCTCAATTGCTTTGGTGAAGTACATCTGATGAGGACTATTTATTCGGATGCATGTCTTGTGTAGTGGATTTTATTTGTAATGTAAAGAGGACAAAAGAAATTGATTTTTCTCTATTGAAGCTAAATGAAATACGTACGGACTATACAGCTACTGAGTGGTTGATTATTCTTTTTTTCAAATTTTACTTTTTTGTTTCAATGTTTACCACATCCCTTCTTTAAAAGTTTGAAATTTGATTGGTAAATGTTAGATGTTACTCTGATCAGAAGTATATATGAATCCTCTTCGTGTGACTGCTTCAAAGTATATCAGTTAGGTTTTGTAGATAAGTATATCTGTTCTTCGAAACTTCTGGGTAACTGGAAAAGTTGGAAGGTTGTGCGTAAGTAATCCGGATAACCACATCATCTGCTACTGACGTGGCAGATGGCCGTCCAAAGTCGCAACCGATTGTCCATTGGTCTCGTTGGTTTATGTGTAGTCATTTGTGTTTGATGTTTCTATGGTGTGAGTTGGTTTTCCTTGTACCTTTTGCGTCTTCATGTATGTATGCTCTGTTTTTTGCATTTGGTGCTTAAGAGTTTTGCTGTTGATGCTGTAACCTAGTGTTGTTGGAGATCCCCTCCTTCGTTTTGTATTTTTACAGTCGTTATTTAGATCTTTTCCTTTTTATGTTTGGTAAGTTTATATTTATTCTTTTCTGTGTCTTTCGGCCAGTTGGATACATACAAATACAAGCATATTATTTTTCATTGTTGTACTGCCATTATCATTTACCTATTATTGTTTTCAAACAACATTTCATTTCTTCTTTATAGTTATTCCTAAAGAAGATTTCTAAAATCCAATATGAAAATATTTATAAGATACCGCTTACACTTATATATGTTATTTGTTGTTTTTGTTTTTTGTGACATTATTCTTTTGTTTATATAAATTATATGTCTTTATTGAGAATAATGGAAAAAACTCATCCTTTCTAAATCGAAATGACACCATGACACTATTTTATCTTTTATTATCAAACAAACTCAACTTTTAGCAATTTCTTTCAAAGCAGAAATGTTGTCGTATGGTTGAGGAACTAATATCAAATCACACAGATTGCATCGATCAGTTTTGCTTATTAGCGGAAATTGTCAAACAACGATGAAAGAACACAAAACCTCGCGAGACAATGAGGGAAAATAATGTCGTTTTGATTGGTTTGTAATATCTATCAATTTTAGAATATTACACGAAAACTTTATAACAACAATATACACCTTTTGAATATGCGGACTCATTTTAGTTTGCAGATACCAAAAAAGTGTTCGGTCTAAGTATGATAAGGGGATTTAAACTATAAACACGAGAGGAATGATCGATCATTGTATAATAAGGGGATTAAACTATAAACATGAGAGGAACGATCGATCATTGATAAGGGGATTAAACTATAAACATGAAAGGAACGATCGATCATTGTATGATAAGGGGATTAAACTATAAACATGAGAGAAACGATCGATCATTGATAAGGGGGTTAAACTATAAACATGAGAGGAACGATCGATCATTGATAAGGGGATTTAAACTATAAACATGAGAGGAACGATCGATATAAACATGAGAGAAACGATCGATCATTGATAAGGGGATTAAACTATAAACATGAGAGGAACGATCGATCATTGATAAGGGGATTTAAAGTGATATTAGAACATCTGTGAAAATCGTATATAACATTAGCTCTTTAAAAATGAAATTTTTCATTCTGTAACCACAGAAAAAAAAAATCCTGGTTTTAGAGGAAATCGACATTTTTGTCAATTTACCCAATAAATTTTCGGGATCGACTGTATTCTTCTTGGGTTTCAGTAAATGACGTCAGAAGTTGTACACGACAAAGTGATTGCCTGTTCACACCATGTGTATACGCATGTGGTTACCGTTTCAAGAATATCTAAAACATAGTTTTTTATTAATTGAGCAAAAAATAAATAAATAAATGAAATAAATAAATAAAGGGCGCACCATTTCTAAACATGCTCATGGCTGGCGATCAACTGTAGATTCAGGACAGAAGTTTGACACAATTTATATTCTGATTAAAAAAAAAATCGTGCTGGCCAATATTTTTGATAGATTCTGAATCTACATATGGATTTATGGATCTAGCACTTGCCGAATATTAGATTGTGGTTTGCGGGGGTAACCCCCCCCCACGCACATTTGTCCGTTTTGAGTCGTTGAAGAGAGAGAGAGAGAGATCATCCAATCTTTTCTATCATCAATTGCCTCTCATAAAAACGTATTTCAAAAATGTTTTCAGATCAGTATAAATTTATTGCTTCGTTCTTTAATTATTATGTTATTCCATTAAAAACCGCTAGCTGTGACCATAACTTAATGATTTAGAAAAAAAAATGTCGAATCGCTTTTCGTTGTTAATCCCTAAAATTGTGACCATATATATATACTGATAGAATAAAATTTGATCCTTTTTTTTTTAAATAGATTCCGTGACATCGACTTGGAGCCTCAGAATAATATTAAAATTTACTGAGTATTTTACCCACTGGGGAGCTCGTGAAATAAGGTCTACCCTATATCCCTTGCACCAATGTAGGTGAATTTTGAAATAATTACATTTTTGTATTTATAAAGATGAATTCAAAAAAATATATGTAAAAATAAATTAATAACGTTTTGTGTTAGTCATTATACCCCTCACCCCCTTCTCAGTTACGCTTCTCCGAAAGATTGTTTTCAATGTTCACTGTGATCCGCCCTCCCTATTTTAGATTCCTGAATCCGTCTAGATGCCAAAGATATCTCCATCTGTCATTTGTCATTAAACTGAATGTATATGACAATATGAATATAGGTAATACTATGTTGTTCACTAAGCTCAATAAAAGGATGGGCAGGGGGTCTCCCGGTCCGAAACTCCAGTCGCACGCATTCCAAATTAATCCCCCCCTTCTGCGGCGTTTGAAACAGGTCGGGCTATATATTCAACCATAGTTTCAAATCGTGCGTGTTTAGAACAAATAGTAAAATAGGACAGACAGAAAATATGATGTGACATCATGTGTGAAATCGTCCATCTCAAGACCCTTTCCCCCTCCCCCCCTTTTTTTCTCACGGACAGATGCTTGGTCGCATGAAAATTACTAACATTAAACATTTACATATTAATACTCGACATGATCAAGAAATTATCAAAAGATGTGAAACTGAGCAAATTAAATGCGAACTCAACTTCAATACCTTAGGCACGGTCCATTTGATATTCTGGGGGGGGGGGGGGGGGGGGGGGCTTGGGTTTTTTTTCGAAAAAAATAATTTTGCTCTGAATTTTGATGAAAAAAATAAATTTGCTTATGGTGTGACAGAAAAAAATAATCTTGCTCTTACAAATAATCTGAATTTGAAGAATTACCGTAAAATTTTGCTAAAATTCTTGAAATTTTTCCGGCTCGCTTTGCTCGCCACAGTTTTCAGTCTATCAAAAAATTTTTGGCTCGCTTCGCTCGCCATAGTTTTCTATCAATCATTACTTGCTAATGTCAAAATTCATATATTTTAAGATATCAAAACTGTTAATAATACTTATGTATAGCTATTAATACATGTTGCATGTATCCAATAGAGTCCCAATTTTATGTTCTTGTAAGCTTAATTGGAAGGAGAACTTCAGTTATTCACCATTTTACAATTCTGCATTTATAAATTTGTCTACAAGACCTTCCCCAAAGACCTTCTTATATTCATGTACCTTATATAAATTTTGTTTATTTAGAATTGTATTGTAGAAATCTTTTGTCTCTCTATTTAGAATTGAATTGAATACTTGCATAAAAATAAAGTACAAATTAATATTTAGAGTTTTGAGTAAAAATATAAATAATATCTATTGATAAAACACAAACATTCTTAATATATATGCACATCACTTTGTTAAAAAAAATTTCCTTGCTCCGACTTTGCAAGAAAAAAATAATTTTGCCCCGGTCCGAGGCGAAAAAAATAATCTTGCTCCGACAAAAAACCCAAGCCCCCCCCCCCCCCCCAGAATATCAAATGGACCGTGCCTTAACGGTAAATTGCATTGTTTACACTACTTGCGTCTTTCATGTACAACTTTCTACGTCATAAGTCTTTCCATCATATTTACCGGAAGTGATCATTTATAGAATCAGGGTTTCTGTAAATGGCTAAAAATAGCAACTTCAAAACTGATTTACGTATGTGTGCGGTAAGAGCTGAAAACTTTTTTTGGCGTATAATGGTTTATTTTTAGGGAAAGTTTTAGGTAAAAGTATTATCTCATATGTTCTAATATCACTTTAAACTATAAACATGAGAGGAACGATCGATATAAACATGAGAGGAACGATCGATCATTGTATGATAAGGGGATTGAACTATAAACATGAGAGGAACGATCGATCATTGATAAGGGGATTAAACTATAAACATGAGAGGAACGATCGATCATTGTATGATAAGGGGATTAAACTATAAACATGAGAGGAACGATCGATCATTGTATGATAAGGGGATTTAACTATAAACATGAAAGGAACGATAGATCATTGATAAGGGGATTTAACTATAAACATGAGAGGAACGATCGATATAAACATGAGAGGAACGATCGATCATTGTATGATAAGGGGATTAAACTATAAACATGAGAGGAACGATCGATCATTGATAAGGGGATTTAAACTATAAACATGAGAGGAACGATCGATATAAACATGAGAGGAACGATCGATCATTGATAAGGGGATTAAACTATAAACATGAAAGGAACGATCGATCATTGTATGATAAGGGGATTAAACTATAAACATGAGAGGAACGATCGATCATTGTATGATAAGGGGATTAAACTATAAACATGAAAGGAACGATCAATCATTGTATGATAAGGGGATTAAACTATAAACATGAGAGGAACGATCGATATAAACATGAGAGGAACGATCGATCATTGATAAGGGGATTAAACTATAAACATGAAAGGAACGATCGATCATTGATAAGGGGATTTAACTATAAACATGAGAGGAACGATCGATATAAACATGAGAGGAACGATCGATCATTGATAAGGGATTAAACTATAAACATGAGAGGAACGATCGATCATTGATAAGGGGATTTAAACTATAAACACGAAAGGAACGATCGATCATTGTATGAGGGGATTTAAACTATAAACACGAAAGGAACGATCGATCATTGTATGATAAGGGGATTTAAACTATAAACATGAGAGGAACGATCGATCATTGATAAGGGGATTAAACTATAAACATGAGAGGAACGATCGATCATTGATAAGGGAATTAAACTATAAACATGAGAGGAACGATCGATCATTGATAAGGGGATTTAAACTATAAACATGAAAGGAACGATCGATCATTGTATGATAAGGGGATTAAACTATAAACATGAGAGGAATGATCGATCATTGTATGATAAGGGGATTTACACTATAAACATGAAAGGAACGATCGATCATTGTATGATAAGGGGATTTAAACAATAAACATGAGAGGAATGATCGATCAT
Organism: Pinctada fucata; assembly: GCA_028142955.1. Taxonomy (NCBI): domain Eukaryota; kingdom Metazoa; phylum Mollusca; class Bivalvia; order Pterioida; family Pteriidae; genus Pinctada; species Pinctada fucata. Next base: position 59,817,839 of record AP027108.1, on the reverse strand, counting down.
GGTATGATAAGGGGATTAAACTATAAAAATGAGAGGAACGATCGATCATTGTATGATAAGGGGATTAAACTATAAACATGAGAGGAACGATCGATCATTGTATGATAGGAACGATCGATCATTGATAAGGGGATTAAACTATAAACATGAGAGGAACGATCGATCATTGTATGATAAGGGGATTAAACTATAAACATGAGAGGAATGATCGATCATTGTATGATAAGGGGATTAAACTATAAACATGAGAGGAACGATCGATCATTGATAAGGGGATTAAACTATAAACATGAAAGGAACGATCGATCATTGTATGATAAGAGAATTTAAACTATAAACATGAAAGGAACGATCGATCATTGTATGATAAGGGGATTTAAACTATAAACATGAAAGGAACGATCGATCATTGTATGATAAGGGGATTAAACTATAAACATGAGAGGAACGATCGATATCAACATGAGAGGAACGATCGATCATTGTATTATCAGAATAAGAGATTTGAACGCTTTCAAAATAAGTTAGCTAGTGTAAATACAAACAGTAAGTTTCCAGTACAGCCATGATAATGAGAAGTTAGCTAGTGTAAATACAAACAGTAAGTTTCCAGTACAGCCATGATGATAAGTTAGCTAGTGTAAAAAAACAGTAAGTTTCCAGTACAGCCATGATAATGAGTAGCTAGTGTAAATACAAACAGTAAGTTTCCAGTACAGCCATGATAATGAGTAGCTAGTGTAAATACAAACAGTAAGTTTCCAGTACAGCCATGATAATGAGAAGTTAGCTAGTGTAAACACAAACAGTAAGTTTCCAATACAGCCATGATAATGAGTAGCTAGTGTAAATACAAACAGTAAGTTTCCAGTACAGCCATGATAATGAGTAGCTAGTATAAATACAAACAGTAAGTTTCCAGTACAGCCATGATAATGAGTAGCTAATGTAAATACAAACAGTAAGTTTCCAGTACAGCCATGATAATGAGTAGCTAGTGTAAATACAAACAGTAAGTTTCCAGTACAACAATGATAATGAGAAGTTAGCTAGTGTGAATACAAACAGTAAGTTTCCAGTACAGCCCTGATAATGAGAAGTTAGCTAGTGTAAATACAAACAGTAAGTTTCCAGTACAGCCATGATAATGAGTAGCTAGTGTCAATACAAACAGTAAGTTTCCAGTACAGCCATGATAATGAGTAGCTAGTGTAAATACAAACAGTAAGTTTCCAGTACAGCCATGATAATGAGAAGTTAGCTGGTGTAAATACAAACAGTAAGTTTCCAGTACAGCCATGATAATGAGAAGTTAGCTAGTGTAAATACAAACAGTAAGTTTCAAGTACAGCCATGATAATGAGAAGTTAGCTAATGTGAATACAAACAGTAAGTTTCCAGTACAGCCATGATAATTAGAAGTTAGCTAGTGTAAATACAAACAGTAAGTTTCCAGTACAGCCATGATAATGAGTAGCTAGTGTAAATACAAACAGTAAGTTTCCAGTACAGCCATGATAATGAGTAGCTAGTGTAAATACAAACAGTAAGTTTCCAGTACAGCCATGATAATGAGTAGCTAGTGTAAATACAAACAGTAAGTTTCCAGTACAGCCATGATAATGAGAAGTTAGCTAGTGTAAACACAAACAGTAAGTTTCCAATACAGCCATGATAATGAGTAGCTAGTGTAAATACAAACAGTAAGTTTCCAGTACAGCCATGATAATGAGTAGCTAGTATAAATACAAACAGTAAGTTTCCAGTACAGCCATGATAATGAGTAGCTAATGTAAATACAAACAGTAAGTTTCCAGTACAGCCATGATAATGAGTAGCTAATGTAAATACAAACAGTAAGTTTCCAGTACAGCAATGATAATGAGAAGTTAGCTAGTGTGAATACAAACAGTAAGTTTCAAGTACAGCCATGATAATGAGAAGTTAGCTAATGTGAATACAAACAGTAAGTTTCCAGTACAGCCATGATAATTAGAAGTTAGCTAGTGTAAATACAAACAGTAAGTTTCCAGTACAGCCATGATAATGAGTAGCTAGTGTAAATACAAACAGTAAGTTTCCAGTACAGCCATGATAATGAGAAGTTAGCTGGTGTAAATACAAACAGTAAGTTTCCAGTACAGCCATGATAATGAGAAGTTAGCTAGTGTAAATACAAACAGTAAGTTTCAAGTACAGCCATGATAATGAGAAGTTAGCTAATGTGAATACAAACAGTAAGTTTCCAGTACAGCCATGATAATTAGAAGTTAGCTAGTGTAAATACAAACAGTAAGTTTCCAGTACAGCCATGATAATGAGTAGCTAGTGTAAATACAAACAGTAAGTTTCCAGTACAGCCATGATAATGAGTAGCTAGTGTAAATACAAACAGAAGTTTCCAGTACAGCCATGATAATTAGTAGCTAGTGTAAATACAAACAGTAAGTTTCCAATACAGCCATGATAATGAGAAGTTAGCTAGTGTAAATACAAACAGTTAGTTTCAAGTACAGCCATGATAATGAGCAGCTAGTGTAAATACAAACAGTAAGTTTCCAGTACAGCCATGATAATGAGTAGCTAGTGTAAATACAAACAGTAAGTTTCCAGTACAGCCATGATAATGAGAAGTTAGCTAGTGTAAATACAAACAGTAAGTTTCCAGTACAGCCATGATAATGAGAAGTTAGCTAGTGTAAATACAAACAGTAAGTTTCCAGTACAGCCATGATAATGAGAAGTTAGCTAATGTGAATACAAACAGTAAGTTTCCAGTACAGCCATGATAATGAGAAGTTAGCTAGTGTAAATACAAACAGTAAGTTTCCAGTACAGCCATGATAATGAGAAGTTAGCTGGTGTAAATACAAACAGTAAGTTTCCAGTACAGCCATGATAATGAGAAAAGAAACCCTGTTATTTTCGACATGGAAAGAAAATTAAGTATTAATGTATCATGTAGTTAAACAGTATCAGAGGGACAAACAAAGAGTCGACTTCAATTTCGGATGACTGCATTTTAATGAGAATGGATTTATGAAAGGAAGATCTGCAGTGTAATATTTATGTTCTCTAGAATCACAGTGTATTGAACAAACAAACCTAATACCCTCATTAACAGGAATCATTACCAAAAAGAATGCGTAAACACCAGGAAACTTAAAGAAAACACACTGAAATGTCGAAAACGTGACCGTGTGATATGTCCTTTTCCTTAGTATTGAGGACGGTTCCAATTCATAGCAAAGGCACATATTTTCTGAATAATTAGTACCTATCACAATGTTTTGTCTAAAGAATTATTATGTTTACAAGACTGTTTGGAAAATGTTAGGGTTAGGGTTAGCAGATAAATTTACAGCATGTCTGGTCCATGCTGAAAATTTATCTGCTCTAGAGTGATGCTCATGAATTTGAAGACGTTAACCATTTGTAACACTTGGTGAGTGTCACTACTGGTGGACCAAGAGTCCCCGAGGGCACATGTAGCCAAGTTCGATCAACTTCGGTTTGTCGTTTCTTCAAACGCATTTGAAAATTTCTGTTCACAAAATTTCCTTAAATTTCTAAAACCTGGGTCCTTTAGCATCATATCCCTGCCATTTTGCTATGTCTCTCGGTATATTTAGGACATAATTTTCAAAGATTTTGGTCATATTACATGGTTTAGATTGAGGATCACTTATGAGGGTTTATTACCTGAAACGTGAATGTCTGGTCCATGCTGTTAATTATCTGCTCTAAAATGATGCTAATGAATTTGAAGACGTTAAACATTAACCCATTTAACAATTGTTATTGATATTACATCACAAAAGTTGAAAGACTATTTTTTCAAGCAAGAAGCAATCATGTTTCTTCCAAACATTTACTTATTAAATTTTAAGGATCATGCAAAATTCTAAAATTATATACCTCCCATCTTATACTTATGATAATTTATAGTTCAAGCAGATAACCAATCAATTATGTTTCTTCCCGCCTTTTCCTTATAAAATTTTGAAGGTCTGCGAATATGACGAAAGCAGCAAGCAGGAAAAGTATGAACGCCCCAAGAGTGCTCCCTGTCATGACTACGGCAGGCCGGGTGTCCATTACACTTATCAGACCACGCTTATACAAAGACGTCGTCTTCTTTGGGACAGTCAGTATCCGTTTAAGTTCTTCTAGTTTCACCTCCAGATCTTGGCTAGATATGGTGTAATTTAGGCAGCACCAACACGAGTCGTTAACATACGTATTCGTTGTCGGTTCCTGATTTGCTGTAAGAATATGATTATTATATTACATATTCAGAACATGACAGATATTTCGTATAAAAACGTAATACAGGCGATAGCTTGATGGTATGCTATAATATTTACATTGCAAGTTGATTTCCTATGTTAAACGCCTATTCAATTTTGACGTTCATTTCACGATGAACACAGGTTGGCCCCAATCACATAACGTGCGCGCAAGAAGTTCAAACAGTGGGCGGGGCTTACTGATGCTGAACTTGCGATCAGGAGGAGATTCCCAACAAGTGTACGGGAATGAGACGATATAAAAGAGAAGAAACTGATGGGGACAACAACAAAAAAATCCTTGATACCATTGAAATATGTATAACAACTCTATGTACGTGTATATGAACACTTTCCATAGAGTTCATGTGTACTTCAATGTAGATGGCGCTACCGAAATGAATTTATGCAGCGCTGACTACTCTGATATTATAAATAAGGTGTTATTCTCTTTAAACATATTAAATATTGTTTATAAAAAGTAAAAATTCATCATAAAAACCTTTCAGCAGATATTTACAACATTGTGAAAACGTTGTAACAGTACATTTTTAAATGTGAACTTACACAGAGTTCATGTGTACTTGAATGTAGATGGCGCTACTGAATTGAATTTATGCAGCACTGACTTTTCTATTTGTAAATAAGGCCTTATTCTCTTTAGATTGTTTACAAAAAATTAAGACTCATTGTGTAAACATTTCTAAAATAAAAATTATTCGGTAATTTTCAATATCAAACCGTATATTATGGTCCTTTGCAATTCAATATTTCTTGCCCTTCCTGGTAGGGAGAATTCACTCACATGAAACATTTATATACTAATTTTCACTTAATTTGTATAAAATTTCGAGGATATTTTCAATTTTTTTTTTACATCTAAATGTTTCTGAATGTAAATATAAGGAATGAGTATCTTATTTTTTGCGTTCATGGCTTTCACACTGGTGTCCGCCCAGTATTCCGAAGGTCCGATAGTTCGAGGGCCCATAAAGCCGAAGGTCCGATAAATCGACGGTTCGAAAATCCGAAGGCCCGATAGTCCGAGGGCCCGATAGACCGAAAGTACTGCATTCAAATATACAGAGGGATCCGTAATCCGAAGTACCTAAAAAATCGAATATCCGATATTTCGAAGTCTATTAGACCATAGATTTTAAGGTCCGATAGTAAGAATGCCTAATGGTTCTATGGTCTGATAGTCCGAAGGTTTGAAAGTCCGAATGCCCTGTACATGTAGATATGAATTTGATACAAGATACCTGACTGTACAATTGAAATTGATAGATTTAGAAATGGAGGGGGAGGGGCTGAAAGAGATATTATCAAGGAACTTGAATTGAATATATACCCAATTATCAAATCAGATTTTAAAAGGTAACAAGATAAATCATAAAGAAATTATATCATCACAAGGACTGTTGTTTGAAATAGATCTCTGCAATCGCAAAATCGTAAAAAAAAAAAAAATAAGGAGGGAGGGGGGAGGTGCTGCAGTTCAACAGCGCAAACTGCTTCTAAACAACTAAGTTATTTTGAAAGTAGTGAAAACTATTTGTAACAAGATCTAGTTAACTGTCACAATTTTTCAAAGATATGTCTTTACTGCTGAAAGCCATCGATCAGAACGTCGGAAATTTTAGTTGTTTGTATAAGTCAACCAAAAGAAAAAAATAACGAGGACGTCCTTATTTATTCAAATTTGAAAATGTACGAATACATTTATTGGTAACACATGCAAAACACACGTTTTTTTATTTCTTTAAACATGTATGTTCTAGATTTTATAGAAATATCATAAGTGCAGAGATAGACTGGGTAGGCGTATGCGCTATTAAAACAGTGAATGAATGTCAACCCGAAATCAGATTCAATGGCGGATCCAGCGCCCCCTTTGCCGGGGGGTCAAGGGGCGAATTTTCCCGATTGACTAAAAATGGGCCATGATATACCTGTTTTTGGAAAATTTTGGGTCAGTGCCGGGGGGGGGGGCCTCCGCTTCCTCCTGAATCCGCCACTGCGATTCCAAAAATAGCAACGCAAACGCTGCAAGATACGCACGTCGGGGTTTTAATAGTCTCACGGACGCACGGACAGCACCATAATATAATACGTCCCGTCTTATGACGAGCGAATAAAAATCATATTCAATCAAAAAGCTTACAAATTTAGGAATTTTATTGGATATTCGGACTATTGGGTCTTCGGACTATCGGGCCTTCGGAGTTATGGACATTCGAACTATAGGACCTTCGGACTATCGGGCCTTCGGGCTATCGGACCTTCGAAATATCAGTCCTTCGAATTATCGGGCCTTCGAAGTATTGAACCTTCGTCTTTTTAGACCTTCGGAATACTGAGTGGTCACCTTTACACTCTGGTTCGACAGGCGCAAATCTTTCGAGAAACGCTTCGCGGTTCACGAGATTTGCGCCTGTCGAACCAGAGTGTTAAAGCCATGAACGCAAAAAATAAGACACTCATTCCTTAATTGAATTTAATATGTATTTGCTATTCCCAAAACTGTAACATATACTAAAGGTATTTCTAAACTATCTCACAATCGGTGGAATACGCACCCTGTGTAATACTGAAGGTCGTGCTGTCTTCACTGTTAGTAGAGGAACTTGTTATTTCTTCTGTGTCTGTCGCTGTCGATGGTAGTATACTTGTCATGTCTGATTCTAACGTTGAAGTTTTTACCGAGGATTGCGACTCTGTTGTTATTTGTGTCGTTATGGCCGACGATTGCGACTCTGTGGTTTGTGCTGTTGTAACAGTGCTTTCTGTCCTTTGTGTCGTCATGGCCGACGAGTGCGACTCTGTGGTTTGTGCTGTTGTAACAGTGCTTTCAAGATCAGTTGTCCTTTGTGTTGTGATAGCTTTAACGGTCGTTGTAGGAGCCTGGAAATTGAATGTGAAATTCCATTTAATTTGGTTTCCTTGATTTAAATTGTCTAACTATTCCACTGAAAAAAGAAAGATTCATTTTATTCAATGGAAGGGATAGAAATATATCATCAACATTAAATGGGATTAACATCATAGGACTATCCCTAGTACTATTTGGTCATAGATCTTATTCAATTATTGTACTTAATTGACCCTAAAGGAAATTTGAGTTGCGACATCTTTACAAAAAAAGATGCACCTTACCAAAAAAAAAGGAAAGAAAGAAAAGGGCGCTACTAAAATAAATCTGTGTATGGAACGACTTTAAGCAAGAAGTACCACTGATGAAGATTACAATTAGAAAAAAAGGAGGGGATTTCCAACAACACTCGGTTGCAGCACCCACAGCAAAACCCCAAAACACCAAAAGCAAAAACACATTGCAGACACTCACAGGAAGAGACACAAAAGGGAAAAGAAACACCAAATCACATCATAGAAACATCAAATACAAATGACTACACATGAACCAACGAGACCAATTGGCAGTCGGTACCGATTTAGGACGGTCATCTGCCACGCCAGTAGCAGACCGTATGGATATCCAGGCGGCCGTTTTACGAAGGCTCAACTTTGGTCGTAAGTCGTAAGTTTGGTCGTAAGTCACATTTTACGACTTACGAACGTTTTACAAAAAGTTACGACTTACGACTTACGACCAAAATCGGTCGAAAACTTACGACCGCCGGGGGGCGACCCTAAGTCGTAAGTCGCAAGTCGTAAGCCTCAAATTATCATTGTTGCCATGGAAAATAAGGAAGGGAATCCAATGTGCCCGTCTTTGTGCTATTGCGATGTGACGTTTTAATGAGATTCTTTCAAATTATATGTCGTCTGACCGCTGATATTATTATTTTTATTTACGACTTCTTGTTTAAAGTCTTGGTTTTTTTTTCTTTTCAGACAGGCTCGCGCGCTATCATTTGGCGCCTATGACAATTTCATAAAATTCTAGTACATGTATTCCGTGTCTTTATTTTGCTCATCGTTGGTTAAAGATACAGTGTCCCTAAAACTAAATTTTACTGAAAATGTAGAATTTATTCCCGAGGGTCTAGATACTGGAGAAAAGGAGCTATAAAAAGTTTTATTTGAAAATATGCAGTAACGACCATAATATTGCCGAATTTGTAAAATTAAATCCCCATATACTTCTATTGTAAAAACGCAATACATTGTAGGTGGCGCTAATGGAATGACTTAGAGCTGCGCACCCCAAATTAAAAATTACGTTTACTGCGAATGTATGCGTTAGATTCACCTGAAAATTGAAATTTATACAAATTGAATGTTAACTTTCATATGAAAAGAAAGATTTTGCATTATGAAATTTTGTAAAAAAAATTTTTTAAGGCACACCGTACCTTTATATATGAGATATCTTTTAAATTTATAATTTTTTATTGAAAATATTTAAAAAAAAAAAAAAAAAAAAAAAAAAAGGTACTGTCCTATAATACGGTCATAAACTTGTCCGTACGTGTACATTGCGTTTTTAGCGCAAGCGTGCCGGCTTTTTTTTTTTTGCATTACGACGAGTACATTTTACGGCACTGGCTTATATCTGGGGGAATACATTCATGTTATTTCAAACAAACACAATCTGTACGAAAGAAGTTAAAATATGAATTAATAAATACATTTCTTTGTCGTATTGTCGTATTTTTGTTTCCTAAAGAAAGAGACAATCACCCCCCCCCCCCCCGAATGAAGTTTCGTTTGACGGGCACCGCCTAAAAACCACCACATTCAGGATTTTTCTTTAGGAACTTAAAAATAATCAACAATCGTTGTGCTTTTAGCTAATGTAGTTCCTTCTCTTCGCTAAATATAAAACTGCGACGCAGTACTAGTGTGCAAATACTGAAATAAAACTAATATAAGTACATTTGTGTATATAACTATATGAACGAAGTAACTTCATGTCCGGATCCAGGGGGGGGGGGGGGGGGGGCAGGGGTCTGAAACACACACCCTTGATATTTTGGGAGAGGGAATCGGACTTTGGCCTACTTCCAACCGAAAGGGGTCTAATAAATGCATAAAAAACATTTAAAACATAAAATTTCGCTTCGCTCGCCCTTTACAAATACACAATTATTTTTTCTGCAAATTCATTAAGTATTTTCAATTTTTTATACTAAATATTTCTAAATGTCATGGGTCTCAGGATCTCATATTTTCAATAGCCCCTTACTTCATATGATGTCATCCCTTCCATCTTTTTCAAGAATTCTATATAAAATATTTCTTATAATCGCTATGTTCGCAGATTCTTCATTAGGAAAGTTAACAAAATTGTACGGGATATGTAACCCCTCCAAAGTCAATCCTTAGTACACACTTTGCCCCAACCCTTCCCCGTGATTTGCACTGAAAAATATCTACATGGCGAGTGGACATCCAAAAATTGTGGACCCCCTCTGACCAAAAATGCTGGATCCGCGCATGAATTCTTATTTAGAGTTAGTATAGTGGCGAGGGAGGGAGTCGCTTCATGATGATGCTCAAATTTAATTGTATAAAGCTGAATATGTGTTTCTTAGTGGATGTACTAAAAAGTGAAATTTTTTACATGTACATCTATGAAAGACGCAATGCCACTGTATAAAATTTTCTTACAAAATTCGTTGACAACAACTCAAATATTCGCTTCAGCTCTAAAAAGATTACATGATTAATCTTCTTTTACGCGTTTAAATCCACTGGAAATTTACATTAATTGTATCTTTTTATATAGTTTCAGTTAATAAAAAAACGGAAGGAAATCTATGCGTTTTATTTCCCGCGGACTTTGTGGACAATTACGTCCTTCATTAACGGGAGAGTTACTTTACGACTTACGACCGAACCTGCGACTTGCGACTTACGACTTACGCTTACGACCTGTTTTGTAAAACGGTCCTACGAAAAGTCGTAAGTTACGAAAGTTACGACTTAGGACTTGCGACTTACGACAATTTTGTAAAACGATCGCAGATTACAACCGTCCCACTTTTCCTATTACCAATGAACTCTCGAAGAACGCACTTTTTTTGTATGAAATAGCCTCCTCATTGTAAGATGAATATACAAACAGGCAGGATGACACAGGGTTAACACCTCTTCGAATTAAAATCATTTTATTATTTTTCCATTTATCTGCCTTCGAAATCATCACTGATACAATCCCCACTCGTTGTTGAGACAGCTTGACGCTCTACTTTTCTGCGCATGAATATGCCCCTGTCTTCTTTTTAGATACAACCTTCATATAATATATAAAAGGTATATTTTAAGAGATTTCTGCGAGAATGCGCTCTCTTTTATCGATTGAAGCGGAGTTTTCTTCGCTCTCGAATGCTTTATCTTTTTTGATTTTCAAAACGAAGATAATCTTAAATTTTCATTGTTTAATATATATATTTTTTCACATGATACACCCGTTAGGCAGTTTCATAAAGCCATTTCATAAATAAATGTTATGATAACACGTTACATATCGGTCTGCTTGAATGCGATTGGTCATGTTTGGAATCTCATCACCTACACTTTGACAAGTGTGACCTTTCAAATATCGGTCAGATGTTAGATTCAGACGCAAATTCAATATCAATGATTGAAATTGTTGTTGTTGAAATAATAATTGCATTAAAGTACTAAACAAAATTGAAACATTTTTCTCTTTACGCATAGAAAACCTATACGATGTGGAACTACTTCTTATGTCCTGGCAAACAACTTCTCGGTCACGGCCTCTAGTTCTCAGAAACGTTGATCTCACTTTGGAAATACACATTTTTTGGCAGAATCATGTGATAAAAAGAATCTCTAAGGCTCGGGGATATAAAACACACAGCTTGTTTCATAATACATCGTATGAAATGAAAATTCATTTGAGATCCTATATTTATGTTACTACATTTACTTTATAAATGTTGTCATTTAATTCACCAGATACATACTCTATGGACAGTGGGAAATTTAATGTGGCCGCATGCGGCACGCGTCCAATCAGAAATTAATAAAAAGTATAAAGTATACATTTTTCTGCATCCAATAAAAATCCATAATAATCTCCTTAAAACCTATGAAAATAATTCTTTCATAACGGAAAGTCGTTCTGAATTTATTTTAACACCTTTTCAGCCCAAAACTCTGTTTCAAGTTCGAAAATATTTTGGTGCCCTCTTCTGATATCAAATTCTGGATCCGCACCTGCTCTTACTTCATTTTGGTTCTTTCCATAATTTTGATTCATTTTAGATTATAAAATAAATATGTTTCTTCATTACTCATATTTCAAATTTTAGGAATTAATCATTATTTCAATATTTGTTTTTATTATGAGTTTAGAATATAAAGAGTGTGTTCTGAAACACTAGGTCCCATGTATAAGGCGAAGTCCAAGTAAGACCAAAGTCGTAGAGTGAAACAAAGGACAATTTCCTGCATGCTTACAAATATCATTTCCCTATAGTTTAAGATTAACAATATACTTATGAAGTTTCATTTATCAGATCATATACGGCAATTGGTCAATGTAAAATTGGTAAAACAAACACCTATTGTTTTCTGCATGTGGACATTCCGGGAATAGATTTCATTTGAAATGTTGGCATTTCGGGAAGACACCATATATCCTATCAACATTGATTTTAGAATGAACACTTCCCTTGTAAGGGGCAAACGAGTATCGTTCTATCACTTGATGAGATCAGGATTCATCCTTATACATTAACCAGTATAACTGTTTACTGAAACATAACTTAAACCACATGAACAAGCTGTTTGAATATCAGAATAACGGAATTCATCATTACACATTAACTGGTAGAACTGTATGCTGAAACACAATTTACACCACATGACCAAACTTCTTGAATATATATATGTAAAAGAAAGGAGGAGTACCAAAAGCAAAACCCCAAAACACCCATCGCAAAAACACAAAGAAAACACGCAAGTCTTAAGAATGCGCTCGCACTAGACTGTAGATTTGTTAAGTAGCAAACCTAATGTCTAGCTGGTGATGTTATAATCATATCCACGGTATATTAAGGCGTTTGACGATTTTGACGCATTAACCTTTGATCCTTCTTATTTTGTTAAGCATGTCACCATATAATGCAGGTTGTGAAATACCCAAATGTTAAACGTCCTCAAATTCATAAGCATCATTTATAAACGGATAAATTCGTAGCATGTAATATACTCTGTTGCTTGTAAGGGTCCGAATTTCAAGAAAAGTTTACAATAATTTTTGTAAAATTTCTAGAAAGTCTTTACTAGTCTGTGGAAGCGAAAACCTTGACCTAAAAGAAGGGAGGAAATCTCCAACAGCATCAACAGCAAAACACCAAAACACCCCGATGCAAGAACACAAAAGACGAGTACAGCAAGAGACGGAAAAGAGACACACGACATGTCAACATCAAACACAAAAGACTACACATAAACCGACGAGACCAATGGGCAACCGGTGCCGACTTTGTCACGCAAGTAGCAAATGGTGTGGTTATCCTGGATTACGTGCGCACAACCCTCTCACTTCTCCAATTACCGAGAGGTCTCGAAGAACGTACAATTGTGTTGTAAAACAACCTCCTCACTGTAAGATGACATAATAGTTTCTTCATAATTTGAAAATTTCAGCTATGAAAATCCAAAACATCAGTACATACTCTAGTATACTGGATGATCTGTGAGATGTAGATACCATATGAAGTAATCTAGGAACATCACAGTCAAGCCAGGGAAAATTTACTATGTTGAATCCAAAATCATCTCTTTTGTCATACACACATGTATGAATCTCTCCATTAACAATTCGATATTTAGTTCCAAAAATGGTGTGTTTCTGCGAAACATTTCACATTATCATGTTTTGTTTGCTTTTGAAGATGTTGGATGAATTCTTTATCATACGTGTATCAAAATAGAGAAAAAAACAGAGTTAGCGGACAGATACCTTACATGGGACGCCACACTTTCTCTGTGGAGTGCGTGTGGTGCAATGACGTCACCGAATCCGGTCCAGATCTGATCCCTACACCAACCAGTCTTTACCTTCGAGTAACTTTACTGATTAACCCCCCCCCCTTTCTCCCCATCCCTCCCCTCTCAATCCCTACGGCTAGGGCTTGATCAAGTGTACCCGTACATTACAGCCCGGGGGAAGTTTGCGGTCATTAGGTGTAATTATTTTTTTAGATATCTATGGCTAAGACCCACGCTGGATACACGAGGAGAAAATATCACGACTGCCTTTAATACTGGAAGAGGGGAGACAACCAACCACAATATGTACAAACAAAGGCCAAGAATTCAAATCTAGGAGTTTTAATGCGCTCCTTAAAAACAACATCGAGCAATTATATTCACAGAATGCAGAAATAAAAGTCAACTATGCAGAAAGAGTAATCACGACTACAAAACCAAAATATATCGATACATGAGGTATAAGCAATCGCAGCGCTATGTAGATCCCTTGAAAGACTTCAACACCAACTATAACTCTACATTTCATCGTACCATCGGCATGGCACCCGACAAAGTCAATAAATCCAAAGAAACAAATTTTCGGTGGAAATTGTATTGGCCCAAAAAGCCTTTGGTCGTAGGAAAACGGAAACAAACTAGAATACCGTTGAAATCCATAGTTGGCGACCGCGTAAGGGTGATTCATATATGGAATCCTTTTACCCGGGTCTGGAGAACTATTCATCATTGCCGATAGACGAGTAAGGGGCGGAATCCTCGTTCATCGATTGAAGGACTATTTGGACGAAGATCTCATTGGCACCTTACATCAACCGGAACTGCAGAAAGTGGACACCAGAGAAGATGACGTATTCAAACTAGAGACAATCATCAAGATGAAAGGACGAGGAAGAAATAGTTCTGTTCACTTACACATTGTCAAGCCCTGGGGTTAGGGATGAGGAGTGGAGGGATGGGGGAGAAAATGGGGGTTGTTAATCGGTAAAGTTACTTGAAAAGGGGGGTAGTCCGTAGAGGACACGACTGGTCAGTATAAGGGTCAGATCTGGATCAGACTCGGTGATGTAATTGCGCCACATGTAAGCAACAGAGAAAGTTTGGCGCTCAATGTTAGGTATCTGTGCCAGAACGCTGGTTTTATTTCTTGATTTCTTGGAGGTCACGGCTGGTCAACGTAGGGGTCAGATCTGGACTGGACCCGGTTACGTCATTTCGCCACACGTACGCCACAGAGAAACTGTGGCGTCCCATGTGAGGTATCTGTCCCAAAAAGGGCAGTTTCTTCTACTAAGAAACTGTAACTAGTAGAGCTGTATGCAGACACATAATTTACAACACATGAACACTGACAAATATGGAAAATGACCACATCCCAAATCACAGTACAAAATCGATAAATTCAGAAAATCATAAACCGAAAGCATACAAAATCAGGATAAAACAGGAACCAAAGCAAACAAACAAAAACCTCCATCACACGAAAAGAAGGGAACTCTAAATATGGGAGTGAGACAAGGTGCTCAGGAAGAGTCAGAATCTCCTGCTTGCATGCAACACCCGCTTTGAATACACATCTCTTAACAATAACCAATAGAACTGTATACTGGCACATCATTTACAACACATGACCAATCTCTCTGAATAAAGGTCACTCTTTTACAGTACATATGTTGTAATTCTGTTTCCCTTTTTATAGCGTGTTGCAGTAGCTCTTCTCTAGGACAATGCTTTGTTATGATATTAAATCCGCACCCGGTGTTGATGGGAAATGAATCAGAGTAGCGAATATAATTCATTGATTAATTTCAGAATCCCATGTATCTATTTTGTGAAGGTTGAGAGGCATAAGGTTTTGTGTAGGATGCATTCAAAACTACATTAAAATATGAATAGGCAAAAACGCTTTGAAGGATTGTTCGAGGGTGTTAGACTCATACTTCATTACATTCATGACCTCCAAGAAGACAACATCTAGAGATTAAAGACAGCTTTAGTGAAGTATCAAATAACCAAATGTTACATCAAGAGTTTTCTTACATTACATGGTTGCCGAGTTCTCACAGCTCTAAGTTTAACTGATCTTGACTGAATTGTTATGTTTAGGATAAAGACCGAGTTGATGTCTGTATGATGGTTAATTGTCAAAGGAGAGAACAAGGTGATTTTAGAAAACCGACGCCGAATGCCGAGGTCTTTAAACCCCACCCTGTTCTCTACGTTGGCATCTAACCTTTTTCAATTTGAAGACGTTTAACCTTCATACAAACCTCAACGAGGTCTTTATCCGACATGCAAACCAAAGATTTTCTGCAATTTTCATGAAATAAAAATCCAACTTTAAAACGCATCCCTGATTTTCAAAACAAAATGGACCTTGCAAATTTTAAGGTTATAATATGCATGTGTCATCATAATCAAAACAGTGCATACCCGCTACTGAAATAATGTTCTTTTCTCTGTCCTTCACTCATGTTTTTATTGATCTCCACACTTCTTGGAACGCTCTTAAAACTTCGTCATGTTGGAATTGTCCACGGTCTTTATAATATAAAATGACCGATAAATAAATAATGAATCGCATTGGAGACTTGTTACTATGTATAAACATGATAAATGACATGAAAAACTGACTTACTTGATTCAGATTATTTTGGTTTAAACCAACAGGCACATAGTAGGCAATATAACTTTTCTTTCCATACAAAAAAGCACAGTAAGTAGCATCATTTGCTGTATGAGACAAGGTGAACACTCCTGTCGATATTGATTGATATCCTGAGTAATAATCGGTCGATTGTATTCTGCTATAGGAATTCGTATTCACTGTAGTGCTGTCTAATAGTAAACCAGACCTGTCCGAATCCCTGATTATAATGATTAAGTAATTATCAAACATTGTATCGTCATCAACACTGAATGTAAAAGAGTTCCCCCATTGTTCAGTGGGCGGGATCAAGACCATGGTCGGGTCTGATGTATCGGAACCCGAGATTTGGTTTTTCGTAAATAAAACAAGAAGCACAGGTTTGTCGGAGGTTATTTCACATGAAGATCCACTCTGAAGTGTCTTTATAACATTTTCCCCAGCTGTCGCTAGAGTAAATGTATCGGATGAACCACAGTTCATTGAAACCACTGTTGTGTCAAATGCTGAAACGAATTTCAGATAATCATGTTGGGACCTCATAGGAGTTGATCTGACAACAAAATGTTTCCCCCACGTGTCAACAGAAGGCATCATCTCAAGAGCATGATCCCAGTAACCTGACGTTCCTACGATGGCTCTTTCATTACCTGAAATTATTGCAATTCTCTTATCAGACTCAATGCGGGTTCCTGAAAGATCGCTTCCCGCCTGTATTTGTAAAGTATCAAAACGGTTAACTGTTTCCGAGAAAGATGTGCCTCTTCCAGCAAATGGTCCAGACAAAGTAATAGATGTAGGTAAAGTCACCTGTACATTAGTGTTGTCCTCTACCCCTATAATTAGGAATTCAATAGAGGCATCGTCATCTTCCCAAGCAACAATATAATATACTAGTCCAAGTGCTTCAACTGGTAGAACTAAGAATAATGCAGCCGAGTATTGACCCTTATTAATTCCAATCACCGTAATGGGATGTACCGCTTGAATCAGGATTCCTTCTTGCGACCGAATGGAGTCCTCTACTCTGAATGATCTATCTATGGTTACTACTGCAGAGCTTGAAGGAGATATTGTATGTTGTGTTTGGTACGAATTGGAAGAATCGGAAATAGTGACCAGAACATTTGATGGGTGGCCTGTACATAATGATACTTGGATCTTATCTGTTGATGATGTCCAGGACCGGAAATCTGGAAATCCTATCATGAATTCTGTACCCGAATGACTTATCCCTATAAATGAGTTAAAGAAGATTCCTATAAATGAGTTAAAGAAACAAAAAAACTTCTTTTTTTTTTGCTTTTTTTCTTTGAAATAAAGATCTTCAAAACTTAATGATATCGTGCTCTGTGGTATTATAAATATGTATGTAGAATAAACATGTAATCTACTGAAATTATCCTGGTTATATGACATGATTTCTTACATATTGATGCCATAAATCTGTTTTTCTTTTTCCATGAAATTTTGTTCTCTTGCATGATGAATAAGTTTGACTTATATGCATATGATTTAAATGATATCAATGTTATTTAGTGCTCTTATAACATGAGTTTATTGTGCACTGTCAAGGAGTTTAACATCTTAGTACCATCCCGCCAATGCTATTTTGAACATAGATTTTATTTTGATATGCTACTGAATCCACCCCACAGGAATTTTGGAGCCGCGCGCTTTCTGTAAAGTAAATGCAGAAATTTATATTCTATAAGAACACATAAGGGCGCTAGTTAAATTAATTCGGACTGCGTATGAAAAGCACTTTTGCTGCAAGCATCACTGATGACAATTTAATATTCGAAACATGTGTCTGGTGCATGAAAATTGGTTTGATATTTTCTTCAAGAAGGTATATAGAGTTGGAATCCTTCCGCATTACTTATATATTAGTAAGTTAAAAAAGATCCTGACGACAATCTCAACAGCACTCACAATAGAGCACAACATTAAGCATCGACGGTCCCCCAGCATTGTAGAGATGGAACCAGGTGCCCGGGATGAGTAAGCATCCCCTGTTGGCTATCCGCACCCGCCGTCGATGTTTAAGCACAAAAATGAAAACAATATATAAAATTCATGCACTGTCTGATGTTATGTGTTGTGATATGGCAGACGTCATTGCTAATACACCGCGTGGTATAGAAATTTATGGTGTTGTGATAAGGTCAAACGTCATTGCTAATATCGGAATTGAAGCGGCGGTTGCATGCAAGCAGGAGATGCTCACTCTTCCTGGGCACCTGGTCGCACTCCCATATCGGGAGTTCGCTTCTTTTCATATGGTGGAGGTTTTCGTTTGTTTGCGTTCCTGTTTTATCCTGATTTTGTATGTCTTCGGTTTCTGATTCTCTGAATTATCGATTTTGTGCTGAATACAGGGATATGGTCATTATCCATATTTGTCATCAATGCGTTGTATCGAAACTGATGGTGTTGTGATAAGGCAGAAGTCATTGCTAATATCACCGCGTGGTATAGAAACTTATGGTGTTGTGATGTGACAGACGTCATTGCTAATATTACCGCGTGGTATAGAAACCTGTGGTGTTGTGATATGGCAGACGTCATTGCTAATATTACCGCGTGGTATAGAAACCTGTGGTGTTGTGATATGGTCAGACGTCATATTCTATAATATAGATACTGTTATGTGTAAGAGGTATTAACAAATAGAATATGCTTCGTGGTTTCTTTGTTATAAGCCTTGCTCATACGAATATCGTAATGTATTAGATGCGATACTATTAAACATTAAGTTTGGTTTCAAATTATCCTCAAGAAGGGAACGAGTATGATTTATTTTTCAATTTTTGTTGATGTTGGACAACATACTTAAAGTATGTATATGAAAGTCGGTATACTCAGTACAGAATTAAATTACAAAAGCAAAATATCTTATTCTATCGCCGGAGGGCAGCCGCAAGGTAGAATCATCGAACATGAAGTTAACAACAAAGAAGTACCTAACCGTTATTCAGTCTCAAAGTAGAGAAGGCAAGGCGAAATCGTGAGAATTTCCATCGGAACGGTTGCGAACGAAATGCAAGGAGTTGATTTTTTTTTCAAAATATACCATATTTCAAATACAAACATTTTTTTATCACGGACAGACCTTATTAAGTCGTCATTACGAAGAAAGCAATGTAATCTACCATGTGGAAGGTTAGGGTTCAAATCCTTATTTCTATCATATTACACCTTTGCTTAAAACGACTTTAACCCTTTGCTTAAAACAAATTTAACTCCACCTCTAGCTTGTTAGGGGTCTGTCGATGCCTAATTTGGTGCTCTATTGTGAGTGATATTGAAATTGTTATTAGGATCTTCTTTAACTCATTTGGATCCAATAATTCGTTATTATTATACTACAATTAAGAAATGATTGTAATAATTTTCCTGTCTATAGACAAAACCGATTCGCGGATAATATAATGTTTGTGGATCGGTTTTTGTCTATACATCTACAATTTTCTCACAATACATTCATGAGGTTTATTATAATCAATTAATACAATATCAAGGTTACTGAAAAAAATATGTCATTTAAATAATTATCTTAAATTATGTGTTGTGACGTTTAGCGGCGCAATTCGAAAACTGAGATATCTAAAATTGTGTACACGCGCAGAATTCCTTTATTATTTCTAAATGCGGACGCCGAGAAAGTCAGTGTATATACTTGTTATTCGATAGTAATTGAAAGTTATCATACTGAAATTTGAAGTTTTTACAATGCATTGATATTTAGATATCACTGTCACAAGAAGCGCCATCAATACGTATGCGTGGAAATAATGACGTATACCTGCATTTTTTGTAAGAACGTGGAATCATTGATCTTTTATTCAAGCTGATACAAACTCCACAAAAGACATTATTTATGAGAAAATGGCTATGGAACCCAAGAAAATGTTTCGAGCGCACGTCAATATGCCTTCAATTTGCAAAGAAGATGATAATTTGATAAAAATCATTCAAATAGGATGGTTTGGACTACCTGAGAAAGCAAAACGGAATGATCCATACGTTCTAAAATGAAATTCTTAATGCGTCTTCTTTGAACAGATAGAATATGACCAGGGAATAATTTGAGCACTTGTTTGTCTAGTTTATTCTGTATTATCAATTTTTGAGCCGATTGACATGCAACAAACGACATATGCGCCAACATGATTTCAAATTTAGAGACAGAACAAAAGGTGAAAAATGATAAGTACTCCGTAATTTGCGTGGCGTTGCTTTGGACGACATTTAATGCGCCGTTTTCCGAGGTCACTCCTAAAGAAAAACACCGCATTTCCTTCATAATTGATAGATTGCTTTAAAATTTGCACAAAAAGGATATCCAATCTTAAGGAATAAATTAGTATATGAACAAAATGTTTGACGATAACGAAATAAATTTTATTAAACTTGTCTACGAATTTATCGAACAGCCCTCGTATAGACAGAAAAATTATTACAGTCATTTCTTGTATTCTAATTAAAATGACTATTTAATCATTTAATTTATTTTGCAACTGACGGCATTTTAGCATTGTTGATTTTCAAATTCAAAACTGGCTGCGTGATATTTGAACAGGACTAACGTAGCGGTGCTCGACGTTAGTGCATGACGTCACAATAGGCGACATTGTCTATACAGCTATAGATAATTTTTCGCTCCTTGCGTTTGTGTAGGCGTTATACTGACACTACGGAAAAAAAATGAATTATTTTGTATTGTTAAAAGAACTCGCCTTTTCGTAATAGAGCATAATAAAGCCAAAACAAAACGAAATCAAATAAAAAGAGATTTTTGACAAAATGACACTTGGTCAATAAGAATTATATTTCATTGAACACCGAAATTCCTTTTTAGCATAAATATATTCAAATCACATAGTATGATACAAACAAAATTTAACAATCCCTTTAATTAATAAAAAAATATCATATTTATGGTAATACAGTACCTTTGACCTGAATGATCAGGAAAATACAGAGGAAAGGAAGAGGCATCCTGTATCTTTACTTGTTGGTACCACAGCTGTCATTAAATAGTCTAGCACTATCCGTCATCTGTATTATAAATAATAATCACATCTACTCCTTATAATGATCCTTTTGAATTCCTATATCTATCACCAAGTACTTGATCCATGATACTTAAAACGAAAATATTTACTAATACAGCTTCAAAGAAAATATTTTCTGAAAAACAAAAGAAATCCGATATTCAATACCTTTCTTCTCTTGTGCTTTTGTTTACATTAATTACAGAAATTTAAAGGACCTGTAATTATTCCCTATCTTTAAACAGCTGGAACAAAAATCTTTCCTATATTACAGAATTAAAATGAGTAGAGTAAATATAAAATTCTATAAAAGTAAGTAGGCTATTTTAACGATGTCGGTCTTTTGCTTTTAAGCTGATTGTCGGTGTTCTCAACATTTAAAGATCTCATGAAACTTTTTAAAAGACAACGAAAGAAATACACATGAAAGAGTGTTGTTTGAATTTATATCATATGAAAGAGAGCTGTTTTGAATATATATAATCATACGAAAGAGTGCTGTTTTGAATTTGAATATATATCATATGAAATAGAGCTGTTTTGATTATACGAGTATATCATATGAAAGACGTTCAAAATTAAAATATTCAGAACTTGTACATACAATACAGGAGACAAACAAAGTACCCAAATCGAGAGAGCAGTAAAATGTTTGCAGTATGTTGCAAGGTTATAAACCCCCCAATGTAGAATAAGGTATCAGATGGAAATAGAGGGAGATGTGTTTAAATATATCGTTTATGACGTCACCTTACGGTGAGAAGTTTTATGTTTATACGACAATTGTTCGTCTATGAAGACCTCTGTGTATCCGGACAAGTGGGAGGGTTGCGCGCACGTAGTCCAGATAACCATATCATTTGCTAGTCGTCGATGGCTGACCAAAGTCGGCGCAGGGTGCACATTGGTCTCCGTCCTTTCATTTCTTGTCATTTATGTTTGATGCTTGTGTACGTCTGTTTCTATCGTTTCACATGATGTTCTAGAAAATATTGTTGTGTCTTTTTTCATATTGTATATTTGTCTGATGTCATTAATATGTTGCTTTCTGGTGGGATTGCTTAGCAGGATGAGTGCAGGATATTTGTCTGATGTCATTAATATATTGCTTTTTGGTTGGTTTGCTTAGCTGGATGAGGACAGGATGGTCATGTTGCTTTCTGGTGGGTTTACTTAGCTGGGTGAGGACAGGATGGTCATGTTGCTTTTTGGTGTGTTTACTTAGCTGGGTGAGGACAGGATGGTCATGTTGCTTTTTGGTGGGTTTACTTAGCTGGGTGAGGACAGGATGGTCATGTTGCTTTTTGGTGGGTTTACTTAGCTGGGTGAGGACAGGATGGTCATGTTGCTTTTTGGTGGGTTTACTTAGCTGGATGAGTGCAGGGTGGTCATTTTGGAAATTCCTCCCTTTTCTTTCGAACGTATCGTAAAGACGATTTGTTGACTAGGACAAAGTTCTTTCTAATACTAGCGTTTTAAAGTATGTAACTTGACAAAAAAACTTTAATAATATATTTCGAGATCCCTGTATCAATCAAGAAATGCAACGCGAGGAAAGTGTTAATGATTCAACACAGTGTCCAACTTTACTTCTTTGACACAAATTTCTAAATGCGATACGACATGCATGTTTTGAATTATTGAAATAAAATGATAGTCAATAATCTGATATCGGATTATCTTTTTAATAGAATAGTGGACAACAATCCGATTTCTGATTATCTGATAAATAAAATACTGGACAACAACCTGATTATCTGATAATCTAAAAACTAACAACACCATGATATCTGATTACTTATTTGATGAATACTTGACAACAATTCGATATCTGATTACTCGATTGATAAAAACACCTGACAACAATCTTATATCTAATTACTTGATTGATGAAATACTTGACAACAATCTGATATCTGATTACATGATTAATGAAATACTCGGCAACAATCTGATATCTGATTATTTGATTGATGGAACAGTGGACAAGAATATGATATATGATTATCTGATTGATGAAAAAATGGACAACAATTTGATATCTCATTACCTGATAAATGGTTTTATTTTACAACAATATGATATCTGATTATCTGATAAATGCAATACTGGTCAACAATCTGATATATGATTATACTGGACCACAATCTGATAATCTGATAAATGAAAAACTTGACAACAGTCTGATTATCTGATAATTGAAATACTGGACAACAATCTGATATCTGATAATCTGATGAATGAAATATTGGACAACAATCTGATATATGATTATATGATAAATACAATACTGGAAAGTAATCTGATTTCTGATTATCTGATTGATGAAATATTTGATAACAATCTGATATCTGATTATCTGATCAATGAAATACTGGACAACAATCTGATATCTGATCGATGAAATATTGCACAGCAATCTGATATCTGATTATCTGATAAATGAAGGATACAGAATATCAATATCCCTGTCATTCAACGTTCCAACGACAAAGATTCATAAAAATTATTAAAATGAGCATCTCTTATTTGAAGTAATAATAATGAATGAGAAAGGAATCGAAAATGAAAAAAAAGACAATAAGAATGTTTTTGCTTATATGACGAGTGATGCGCGCAATCAGGAAATGCTGTCTCTCTCCGGGCACCTGGTTTCGCAACCGTTACAATGGAAAATTATTTTGTCTTGCCTTCTCGACTTTGAAAGTAAATAATTGATTGGTGCTTCTGTGATGTTTATTACATCAATATTTAATAATCATATTAAGGTCAGGGTGGCGACTTCTAATAGAAATGAGGTAGAAGGAAGATGGATAGGTTCATAGGTAAAGGAACTATTCAGACCAAACATCAAAACTTGCTCGTCTCGTTTTTTTGGCTTTAAACGTCCATTTGTTGGCCTATTTTAACATTTTTGTCATCTTAGAGAATACCACATCATAACTTTACATTCCTCTGAAATGCATGAAATTTCAAAAATTCATATATATCCTTATTTTTCAAGATTCTTATAGCTTGTGGATGAATTAAAGGTTATTTTGAGAAATCTGATAAAATAATCAGTTCTAAGGAGAGAATTTTCTGTTAAAAACTATGACACCAACTCATTATTTTTATTAATAGCTAGAAGGTCGCCAGCTACCCATTTTTTTCTACATATATATCTATGGTATTGCTTTATCCTAAAGCAGTCAAATCAATATGTACCCGAATAAGTTTTTGAGCAAAATGACTGTTTCTATTAATATCACAATAATTTATGCAAAAATCTACATTTTGACCCAAAAACATAGAGTTTTACTTGAAGTTCGAATTTCTAATGATCTCACTTTTAAAGAGTATAATGGATAGTAAATATTCTGATGTGTGAATCTTTGGTAGCAGAACTCATGCGAAAATGACAGTTTTTTCCCTATTTTCGGCGATTTTTCATTGAAAAATATGAATTTTTCCCAAAAATATTAATTCAGCAATGAAAGTTTTAAGGAGTTTAATTTGTTTTTCTAATAATGTAACAATCTGAGCTTAATCAATGTATCGTTTATGTCGGTTTCAATTATTATGTGATATGAAAATAGCGTTATCTCCCTGTAGTCGCAACCCTAACCTTAACTGAAATTGAATAAACCATTTAAATCAATCTAATGATATGAAAAATATTAAAAGTTTTATATATATTTACCTGAAATATAAATGATCAGTTTGTTACCACAGCTCTATAACAAATGTTCGCAGAAATGACCAGAGGGAAGACGTAAAGACAAAATCTATAAATTTTAATCATGGCTTTGTCTAGAAAATAATACCCAGAACAACAGAGTCCCTTCCCTCTTATCTTTAGAATAATTAAGATATAACGTACCTTTCATATAAACAGAGACACCGTGAGATAGGGGGTCATGTTCATAATCAAACGGTTATGGTACAATTATTGATTTTCATGCTTACTTAAACATGAATTGAAACATAAATTATAAATCGTTAATTATGTGTCATTTATGAATGATGCCTTTTGTGAACATGATATCTGACATATTTATAATTACTCCTTTATCGGAAATCGCAATTTACTTTAATTATCATATATGAATTTACAAAGAAAATGACATATGAAAGCGTATTATTATGTTCCTCAATTGTTGAAAAAAGGTTTAAGCAGTGCGACTTCGCGTCATTTCAACATAAACACTGTTACACTTTATCATATAAATGAATCTTTTTTTCAATTATTTCCTTAAAATACAGCCAGCGTTTTAATACATTGCACGAATATGAATTCCTATACAAGTCATCGTCTTGGTTTTTGAAAAAGTCAAAAAGTATTCAATGAACATTTATTCCTGAAAGCTCTAGTTAAGTTTGTTTACGTTCAAACTTCTTCACAACAAAAACTGAAATGAAAATGGTCAAATGTCAGTTCTTTCATGCTAATGAGGTAACAATATGTATGACGTATTTAGAGCAAACTTTTTTTAACTACATGAAAAAATATGTAACTGTGTAAAACATTGCGATGGAATATATGTTTTTTTTAATCTTTAATTGGCTCAATATGCTACAGTCAAATCTATTTGGACATTTTCACTTAAAATATTGCTATGTAATTTATTGGAAGTTTTTGATGAAGTATATATAGTACAATTTTTTATAAGCAGTTATATATGTGAAGACGTTACACAGATATAAAAGATTACGTAAATGAAAGTAATTATTTCTCATACGGCACTTTCCCATGTTCCTTAACCTCGGCATGATATATCAATGAAAGTCAATCAACATACTCATTAATCGTAAGCAGAACAATACAATGACACTGAAAACACAAATATGACTGCAAAGAATTTTACAAATTAGCCTGAGATGATTTTATTTGAAGACGTTTAACATTTACACCACTTGATGAGTGTCACTGTTGGTGGACCAAGAGTCCCCGAGGGAACAGGTAGCAAAGTTCGATCAATTTCGGTCGATCGTTTCTTAAACGCATTCTAAAATTTATGTTATCAAAATTTCTTGAAATTTCTGAAAAGTGGGTCCTGTAGCATCATACCCGAAAGGTGCATGTCTGGTCCATGCTGCCAATTTATCTGTTCTTAAATTATGCTATTCAATTTTAAGACGTTTAACATTCCAACAGCGTGATAAATTCCAAACATGATGACATAGAAGAAGACATACGAAATACATTATGTGCTCTGCTAGCTGTAGTGAGCTCATGCATGCGATCGCCAGAAGAGTCCGACTGACCGACTGAGTTTTTACCATCTATGACAGTATCAGATAAACATTAGACTCTGTGAATAATGATCATATCAACATTATTGTCATGCGAAATTATATGATGTGACGTGTCGTGAGAGTATGTACCGATATTATCCCCACAGGAGATCTCCTTTTCCTTGTTTTATTTTACAATGTTTTATATGCAAATTGACCCTTCCGAATGCGGGAAAAATTTGAGAAGTTCCATGACGTCACAATGCAATTTCGATGTTTGACCGAGGCTCGAAGCTTGTTTGTCCGATGTAAACACATGGTAAAAGCATTGTGACGTCAAGAAATTTTGCTTTTTTCCCGCAATTGAAAGAGTCAATTGACATTTTTTAAATTCGCTCTTTGGGTTCTGAGAAATTTCGTCAGTGTTTATTTCAAATTATTTATAGAACTATTAGTTTCACTCCACGTAGTTAGGATTTCAAGGAGTCTCAAGTGACATGACGCACTTGTATCATTCATCAGAACAATCAGAGAAGCATTGCTTTGATTTACTCCAATTGTCTCCATATCATTGTATAATAGATAAAAATACGAGAGAGAGTCGTAACCTATATGTTCACCATTCAATCATGGACTCGTAATTTCATGCATGGACTCGTAATTTCATGCATCATGATACATTGTTTATTTCGTGTACACTTTCGTTTCTATTCTGGAGAGGAGTGTTTAAACCGATTGTTTATATTCAGTCAATGTACCAAATGTTGCAGTTCGACGAATGTGTTAATGACACGAGACAAAGATGGACGTTTTAGTGAAAGGAATTAAACGCTGTATCCCATAAAGCCGGGTTTCTCCACCTGGCGGTCATTAATACACATAATTGATTTACATAGTCTTTGTAGGCGTGACATAATTACTTCGATGATAGCCGCATTCACTCAGGTGATGCTCCTAGAGTCGCGAGCGGTGTGAGGCATAAAAAAAAATTGATTATGCTTATGCTAGGTTTACACTTAGCCACGATCGCCCCGATTGCCCCGATTGAGGTGAATCGTAGAGATCGTAAGGGAGCGTGGGGTGGAATCGTGACGATCGTAAGAGAGCGTGGTGGAATCGTGATGATCGTAGGAGATCCGGAGATCGTGGTAAAATTTTTGATTCTCAAAAAATTTGCTACGATTGTCCCGATTGATCCTTACATCGTGAGAGAGCGTAGGAGAGCGTAGTGAACGTGGTGGAGCGTAGTAGAGCGTAACAGATCTTGACAAAGCGCAATAGATCTTAATATGCGATCGTAGGAGATCTTGGTGAAACACGTTCTCCTACGATCCACTACGATTTCACTCACGCTCTTTGACGATTTGTTACGGTTTCCACGATTCAGTCCACGATCTACAAGATTCGTTGCGATTCCAATATTTCTATAATAACAATTATAATAAGACAACCCGTTTTTGATGGATTAAAAGTGTTTTTAACATCCGCAACAATTTCTAACATATGAAGAAGACTAAGAAAAGAAGTCTTGATAATCAGTGAGGTGCTGCATTAATTGTCTTCGAAAGAGTTAAATATATACACGCAATCAAAGATTTGAATTGCTCAAGAAAAATATTAACTTTAATAATCGAAAAAAAGAAAGATCAAATAAGGTTCATCAATGCCATTTCCTCCGTTTTGCGATATAAAATATTCATCTCCTGGATATTAAGCTTAATTTTGTTCGGATATTGCAAGTGGTATTGAAACTGGTTGTCTATTTCATATCAAATCGTGTTAAATCGCGGCAAATCGTAGTCCTGCATCGTAACAGATCGCAACAAAACTTGCTAAGCGTAGGGAACCTTGATAGAGCGTGGCAAAGCGTAATAGCTCATCTTGGTAATCGTGCGGGAACGTAACGAAGCTTGAGAGAACGGGATGCAATCGTAACAGATCTTATCTACAATCGTAACAAATCGCTACAGCGCGTATCAGAGCGTGATGGAGCGTCGGAGAGCGTGCGAAGACCAATTTTATTTATAGAATCGTGGAGCTCCACGATTTTGCTCAATCGTAGACATCGTAGGGCATCGTGGCTAAGTGTAAACCTAGCATTAGTGACAAATATGGATAATGACCATATCCCCGTATACAGCACAAAATCGATAATTCAGAAAATCAGAAACCGAAGGCATAAAAAATCAGGATAAAACAGGAACCAAAGCAAACAAACAAAAATCTCCACCATATTCACATGTCACATCCGGTTACTTCCATTTCGGAAGAGGTAGAGTACAATCTTTGATTTGATGGCTCAAATGGTCTATGACAGAATATTATATCCCCATATCGACCGTAGAACGTCCTCAGTGACGATGTTAGTCGGTCACATAGATATCCCTATATTATACGTTTTAAACTGTCAATCAAACATATAGAAGGGGTATAGGGGATTGAGCGGGCTAAACAGATCGTTATTGGAGATGCTAACGCGATTGGAGTTAATGAGGAAACTACGGAACATTTACCTGTCCTCTTTACCTGTCCTCTTTACCTGTCCTCTTTACCTGTCCTCTTTTATTGTCCCCTTTCGGCCTTTAAGACCTCAGAAATAGATCTTGGTCGCATTCAATAATTTATTTGCGTTTTCTCGAAGGAGGGAACATTGATTGATGTTATTATCTATTTTCCTTTATTTTAATTTTCTTAAATAGAAACAATGATTCATCTAAACCATCAATAATAAATGAATCATGAACATTAGAATAAATATTCAAAAGCGTCCTTATATTTTTATTCTCAATATTACAAAACACACAAAAATCAATAATTGCTATCTTGAAAGACATGACAAATATGGATAATGACCATATCCCTGTCTACAGTACAAAATCGATAATACAGAAAATCAGAAACCGAAGGCATACAAAATCAGGACAAAACAGGAACCAAAGCAAACAAAAACAAAAACCTCCACCATATGAAAAGAAGCGAACTCCCGATATGAGAGTGAGACCAGGTGCCCAGGAAGAGTAAGCATCTCCTGCTTGCATGCAACACCCGTCACATATATGCATTGCGCGAATTTACATATGATCTATCGTTTGACAATAGCTTCAGGTGTCAATAATGTTTTTTTGTATGTGGATTCTCCGAAAAAAAATATTCGATTCCAACAACGATTTTATATTTATCACTTTATCTGCCTCAAATATATATATATTTTGCAAAATAATTCATGAATTGAAAACAAAAAGTAATGAAAACTTACCTTAAGGGACGAATTATATCCCCCGCCGAATACTTTTTCTGAGCAGATCATTTTATGACCTGGCATTTTATGACCCGACCTGACATTAAAATTTCTAGTTGAATATTCTCTCACATTAGGTCATCATTCAGGGTTAAGGTCACTGTATCGAATAAAATACTTAGTACGTTAAATGTTTTATGATGTATATAAGATAGCCTTATGAGATGAGTAAGGACAAGATTCAAAATTAAAAATGAATAAAAAGCTAAGTCATAGCAAAGTCACTCTGGTATTACCTTTTTGGATGCAATCCCCTTTCTTCGTGACATCTATTTATTATGATCATTCATTGTGTAAATATTCATTGAAATATATAAAATTGTTTTGGAGGAGTTGCGATTACAAGGTTTAATATTGAAAAGCATTAAATGCATGAACAATCTCAGGTCTAACCTTTTCGACAGCAATTCCCTTTTTTCATGCTGATCTACACACCATGATCTTTCATTATGTAAAGTTTCACAGAAATTCCTGAAATGTTTTGGGAGGAGATGCCATGTCAATTGAGTTAAAGAAGATCCTGACAATGATCTAAACAGCACCCACAATAGAGCACAAAATTGAGCATCGATTGACCCCTAGAAAGCTGGAGGAGGAATCAGGTGCCCAGGAGGAGTAAGAATCTCCTGTTGGCTAGCCGCACCCACCGTCGATGTTCATGCACGAAAATGAAAACAATATATAAAATACATACAATATCTGAGATTACGTCTATATAGAAAAAGAAGGGAGGAGATCTCCAACAAGACATGACCATAGAAAGTGTTATGGCGACCATGTCAGGGAAGATATTCAAAATGCTTACTGTCAAACCCTCGCGGGACCTTTTTTACGAGCTCCACACGGCAAAAGGCATAAGTATGACACAAATGAGATAAGAAATATAAATATCGTTTACAGTATTTGTTCTTCCCTTATGAAAAGGTTAAAGATTTCCAATAAGGAATGTTTACGTGGAATAAAACATGTGTTTGTGAAACACGGATGCCCCGCTTGCATCTTTGTTAGTATCAACAACATTTTCTGTTAAATATGTCATACTAGATGAGCAAAGTTAATGTCCAATTTTTTTTTAAAAGAAGGTCGAAGGTCAAGGTCATTTGGTGTGCCGATGGAAAGGTCTTGTTACAAGGAATACAAATGTGAAGTATGAAAGCTCTGTCATCTTTCATTCAAAAGTTATGTCCAATGTCCAAAGTTTTTTTCGGACAGACAGACAGGCGGGTGAACAGGCCAAAAGTATATGCCTTACATCTTTGATTCCGGCGACATACAAAATAATCTCACGAAACATAATCGCAAAAGATATTAACATGCTACAAATATCACACTCAAAGATGGACCTCAAGTGTGGGTAAACACGTCACTGTAAGAGAAAGGAGGTTTCTGCTTTCTCCATATAACATCAATGATAAAGGTCAACATACTAATAGGAGATGGGGTTGCAAATCTGTTCAGGAAACAGATTATTATATGCTAGAACGTAACTATATAGAATTACAGAACTTGTGCAGGTGCGATAAAACCACTCTTTTATCAAGTAAGAAAGTATTTGCATTTCATTGCTCAATCACACTTGATACTTATCATTCAAGTTGAGCAGTATATGATAAAGTTTAATTCAAACAGCAAAATATCAATATTCATTTACGTCAGTACATATGCTTAAATAATGTTGATTACGTTTACTTTTGTTTACAGGTATAAAAGATACATTTTGTTCGAACTTCTCTTGAAACATACTCGTGATTCTCTCTCAATATACAATAAAAATGAACCATTCATAGAGCTTTCATAGTTTCATCCATTCATCCCTTATATTGAATCAATATAACCTCGATGAATAGAGATTTAAAATTATTATGTACATGTTACTGGATATGAGATAAAATCATAATAGACTGGGTTGTATAAATTCAAATTACCTTTCATTTCAAATTACAAATCTCTTTTCTTATCTTTGTCAGAAGGGATCATTTTCTTGAATGTTAAATAAAAGCAGTGCTCGAGTTTTGAATGTTGCTGAATTGTTACTTTTTCTCAATCAGAAAATAATCGTTTTACGGCTGTAATATTGATATATATGCACGCAATTTTATAAGATACCTGCAGTCAACCATATTTCCTTCGAGTATGGTAACGAAACAATAGGAATTATAAATGGTCATGGCAGTCGACAATGCTTTTGTCATATTTTACCTTGTACATCATTGGAAAATGAGACATACTATATCAATGAATTACCTCCCCTGAATTCAATTGTAAAAACGAACTGTTTGGCGCCACTAGAAAGAATTATTACGGCGCTGCACAAATATAAAACGATTCAGATCAAAAGAAAAATACTGTCTCTCGGTAAACAATTTTCAATATAGGGCCATAAGGAAAAATAGCTTATGGCTAATTATGTCACCCTCTTACAACAAAGTATCATTATTAATATACATTTAGTTACAGTTCAGTGTAAAAGTTTTACTGTCCGCGCGGCTCACTTCGGAAACTGAATGAACGCGATTTTGACTACTTTATGATGCAAAATTTAGAAAGAACTTGATGCCATTCAATAGATCTTGCTTAGTCGAAAATTTTGGTATATGTTATATGTTAGTGAGAACACCGAATCAAACTATATAGACAAAACAAGATTTAGATGGGCCATTTCCCATGCTAGTTTTTCCCGTGACATCGTGACGCTCTCCATAGGCTCAGTGTTAAACTCGGCGACGTCGCGCTAAAATTTAACTTTAAAATCCCCTATCTAAATCTTATTTTGCCTGTATGATATGATTGCGTTAACCCTCGACCATGTCACAAACCCTTATTACTGATTGCTCAATCATTCGCTGTTATTTTTTGTCGTAATTTGTTTAAAATGGTAGAAATTCATGACATACTACTTTTATTAACCTAGTTTTGAGCATTTCGTAGGTATCGCTAACGGTACAAATTGAGTTTCTGTGATTTCGTCTGAAATTGCTAAAACGTGGGTCATGTAGCATTATATCCCACCCATCCTGCTTCATCTCACTGTTCCTGGGCACCTGGTCCCATTACCATATCGGGAGTTCGCTTTTTTCATATGGTGGAGGTTTTCGTTTGTTTGCTTTGGTTCCTGTTTTATCCTGATTTTGTATGCCTTCGGTTTCTGATTTTCTGAATTAAAGATTTTGTGCTGTATACAGGAATATGGTCATTATCCATATTTGTCATTTTGGTGAATTTTTGGACATACATGTAGTTATTTTCACTCTCTTCGATCATATTTCATTTTTGGATTGAGGATCACTAAAGAGGGTTAAGTACCCGAAACGAACACTTCTAATCCATGCTGTAAATTTATTTGTTCTTAAATGATTCTATTGAATTTGAAGACGTTTTACATTGGAATGGTTTGCCCTTGATTTTACAGTGACCTTCACTGTTGAGGGTCTCCGCCTTACCCTTATATCATAAGAATTTTAAAAAATTATGATTGATTGTGATTTCCGGACTCTGATTTGAGTTTATGTTTCGTTATGACTTACCATTTGATAAAAAAAAAACACTTAACGGATCAATAATAGATTAAACTTTAAAAACATGTTAGGAAAACGGTACTGTACTCATCTATAGTATTGTACTACATATTTTCTAGTAATTTTTATTCAATAGCTATACGAAGAAATTTACAGTACAATAAACTTCGTTTATAGCGAAGCCCAGGGGAACAATTGTCTAAATCCGTCATAGCCATATTACTCTCGCCCACATTTGGAAGAGATGAATAAATAAGAAAGCATAACATCAATGATACAGATCTCTTTTGTCATCCAAAACTCACTCTAATGATTGATCATGCGTATCCAACAGTCATTTTGAAAAGACCCCGACGATTATGACTTTATAAATTGATTATATAGATTATGTATAACAATACGGAAGTGTTCCAACTCTATATCCTCAGGAAGAAAATCCCAAGAAAAATCCCAAACCAATTTTTCCTGAACCAGACACGTGTTTCGAGTATTAAATTCTCATCAGTGATGCTTCCAGCCACCAAAATTCATTTCAGTAGCGCCCTCTTTAATGTTTTGAATTTAGATTTGTACATTTACTTTACAGTAGAAATTTACAAATTACCAAAAAACTTTTAGGTCAAGGTTTCCGCTTTCATAAACTATTTAAGACTTTCTGGAAATTTTACAAAAATTACAATCAACTTCTTTGAAAATTCGGATCTATACATGCAACAGAGTACATTACTATGGGTATAACACAACCTGTCTTTTATGGTGATATGATAAACAAAATAAAAAGGATCAAAGGTAGGCAGCATAACCATCGAAAGTGCGTCAGAATTATCAAACGCCTTTTATACCGTGGGTATGATCCTAATGTCACCAGACGGACACAAGGCTTGGTACTTGACCAATCTACAGTCTTGTACAAGCGCATTCTTGAGACTTGCACTCTGACTGACTGTGACGACGGAACTCCATGACGGGCCCTGTCCAAACCTCTTTAGAGAAGACAGGGCCCCGACCACCTGTCCTCTCTGAATGTCAGTCGGACTCCTCGGGTGATTACATAAATGAGCTCGCTACAGCCGGCAGAGCAAGGACTGTATTACGCATGCCCTCTTTTTACATCCATTTACATATTCATCTGTGTCTCTCGGGCCTCTACGTTTCGCGGTCTTGTTTGTGTGATGTCATCTTACAGTGAGGAGATTGTTTTACACCACAATTGTACGTTCTGCGAGACCTCTGGGTATTGGAGAAGTGAGAGGGTTGTGCGCACGTAATCCAGGATAACCACACAATTTGCTACTTGCGTGACAAATGGCCGTCCAAAGTTGGCACTGGTTGTTCATTGGTCCTTTGATGTTTTGCTGTTGATACTGCAACGGGGTCTTGTTAGAGATATCCTCCCTTCTTTTACAGAGAGTGTAATTTCCGGTAAAATCGATTCAGCAGCATATCCAAATGAAATGACA
Source organism: Pinctada fucata (assembly GCA_028142955.1). Taxonomy (NCBI): domain Eukaryota; kingdom Metazoa; phylum Mollusca; class Bivalvia; order Pterioida; family Pteriidae; genus Pinctada; species Pinctada fucata. Next base: position 59,783,422 of record AP027108.1, on the reverse strand, counting down.
AATACGGATAATGACCATATCCCTGTTTACAGCACAAAATCGATAATTCAGAAAATCAGAAACCGAGGCATACGAAATCAGGATAAAACAGGAACAAAAGCAAACAAACAAAAACCTCCACCATATGAAAAGAAGCGAACTCCCGATATGGGAGTGAGACCAGGTGCCCAGGAAGAGTAAGCATCTCCTGCTTGCATGCAACACCCGCCGCTTCAATTCGGTAGAACTGTCACATTCGGTAACTTCCATTTCGGAAGACATAGAGTACAATCTTGGGTTGGATGGTTCAAATGGTCTACGACAGAATATCACCCATCATTCTGGAGAGTGGGACATCATAGTGTATGACGAGTTCCCCATATCGACTTCCTCAGTGACGATGTTAGTCGGTCACAAGCATATCCCTGACTGAGAAGCTTATCTGAAAGACGCCTAGCTCTCAGAACAAAATCCGTATATTTGGTACTTGCTCTGGCATAGTGTATCAACTGAGATATGAACACGCCATAAGCAGGCGATGAAGGGATGTTGCTACTCAGAAAAGGAAAGTTTGTAATGCTGAAATTGAAGTCGTCACGTTTGTCATAGAGTGAGGTGTTCATGTGACCATCAGGGTCGTAGGACAACATTATGTCCAAATAGGATGCTGAATTATTTGTCTCTGTAGTTTCTTTGACCTCAAGCTCTGAAGGATAGATACTGCTCAGGAAATCCGCGAATTTTGGATTATTGATGGACAACACATCGTCTATGTATCTGTAAGTGAAGTTGAAGTCAGAAGCTAAGTATCTTTTCCCTTCAGAGACCAGAGATTGAATGAATTCAGCTTCGTACGAGTAAAGAAAAATGTCGGCAAGGAGTGGGGCACAATTGATCCCCATTGGAATTCCGACAATTTGCTGGAAGACCTTTCCTCCAAACACCACAAAAATGTTGTCGATCAAAAAGTTTAACATCTGAATAATATCTGTTTCAGTGTACTTATTTTCAGAATCGGACTTTTCTTTTACAAAGTAGGTTTTGTCATAGTTCACAACAATAAATTTGTATTTGCGATTACCGTTCTTACTTGTAAACGCATTACTTATAATTTTTGCGAGTCTTTCTTTCAATTTAGAATGTGGAATTGTAGTGTAAAGTGTCGAAAAATCAAAGGCTTTGATCGAATGGACTCTACTAAAATGAGTGGATTTCAGATGTTCTAAAAGTTCCTTCGAAATCTTTAAAATCCACATCTGGTTGATACCACTGCGAGAATATACTGTCGAACAATATTTTTGAAGCCCAGATTTGATTTCAGATAAAACTTTGGTGGGTAAGATCGATACAGATTTGGTAGAACATTTTGAGGAACCAGCGATGAAACGTTGTTTGTACGGATTCTTATGCATTTTAGGTATGTGATATATGTGATCAAATATGTGATCTAATAGCATACATGTAGGAGGAATGGTGCTAAGATGTTAACCTCCTTTAATTTCGGTGATAGTTTTTAATGGAATGACAAGTTTTCGAAATTATTAGCGAAATAATATATATGATGTCAAAGCGATAAATAGCCAAAACAAAGCTTCTTTCGGGCGAAAAAGCTGGAAAGAAGTAATTAATACACTTCTAAACATCAGGTCACGGGGAACGATTTTAACTGCTCCACACAACTCTATACCTTCATGAAGAAAATTCCAAACCAATTTTTCTGCACCATACACGGCTTTCGAATATTAAATTCTCATCAGTGATGCTTCCAGCGGAGTCACCAAAACTCATTTAAGTAGCGCCCTCTTTAATGTCTTGAATTTAGATTTGTACATTGACTTACTCATGATAAGGATACTTGATCCTTGTCAGAATGGCGATTCATGAAAAAGGTCCATACTGGTCTTCACATAAATATGATGTTACCAAGACAATAGACATGAAAAAGGTCCATACTGGTCTTCACATAAGCATGATTATACCATGACAATAGGCAATAGATCATTAAATACAATTCTTCATGTTTTCAATATAATAATCGTCATACTCTTATCAAATATTCATAATAGATTTTGCTGAAGACAAGTATTCGTAAGAGTGAATTACATGTACTTACATTGGTGACTTTAAATCACAGAATCAAATTTTATCACAAAACTTGAGGAGAAAACTTTCCGACATTCAGTAGGAAGTAAAACACTGCGGTGAATCTTAAAAACAGAAAATAAATTCATCGAGTAGCAGATAATGCGAAATGAAATGAAACAATGATAGATATTTATCCTTTGTTCATAACACTTGAATACTGAAAGTCAGATTAAATGGAAGCCATGGTGAAATTTATTTTAATTTCAAAGTCGAATGGATTCCAGTTGGGCAGTCAATAATATCGTGAGCTTTCGCGCTAGATCTTTGTTCTATACGTTGATTTCGCCTTTCAGCTAATATAAGATAATTGTTCAGAAACAGACTAATGCAGGCGAAGTTCTCCTTCAGGAAAATGTCCTACATATTATTTTTTTTTATTTCCGAGCTACAGACCATAAACGATGTCTTTTTTCTTTTTTTAATCATTTTATAAAAGGTGAATAAGCTCAAATCGAAATTCAGTGATACAAAATAAAGACATAGATAAATGTTTCGTATTGAGAAAATATATTCACTTATCTGTATGTTTCGTACTTAGAAATTAGACTGATATTACATAAGGTGCTATAGATATATTGCTTAAAATCCAATCTGATTTTCACGAGAAAGGATGTATCAATAGAGATAGAAGTGAACATCATATATGATCAGGGTTATATCATTCAATTACTGAAATCATCATTAAGAAATTCTTTGGTTGCTACGGAGATCTTATGAAAGCATATGAGATCCCTCTTTTGAGAAAGGTCAGTGACATTCTGGATTACGATTGAATGGCTGTCAACATCACCATCTTTAGTTAATATGAACGTTGAAACAATTAAATAATTTAACAAGTTTTCATGAAACAGTTGCGATGGGTGTTGCATGCAGTCAGGAGACCCTAACTCTCCCCATCCATCTGGTCTCACTTCTAAATATTGTTTGTTCCGGAGTTTGCAACTGTTCTAATTATATCATCTTTCCTTCTCGACTTTGAGAATAACTTGTGAAATTTGGTGATTGTCTCGGTGTATACATTGTTGTTTTGTTCTTTCTGGAATGAGGGTTCGTATATGCTTTTATAAGAAACAAAGGAGGGGATCTCCAACAACACCAGGTTGTAGCACCCACAGCAAACCCCAAAACACACAATGCAAAAACATAAAGCAGACAAGCACAAAAAGAGACGCGCAAGGGACAAGGAACGTCAACGCACAACACAGAAACATCAAACACAAAGGACTACACATAAACCAACGATACCAATGGGAAGAGAAGAAGAGTTCACATTAATGTCTTCAGCCATTGTATAATATAACCCTAAACATGTAGCTTACTTGCAAGTCGTCTGGCTCTTACGATGTATTGTTACATGTCCTGGCATACCAAAATGTTGAAAACGTGGATAGTTTTCTCTTGAGGAAAATTTCGCGATTAAAAAATCAAGACTTTACGCATGGGGGTAATATTCGCGATAAAAATGCCAATTGTGGGAATGCTGCGGGGATATTTTTGCGCGGGGAAATTTTCGCAAATTGCCATAATTCGCGAAGAATGCGAAAGTTATCCACGCGAAAATGTCAACATTTACAGTAACTTAGAACAAAAAAACCAAAAACAGGAGAAGACAGAATAAGATTATTAGATTTAGGAGCAACAAGTGGTAGTTTTCTTTTTTTACCCCTAATAATATCATCAATCACATTTCAAGAACATTTAAACTACAGTCTTTGGATACATTGGGAACAACCAACTTGCTTTTAGCTGTCTTCATAATTCAACAAATATTTCGTGAATTTCCTTACCTGCAGAAAGGCTGCGTTTCATTTGTCACAATATAAAGAGTCGAGTTTTATACATTAACCTACTCATTTTATGTGAAAAGAACAGCATGCATCATTTTGTTTGTCGTGAAATATTATATTCAGCAAAACATAGATATTGAAAAATTCGTTTAGCCATAGCAATCCAAATAAAACACAGTTCAACAAGCTTTAATGTAATGAAAGCAAATCAGTGTTGTGTGATAAATGATAATTCAGGTCGCTAGGTTCAACAACGATTCAACTCATCCACCACTATTTGTTGGTCAAAGTAAATGAGTATCATTTTTTTCATAATTAAGAAGAATATCCTATAAATTCACCTGGGAGTGTATCCTCCGTACAAATGTGTCAGCGCTTTGTTATCTTCCTTGACATCTAAACATCACAAAAATATATCGATCAAACCATAATAACTGATCCTTTGGAGATAAAGGGTCTTCCCAGAAAGAACTTATGAAAAAATAATATGTCAATTAGGATACCCAATAAAGGGGTTAATAAGCTATTTCACAATGACTGCGGGATATGTTTTTACGACCTTAGAGATAGCTGTTTGATTCATTTCTTTGATGTCATCCGTGCTGTAAAAGGCTTACTTGTGTCATTTGTGATCATTATTTTAAATTCAAGGACATCGTCTTGAAAAAGCGCATGATGAGGTCCTTCTTTGTCGTAGTTTTAACACATTGTTATAATATAGCTAGTCTAATGAAAAAAAATGTTCAGTTTATCTATCCATGCTTCTAATATTATACAAATATTATGGACTTTTAACTCAGTGTATATGATGTGATATTGCCTCACTGTGAAAACATTGACCGAGGCGAAGTTAAAAGTCAATAACTGTTTCATTCTATAATTTCATATTTGATTCACAATAAATAACATCGCCATTTGCAGAAGTTAGTGGGGTAATCCCGGTCTATTTTTAGACCATGGTAAACGGTGATTTATCCAGGAGCTTCGACGATGTCATCAGCCAATCAGAGCGTCTATCAGAGTGGATATTTATAGTTTTTCAAACAATACAAATAATAAAAGTGTTCCCAGATCCGAGGATTAAATTCATATTGATAGTCACTTTTATGTGATTTGGCGTTCCTTGTTCCTCTTTGCGTCTCTTTCTGTGCGTGTCTGCTCTGTGTTGTTTTAGCATTGAGTGTTCTGGGGTTTTGCTGTGGTTGCTGTAATCGAATGTTGTTGGTGATCCTCTCGTTTCGTTAATATATAGGCCTTGATATTCACTCATGAATATGACTGGATAAATAAATTCATATCTATCTTGACTTAAAGCGTCAGGGATAGAAATATTTTCGATTTATGATAACTTAAATTCATCGTTGCTTTAACACTATTTTCCCTGACTGTAATGTGGAGAGTAGGACATCTCGTTTATACTGAATTTGACCATAGAGCTGTTGGTGTTACATGCAATCAGGAGACGCTTATTCTACCCGGGCATCTGGTCTCACTTTGGATTGTTATTCATTCCGAGGTTCGTAACCGCTCCAATGGGAATTCCAGCTCTTTCGCCTGAAAGAGGTGACATCATATGTATATTTTTTTGCTATTCGGAAACTTGCCATTTCATCGAAAACTATCATCGAAATTCAAGGAGGGTGAAATCATAGCAGCATCCCTCCAATGCTATTTTGAACATTGATTTTATTTGGATATGCTACTGAATCGACCCTACAAGAATTTTGGAGCCGCGCACTCTCTGTGAAGTAACTGCTGAAATTTAAATTTTAAAAATAATTCAAGAGGGCGCTAGTGAAATTAATTTTGAATGCATGCTTATGAAAAGCACTTTGGCTGAAAGCATCACTGATGAGAATTTAATATTCGAAACACGTGTCTGGTGCATGAAAATTGGTTTGAAATTTTCTTCAAGAAGGTATAGAGTTGGAACACTTCCGCATTATTATAATGAGTTTACCTTGCCTCCCTGTGTATTAACGTTATCCAGAATAACCACACCGTCTGCTATTTGCATGACAGATGACCGTCCTAAGTCGGCACCGGTTGCCCACTGCTCTCATTGGTCTATGTGTGGTTATTGTGTTTCATGTTTCTATGGTGTGAGTTGGTGTTCCATGTCCTTTTCGCATCTCTTTCTGTGGATGTATGCTCTGTGTTTTCGCATTGGGTGTTTTGGAGTTTTTCTGTTGGTGCTGCAACCGAGATTTGTTGACGATCCCCTCCTTTCTACAATTGTTTTTATATAAAGATACTAAAATGTCAACGGGAAATTTCCATGTTAATTGCTGGCCGCTGATATTTTGTTCTCTTTGTCCACTATGGTAAACAGTGACGTCATGGTGTCCGACTTCACGCATTTTAGTCATTTAACTAAAGAAAATCCCCGTAGACATTTTATTTTCCATCGTTTGTAGCTACGTACATCCTTTTACTGTTACGACTAAGGTAGTTCTATAGACAAGACATCAGCTTTTAAGACGAATAACAGAATATTTCGGAGATAATCATCGCCAACTTCCTTGGCATCCTTGTTTTAGATAACAGGACAGTAGTTCCAGAGTGACGCGTTTGTTTGACGACACGTTAATTGCTTTAAAATACTTCAAAACACCTTCTTTATTGTAAATTATCATAAAAATATAGAAATTAAATGAAAAATTGAGCCGACACGCCAATAGTTTTGGTCATATCTTGAAAAAAAAACTAGCGATGGAAAAGGTAAACGAAAACCAAAAACGGGAAAATACTCCTTTTAAATAAGGGAGGGGATCTCTTTTAAAGTTATATATCTGGCAATCCAGTCCATGAAGCTGGTCAGAATTCTCTTTTTTTCTTAAAGCAAATTCCCATGAATCCAAATATTTCCTACATTCTTTCTAGGTTGATTATATGTCATATGAATAAACATCAAATAAGTACCTAACAGTTATTCAGTCTCAAAGTCATGAAGGCAAGGCCAAATCGTGAAAATACCCATCCGAGCGGTTGCGAACCCCGGAATGAACAACATTCCGAAGTGAGACCAGGTGCCTGGGGAGAGTCAGCGTCTCCAGATTGCATGCAACATCCGTCGCAACAGCTCCATGGAAACCTGTCAAATTCGGTGATTGTCTCGATGTACATTTTGATGTACATATCAGGTAAGTATGTTTTTGTTTTGGTAATGATGATATCCATTCAATCACAATGCATAATGTATTTAAGTTTTATAGGTTACAAACGTACTCCGTGTAGCCAGGTTATTAGTCTTAAATTGTAAAAACATCAGAACAAGAATTAAAAATAAAACAACACTACTAAAAAGGTCACTTGAAATCTCAAGACGATTTAAAAAATGGATCTTTTCTTTCGTCGGTGCCAATATCACAAACAAAATAAAAAATAGACGGAAAACTGCATCAATGCTCAAAGCCTAAATACACTCGAAAAAGTATTCGATTTGACATGTCCGATTCATCTTTTCAATCTATTAACAGAATGTTTCTTAACAGCATTACAAACTTTCCTTTTTCTGTGTAGCAAGATCGTGTTCATATCTCAGTTGATACGCTATGCCAGAGCAAAAGAAAGGAGGGGATCTCCAACAACACTAGGTTGCAGCACCCACAGCAAAATCCCAAAAAACCCATGCAAAAAACACAGAACAGATACCCACAGAAAGAGACGCAAAAGGGACAAGAAACACCAACTCACAACATAGAAACATGAAACATAAAAGACTAAACATAAACCAACGAGACCAATGGGCAACCGGTGCCGACTTAGGACGGCCATCTGCCACGGAAATAGCAGACGGTGTGGTTATCCTGGATTACGTGCGCACAACCCTCCCACTATTCCGATTTCCCAGAAGTCTCGAAGAACGCACAATTATGGTGTAAACAACCTCCTCACTGTTAGATTACCTAACACAAACAAGACCGCAAAACACAGGGGTCCAAGCAACACAGATGAATATGTAAATGGATATAAAAAGAGGACGTGCGTAATACAGTCCGTGCTCTGCCGGCTGTAGCGAGCTCATATATGTTATCACCCGAGGAGTCCGACTGACATTCAGAGAGGACAGGTGGTCGGGGCCCTGTCTTCTCTAAGGAGGTTTGGACAGGGCCCGTCATAGAGTCCCGTCGTCACAGTCAGTCAGAGTGCAAGTCTTAAGAATGCGCTCGTACAAGACTGTATATTGGTCAAGTACCAAGCTTAGTGTCCGTCTAGTGACATTAGAATCATACCCACGGTATAAAAGGCGTTTGATGACTCTGACGCATTTCCTATACATATGCTGTCTACCTTTGATCCTTCTTATTTTGTTAATTGTGTCACCATAAAATGCAGGTTGTGAAATACCTAAAGTAATATACTCCGTTGCTTGTATGGTTCCGAATTTCAAAAGAAGTTGATCATAATTTTTGTAAAATTTCCAGAAAGTCTTTACCAGTTTGTGAAAGCGAAAACCTTGACCTAAAAGTTTCTTTGTAATTTGTAGATTTCTATTATGAAAATCCAAAACGTCAGTACATGCTCTAGCATACCGGATGAGCTGTGAAATGTAGATACCGTATGACGGTAATCTAGGGACATCACCGTCAAGCCAGGGGAAATTTACTATGTTGAATCCAAAATCATCTCGTTTGTCATATATACTTGTATGAATTTCTCCATTGACAATTTTGATATTTAGGTTCAAAAATGGTGTTTCTGTGTCTATAAAGTTTGCCTTGTTTAGAGCCAATTCTTGTGGATAAATAACATCTTTATACTTTTCAAAAACAGGATTATCGATAGTAAGAATATCATCCAGGTACCTAGAAGTACCAATGAAGCATTTCACATCATATTGTTTTCTTTGCTTTTGAAAATTTTGAATAAATTCTTTTTCATATGTGTATATAAATAAATCTGCAACATGAGGCGCACAATTTGTACCCATAGGAATCCCTACAACCTGCTTGTAGAGATTCTCACCAAATCTTACATAAATGTTGTCCAAGAGGAAGGACAAGGCACTACACAGGTCGCTACATGTCCATGATTTGTATGATGTAAACGTCTTCAAATTGAATAGCATCATTTAAGAACAAATAAATTGGCAACGTGGACCAGACATGCACGTTTCGGGTACTTAACCCTGATTTGTATTCTGTAGCGGAAAAGAAACCCTTTGATTCAGATGTACAAATATAAGTTTTCCCCTCTCGATTATAGCACCATTTAATGGGTTTGGACAATTGATCATTGATCTTGTCGTGAGGAAGCGTGGTGTACATATTTGAAAAATCGTATGAAGTACCAAATTTACGGATTTTATTCTGAGAGCTAGGCCTCCTTCAGATAAGCTTCTCAGTCAGGGATACGTTTGTGATCGACTAACCTCGTCAATGAGGAAGTTCTACGGTCGATATGGGAAACTCGTCATACATTATGATGTCCCACTCTCCAGAATGGTGGATGATATTCTGTCTTTGAACCATCCAACGGCCGAATATACTTGTATCTTCCGAGATGGAAGTAACCGGATGTGACAAGCTTCTCAGTCAGGGATATGTTTGTGATCGACTAACGTCGTCACTGAGGAAATTCTATGGACGATATGGGGAACTCGTCATACACTATGATGTCCCACTTTCCAGAATGCTGGATGATATTCTGTCATAGACCATTTGAACCATCCAACCAAAGATTGCACTCTATGTCTTTCGAAATGGAAGTAACCGGATGTGACAGTTCTACCTAATTGAAGCGGCGGGTGTTGCATGCAAGCAGGAGATGCTTACTCTTCCTGGGCACCTGGCCTCACTCCCATATCGGGAGTTCGCTTCTTTTCATATGGTAGAGGTTTTTGTTTGTTTGCTTTGATTCCTGTTTTATTCTGATTTTATATGCCTTTGGTTTCTGATTTTCTGAAATATCGATTTTGTGCTGTATACAGGGATATGGTCATTATCAAGGTTTGTCAATCTTACTCCTGTGGATATGATCATGCTGTCACATGATCAGTGTAAATACGATCTTGCTGTCACCAGATTGAAAATGGCTTGGTACTTGACCAATATACAGCCTCTTAAGACTTATATTCTAACTGACTGTGACGACAGATATCCATGGTGGGCCCTATCCAAACATAGTTATCTGACAGAGCCCCGATGACCTATCTTCTCTGAATGTCGATAGGACTCCTCGAGTATGAGCTCGCTACATCCGGCAGAGCATGGACTGTATTTTGTATGCCCTCTAGTTTATATCCATTGTCATATCCATCTTAATGTTGCTTGGGACCCTACTTTATGTTGTGTGGTTGTTTATCTTTCTATAGGGAGGTTTTACATCACCATGATACATTCTTCGGGTAACAGGATGTAATCTTGATAACTACATTATCTGCTACTGGCGTAGCATATGACCGTCCTATAAAGGTCGGCACCGGTTGCCAATTAGTCTTGTTGGTTAAAGTGTAGTCTTTTGTGTTTGATGTTTATTTGTTGAGTGTTGTGTATCTATATTTCACAGCTCATCCGACAGACACTAAGCTTGGTACTTGACAAATCTAATGTCTCTGACTGACTGTGGCGACGGGACTCAATGACGGACCCTGTCCAAATCTATTTAGAGAAGACAGGGCCCCGACCACCTGTCCTCTCTGAATGTCAGTCAGACTCCCCGGGTGATAACATACATGAGCTCGCGGCGGCAGAGCATGGATTGAATTACGTACGCCCTCTTTTTATATCCAATTACATATTCATCTGTGTTGCTTGGGCCCCTGCGTTCTGCGGTCTCTTTCTGTGCTTGTCTGCTTTGTTTTTTTGCATTGAGTGTTTTGGGGTTCTGCTGTTGGTGCTGCAGCCTGATGTTGTTGGAGATCCCCTCCTTTGTTTGTTGTTCCTTGTCCTTTTTTGTCTCTTTATGTGCTTGTTTTCTTTGTGTTTTTACATGGAGTGTTTTGCTTTCGGTACTGCAACATAGTGTTGTTTGAGATCCCTCCTTTTTTAATCTGATTACAATGCCTACTATATTTCGTTAGTTTAGAAGAAAATGATTCATGGCTACATGTTCCACCATGGTTCGTACAGCGAACAATCGCTTCCCTTTCTCTTTGGGATATGAACAAGTTTCATGAAATCCTACATGCAAAGTGAATAAGAAATGGTAACCTGACAGTATAGGCAAACCTCAAATTATTGTATTTTGTAGAATTAGTGTCATAAATAGACTTCCGAGAAAAAAATTACATGATCGATTAATTAACAAAATTTCTCAGCCAATCAGAATCTTTGTTTCCAAAAATAACAATTGAAATTAAATGATAAAAGAGTCTTTCATTTTCAAGGATATGTTCCTTATGACAAAATTTTCAAATATAGGTTATGGAATTCATTTCTGTACCAGATACATTTTGTCTGTGGGTTTCAACATTTTTGATATAATGAGAAGGATAACTGGATCCTTAATTTCACTAACGAGGTTTGACATTATGTTTCATTCACTTAAAGACACATACTAGTATATTGAATATAAAATTCGAGACTGCCGAGAAACATTGAATAGAATAATTATGTCTATGAGAATCACAATCGAAATATTCATTCTGTTAATAAACTCCGAACTGAAATTGTACAAAAATGATTTAGCAGCCCTCATTCTCTTCCACCACTATGTAGAAAAGCGATTAACAATTAGATTCTCCTTAAACAAATATCTACTAAGAATGAGAATATTGATTTACAATAACGTATAATTTACACTGCGATATGGAAAATGACAAACGCAACGTTAACAGAAGGGGAAAATAACAAAGCAAATATAGCGTATGTAGCAGATGAATACAACTGACATATGCATAAACATCAAAGAAGTACCGATCAGTTATTCAACAAAGGAGGGGATCTCCAACAACACCAGGTTGCAGCACCCACAGCAAAACCCAAAAACACCCAATGCAAAAACACAAAGCAGATAAGCACAGAAAGAGACGCATAAGGGACAAGGAACGTCAACGCACAACACAGAAACATCAAACACAAAGGACTACACATAAACCAACGAGACAAATGGGCAACCGGTGCCGACTTAGGACGGCCATCTGCCACGGAAATAGCAGAAGGTGTGGTTATACTGGATTACGTACGCACAACCTTCCCACTTTTCCGAATACCATGAGGTCTCGAAGAACGTACAATTGTGGTGTAAAACAACCTCCTCATTGTCAGATGACCACACACAAACAAGACCGCAAAACGCAGGGGCCCAAGCAACACAGATGAATATGTAAATAGATATCAAAATAGGGCGTACGTAATACAGTCTGTGCTCTGCCGGCTGTAGCGAGCGCATGTATGTTATCACCCGAGGAGTCCGACTGACATTCAGAGAGGACAGGTGGTCGGGGCCCTGTCTTCTCTAAAGAGGTTTTGACAGGGCCCATCATGGAGTCCCGTCGTCACAGTCAGTCAGAGTGCAAGATTTAAGAATGCGCTGGTACAAAACTGTAGATTGGTCAAGTACCAAGCCTAGAGTCCGTCTGGTGACATTAGGTTCATATCCACGGTATAAAAGGCGTTTGATGATTCTGACGCATTTTCGATAGGAATGTTGTCTATCTTTGATCCTTCTTAACTTGTTAATTATGTCACCATAAAATGCAGGTTGTGAAATACCCAAAGTAATATACTCTGTTGCCTGTATTGATCCGAATTTTAGAAGAAGTTGACAATAATTTTTGTAAAATTTCCAGAAAGTCTTTACTAGTTTGTGAAAGCGAAAACCTTGTCCCAAAAGCTTCTTGGTAATTTGTAAATTTCTACTATGAAAATCCAAAACATCAGTACATGCTCTAGCATAACGGATGAGCTGTGAAATATAGATACCATAGGACCGTAATCTAGGAACATCACCGTCAAGCCAGGGGAAATGTACTATGTTAAATCCAAAATAATCTCTTTTGTCATACACACTTGTATGGATCTCTCCATAAACAATTTTGATATTTATGTCCAAAAATGGTGTTTCTGTGTTTGAGACGTTTGCCTTGTTTAGAATCAATTCTTGTGGACAAATGACATTTTTATATTCAGTCTCAAAGTCGAGATGGTAAGGCAAAATTATTAGATTTCCATAGGAACGGTTGCGATCCCCGGAATGAACAACATTCCCAAGTAAGACCAGACGCACGGGGAGAGTCAGCGTCTCCTGATTTTATGCAATACCCGTCGCAACAGCTCCAAGAAAACTTGTCAAATTCGGTGATTGTCTCGGTGTACATATTGATGTACACACCCGATAAGTCTCGTTTGGTGATGACGACAGCCATTCAATCACAATCCAGAATGTCAATAATCATTCTGGAGAGAGGAATCCGATAATCCATATTACCTCTAATCCACAATATAAATATCATTTTACGATATATCGGTTTATGATTTTTACAGGTTAATTTTCTTGAACTTTTTATTCATCAAGCATCAGGTTGCAGTTCCCAGAACACAACCCAAACACCCTATGCAAAACACAGAGCAGACACAGATATGGACGCAAAGGCACAAGAAACACCAAATCACACAGAAACATCAAACACAAATGACTACACATAAACCAACGAGACCAATGGACAAACGGTGCCAACTAAGCACGGTCATCTATCATACCAGTAGAAGACGTTGGGGCTATCCGGATTACGTGCGCACAACCCTCCCACTTTCCCGATTACTCAGAGGTCTCGAAGAACAAACAGCAGTGGTGTAAAATAACCTTCTAATTGTAAGATGAACATACAAACAAACCTCTACTATGATCAAACTAAGGGGGAATTTGGATATTCATAGTGAAAACGCAGAACTGTGAATCTACATAACTGAATTAGCTCCTGTTTGTCATGAAAATAATCTGTAGAAGAAATACGATTTGAATAATTAATGAAAATATGCTTTTGTTTGATGTTCTTTGAACTGAGCATTGAAATATTTTTTCTTACAAATTGTTAAAAGTACTGTGTGTTTTGTTCGGGTAAAGGTTAAGGTTAAGCTGCATACTGGTTTCAACTTCTGTAAAACATAACATCAATGTAGATTCCAGTTCTACTGGCACTCACCTCCGTAAGACTACATAATGGAAGAGAGAGCCTTCCCTTTTCTACATATGACCCCACTACCTTCAGATTACATTGCTCGAATGCAAAAAATATGTTGTGTGTAAAAATAGAAATTTATCTCTATCAATAGTTATATAATACAGTCCAATATATATTAAGCCTCACATTTTTGCAAAATTTCAAAATTTTAGTGGCGCACTTTATCTGGGATCACTGATTATACTGTTCGTACATCATTCCTTGTTTTCCTGAAAGTCAGAGTTTCGGATTGTCATAAAAACGTTTGATATTTCTAATATATCTAAATAATATGGAATTGCTCCAACACTTTATCTTCTCTCTTCACAAAAATGTATCTTCACAGGAAAAACAGCTGAATATCAATAATGATGACAGGACATAACAGTATTACCAGGGTTATAATTCCTATCGTTGTTCCTAGTACCATAGAACTGTGTCTATCATCGTCAGCACTGTACATGCTCCTATTATAACGTCCGGTCAGGTTTCTGGGCACTGTAAGGTTCTTTCTTATGCTCCATAATATATAATCCAGCTCTTGTTTTGTGATGTTTGAAGTGTAGGTACAGCAGCAGTCTGGTGGAACCGTAGCTTGGAAAGATACGAAAGTTGTGTCTACAAAAAAGGATAATATTATGGAATTCAGTTTGTAAATAGAACCCTTGTCGCTAGATTGTTTTCAAACAGATTTTATATTTAACGCCATCAAAAATTCGATTATATCAATTTTAAAGCAAACGTTATTTCAAATAACTACTTTTTATCAAAATTTAAACGACCGTTTCTAATGACAAAATAATTGCTAATCAAACATCTTCAAATTTTTTTTTCATTTTATTTTGGAGAATGACATGTGCATGTACAAAAAGGGTTTTTTCTCTACTGTCAATCAAGTCAAATGTTACACGTCTTCAAATGCATTGCATCATTTAAGAACAGGTGAATTTGAAGCATGAATCAGTTAAACCTCGTCAGTGATTCTCAATCAAAACAACCTGCCAAAGACTGTGAAAGGTATGTCCAAACGAATCCCGAAAGACGTAGCAGAATGAGTGGAATATCATAAATCGTTTATAAAAAATGAAAGTCTAGTCTTCTCCTAAAAACATTTACATTTCTTAATAGATTATGTTCGCTATAGGGTTAGCTCGCAATTTTCACTTTAGTTTCAACCAATCATTATACATTGAAAATCAAATTATCTGAAGATAAAATGAAAACGAAATAAACATTGACGTACTTAAATCATAATCATGCAAGATGTTTTAATTTTACAGACATAAGGGGAACAGTTTATTGCTTTGACCTTATCGATATCGAAAAAGATGCCAGTCATAGTCAAAAAGTTTTCAAAGTTCGCAACATTAAGATTCTGTTTAAAATATTCGAAAGCTACAAAAACGCTTTTTAGTCCCCTACCAGCAACGCCGAAGGGGACTCAAGCTTTTCATATTTATAAGCATAAAGGAGTAGGTTCAGTAACATGGAAAATCGGCCCTAATTTTAAAATGTTTTAGATTTTGAATGTATTTCGTATCAAGAAAGTTAAATGCGTTGTTGTTTGAAATACCAAATAAAAATTTTAATAATAATAATACACCGAAAGATATGGCTTCAAAATCGGCTTAAAGTCGTAAAATACTGAAAAATCGTAAGAAATTGGCATAATTCTGGTCAAAATTTATGAAAATGAGTAGGGCGCAAGTCCTCACCCAAAATTATTTTCATATAAAAAGTTGCATTTGCAATTTATCTTTCGATCTACATAAGATGTATGTTGGGTGAGGGTTTGCGCCTATACTAACTTAAAAGATTTATGGAAAAAATATGGCGATTTCCCTTCATTTTCCGTCATGTAGAGCAAATGACGTCAAAATGTGACGTCATAACTAACGCACGTGCATTTTGACAATGAAAAAATATTTACTTTCTATTTCGGCAGGTATTTGAGATAAATATAAGAGATGCTGAATCATAATTTTCATAGAATTATTTTTCGCAAAAATTTAGGGCCGATTTTGTGAGTTAGTGTACCTACCCCTTTATCGACAAATGACACCTTTGCGTTGATTTTACGGTCTCTCCGTACTTATTTCTGAGTAAAGTCACAATTACCAAAGCATGGTGCTGTGTTATTTTCTCCGTCTGTTCGTCCTGTTCATTCCACTGTTTGACTATCTTTCTTCATTTTCGCGTATTTTTCGAGGACTTGGCTAGGGTTAGGGTTAGGGTTAGTGTTTCCTTCGGTTTCTGATTTTCTGTGTTATCGATTTTGTGCTGTATACACGGATATGGTCATTATCCATATTTGTCATTTGGATGCCTTTGTGTTATTTGTGATTTATGGATTTTATTTTTTTGTTTTGCGTTTGACTTTCAACATTCACGTGTTTATTTGTATTCATCATAATAATTTTCTTAAGCAGCACCGCACAAAATCATTAAGCGGCGCTAACTGCAATGATTTTATTTTTACAAAAGAACATTGTGGAAGTTGTTTATATATAAGTAGTTTATATATAATAGTGTTGTCCTTTCGTATTCATAATGTTTTCATCTGTTTTTTTCTCGTATCACACATGTGAGTTCCACTCTGATCCTTTCAAGATTGAAATGTAGGAGTTGTTCTTCTTTAAAGACCATGTCAGTGAATATTCAGAATGTGTCATATATCAATCACTGCACAGGAACTTTTTGATGGAACGTGTATTTCAATAATGACAATATCTATCTTAAAAAGACAATGAATAATTCCATAACAAGAGGCCCAAGGGGGCCACATCGCTCACCTGAGTTGCAGACAAAGGGTTAAAAGTCACAAAAATACTTCTACAGATCAAAGCCCTTGACAGCCATATTTGTTGACCTACCGACAAGAAAAACACAAACTTGGCAGAGGACCTTGAGTACTTGCTTGCTGCAAGGTTTCCTGAAATTCTGCGCAATGGTTGCAGAGGAGATGTCGAAAATGTGTCAGCCAATCAGAGCCCTCGGTGGCCATATTTGTTGACCAATCGGCACGAAAAAAACACAAACTTGTTGGAGGACCTTGAATACTTCCTTCCTGTAAAGTTTCATGAAATTCTGTTCAGCGGTTGCAGAGGATATGTCGAAAATGTGTCAGCCAATCAGAGCCCTCGGCGGCCATATTTGTTGAATGATTGGCACGAAAAACACAAACTTGGTAGAGAACCTTGAGTACTTCCTTCCTGTAAAGTTTCATGAAATTCTGTTCAGCGGTTGCAGAGGAGATGTCGAAAATGTGTCAGCCAATCAGAGGCCTCGGCGGCCATATTTGTTGACCGATCGGCACGAAAAACACAAACTTGGTAGAGGACCTTGAGCAATTCCTTCCTGTAAAATTTCATGAAATTCTGTGCAGCGGTTGCAGAGGAGATGTCAAAAATGTATCAGCCAATCAGAGCCCTCGGCAGCCATATTTGTTGACAGATCGGCACGAAAAACACAAACTTGGTAGAGGACCTTGAGTACTTCCTTCCTGTAAAGTTTCATGAAGTTCTGTTCAGCGGTTGCAGAGGAAATGTCGAAAATGTGTCAGCCAATCAGAGCCCTCCGCGGCCATACTTGTTGACCGATTGGCATGAAAAACACAAACTTGGTAGAGGACCTTGAGTACTTCCTTCCTGTAAAGTTTCATGAAATTCTGTGCAGCGGTTGTCGAAGATGTCAAAAATGTGTAAGTCAATCAGAGCCCTCGGTGGCCATATTTGTTGACCGATCGGCATGAAAAACACAAACTTGGTAGAGGACCTTGAGTACTTCCTTCCTGTAAAGTTTCATGAAATTCTGTGCAGCGGTTGCAGAGGAGATGTCAAAAATGTATCAGCCAATCAGAGCCCTCGGCGGCCATATTTGTTGACCGATCGGCACGAAAAACACAAACTTGGTAGAGGATCTTGAGTACTTCCTTCCTGTAAAGTTTCATGAAATTCTGTCCAGAGGTTGCAGAGGAGATGTCGAAAATGTGTCAGCCAATCAGAGCCCTCGGTGGCCATATTCGTTGACCGATCGGCACGAAAAACACAAACTTGGTAGAGGACCTTGAGTACTTCCTTCCTGTAAAGTTTCATGAAATTCTGTGCAGCGGTTGCAGAGGAGATGTCGAAAATGTATCAGCCAATCAGAGCCCTCGGCGGCCATATTTGTTGACCGATTGGCACGAAAAGCACAAACTTGGTAGAAGACCTTGAGTACTTCCTTCTTGTAAAGTTTCATGAAATTCTGTGCAGCGGTTGCAGAAGAGATGTCGAAAATTTGTCAGCCAATCAGAGCCCTCTGCGGCCATACTTGTTGACCGATTGGCATGAAAAACACAAACTTGGTAGAGGACCTAGAGTACGTCCTTCCTGTGAAGTTTCATGAAATTCTGTGCAGCGGTTGCAGAGGAGATGTCGAAAATGTGTCAGCCAATCAGAGCCCTCGGTGGCCATATTCGTTGACCGATCGGCACGAAAAACACAAACTTGGTAGAGGACCTTGAGTACTTCCTTCCTGTAAAGTTTCATGAAATTCTGTGCAGCGGTTGCAGAAGAGATGTCGAAAATGTATCAGCCAATCAGAGCCCTCGGCGGCCATATTTGTTGACCGATCGGCACGAAAAACACAAACTTGGTAGAGAACCTTGAGTACTTCCTTCCTGTAAAGTTTCATGAAATTCTGTGCAGCGGTTGCAGAGGAGATGTCGAAAATGTGTCAGCCAATCAGAGCCCTCGGTGGCCATATTCTTTCACCGATCGGCACGAAAAACACAAACTTGGTAGAGGACATTGAGTACTTCCTTCCTGTAAAGTTTCATGAAATTCTGTGCAGCGGTTGCAGAGGAGATGTCGAAAATGTATCAGCCAATCAGAGCCCTCGGCGGCCATATTTGTTGACCGATCGGCACGAAAAACACAAACTTGGTAGAGGATCTTGAGTACTTCCTTCCTGTAAAGTTTCATGAAATTCTGTTCAGCGGTTGCAGAGGAGATGTCGAAAATGTGTCAGCCAATCAGAGCCCTCGGTGGCCATATTTGTTGACCGATCGGCACGAAAAACACAAACTTGGTAGAGGACCTTGAGTACTTCCTTCCTGTAAAGTTTCATGAAATTCTGTGCAGCGGTTTCAGAGGAGATGTCGAAAATGTGTCAGCCAATCAGAGCCCTAGGCGGCCATATTTGTTGACCGATTGGCACGAAAAACACAAACTTGGTAGAGGACCTTGAGTACTTCCTTCCTGTAAAGTTTCATGAAATTCTGTTCAGCGGTTGCAGAGGAGATGTCGAAAATGTTGAAAGTTTACGCCAGACGGACGACGACGACGACGACGACGACGACGACGGACGACGGACGACGGACGGACGACGGACGGACGACGGACGGCGCGCTATGACAATAGCTCACTTGAGCTTCGCTCAGGTGAGCTAAAAATGATTAGGGTCAAACCAAATAATGTGCATTGTGAAGTTTGAACACTTACCAAGTACAATAGATTCTGTAGTTCTTTCCGTAGTTACTGTAAAAGAAGGTATTTAATTTTATACATGTGACAGATAAAAAAATATATAAAGGAATTATTAAGAAACATTTCCTTTTGAAAACATGTTTTGAAATTGAAAAAGACATAAAATCCGAAAGTCAACTATTCCAAACTTACCGAGAAGATTTGATTCTGATGTTCTTCCTGTGGTTACTGCATGAAAAGGTGAGAATTTTGATACAGAATATGTTCAATGGTAAAACAATATTGACGTTCTTCAGATTTACTTCTACTTTTTAAATGTTTAGACTTTAAGATAAACACGGCCAGTTATTCAGGTGTTCATGTTTCAAATCTTACCGAATTGATTCGATTCTGTAGTTTTCTCTGTGGTCACTTGATAAGAAAAAGTTTCGCATGATTAAATGGATAATGAGAAGGAAATTGAATATGCTCTTTTAACTTGAAAATAGTACTTTAATTCAAATAAAAATCTACTGAACATTAGAGTTATTCTTCATTATTAACACTTACCAGCTAGAATCGATTCTGTAGTGCTCTCTGAAGTTACTATATAAAAAGATGTAAACATGTTTTAACATATATCTATAGAAATATACATAATTCTAAGGGATCTCTTTTAGACAATTTGAAAATAATTATTTATACTTCAAATTGGACGTACGATTATTCGAGTTGTCTATCTTTTTTTAAGACTTACCCACTGGATTAGATTCCGTAGTACTGTCTGTAGTTACTGTATGAATATTAAAGATATCATATTAATACGGTGAAGGTCACTTGGAATGAACTTGGAAAATTTAAATAAGTATAATATAGTAGTTGAGAAAGACCTTTCCTTCATTGGTTCAAATAACTCTTGACAGATCTTGCGATTTTCAAAAACTTAATTTTTTCATTATTACTTTGTTATTCCTGATGATTTAAGTCATCGATGTGACAAAAAATAAACAAAATCAGCACCTCCTGTAGCAACAAATTTCTTTCTAGAGGAGTTTTAATCGAATAAGGAATATTTGTCTTGTTTCTTTACATTCAGCAAAATAAAAAAAAAAACAAAAGGGAAATCAAAATTACTCTGTGACTATAATAAAGCTTCACTATGGCGTCACATAAAGACTTAAGTCTTAAAACCCCATAGTTCCAGTTTACCCGCATGGAAGATGTATCTTTATACACTAGCGCACAAAAGAATAGATAAACATTTTTATACTATACAAATATTTAGTAAATTTTCAAATTGTCAAAGTCAGTGCAGTATACATATTTCACGATTACTGGAGCAAATCAGTCATGCATTACTCAATGGTGTTCAATGAGGTGTCTTACCTATTGTCTCGTACAAATCATCACAGGTTAAATTTTTTTTAAAAAGATTATACATGTCATTAGAACAAGAAGGTGTATGATTTGAGAAAGTTCTGGAAACGACATTAATGATGCCTCGTTTGACTCCGGAATTGCGGCAGAGAGCCATTGGAATGTTCGGAACAAATATGGCAGTGTCGGAAATTGCTCGGAGGGTTGGGTGTGGTCGTGCAGCTATATACCGGTTGAGAACACGTTTTCATCATACTGGATCCACCAAAGGCAAACATCGGTCAGGGCGACCAAGAGCCGCTACTTACGCCGATGATCGAGCGATGCGCTTGCTACATCTCCGTAATCGCTTTCTTCCCGCTAAAGCATCGACCAATTTGCCTCAAGAACGTAGAGTGAGTGAAAGGACAATACGTCGAAGATTACGGGATGCCAATTTGAGACCTAGGCGTTCATATCTGGGCTCTTTTTTGTCCCAAAGACATCGCCAGGAGAGGTTTTGGTGGTGTCGAACAAGATTACGCTGGCGTTAGAATGTCGAATGGAGCAATGTCATGTTTTCTGATGAATCGCGGTATACTTTGTATCATTCCGATGGTCGGGCAAGATATGCTGAGTGCTGTGTGCAGCAACATGACAGATGTGTTGGTCAAAGTGTGATGGTTTAACTCGCACCAATCTCATTGTCGTTGATGGTACATTGAATGCTGCTAGGTAACAACAGGATATACTGGCAACGGAAGTTCGTCAGTTTATCAACCAGCATGACCCTGGAATCACTCTCCAACAAGACAATGCAAGACCTCAAACTGCTTCTACTACACTGGTTTTTCTTCAGAACATTACTGATGTTCTACCATGGCCCTCCAAATCGCTGGATCTCAACCCAGTTGAGCACATTTGGGACGAACTGGACCGTAGAGTGCGATCCATACCGCAGCAACCTTGCACTTTAGCAGAACATAGAATTGCGTTGCTCGAATGGTCTCGAATGGAATGGTCTGCCACAAGGTGTTATAGCACGGACAGTACTCTCTATGAGACGTAGACTCCAAGCGGTTTTTAATTCAAGAGGAGGACACACTCGTTATTGACCATTCTCCGGATGGATTTTTGTGGTGCAAAAATGATATTTTTGTTTTGACGAATACTGCTTTCCATACAACTTAACTCGATTGATTTTGCGCTAAAAAACTCTATGCGTCAATATGAAATGTTCATTGATGGACTGATCTTTGAGTAGATAAATATTATAATATCATCTTGTTGAACTAATGAAATAATAAATTATTTCTATACATATCTTTTCTTTTGTCCGTTAGTATATATTTTTGACGTAAAAAATGTGCATTTCCATTTGAAGATGTACACTTCACTAGAATTATTCATTTTTGTCAAATTCGTAACGGAGCCTCGCTTTTAAAATAACTATGTAAAAAAAGTAATAGTATTAACAAAATACATTGCATACATTTAACCAATCAAGAAATTAGAAATTTTGACAAGTATATATATTCAACTAGACCAATCTGAACTTGATGTGCCTGTAATATTGCTACAAATAATTGGCGCTAGACAAAAGAACCACTTCTACAAACATTAAGAAAAATAACATTATACATGATACCACTAACATTAAAGGAATTATCAGAATATCCTACGACAAAGGTAGGCATTTCAGAAATTATCCATACCTTGACGTTCGTCTGGTCCAGATACCTTCAGGGCATCAATCTCTACCCATGAACTTGAAACATCACAGTCTACAGTTAAACGAAGAACACTTGATGGAAAATTAGTTATCTGAAATAAGAACATTATGGAAAATGATAGACAGTTTATGACATGTATCACCAATACACAGAGTAAGACTTTAGTTACCAGCTCACACTGTTAGCACTTCTTAAGCGTTTACATTGGCATTTTCTTAACATTAATCTATGAAAATAATCGTTTGTGCTTCAGAAATAATGCATTATTCAAAATATTCAATTTTTAGGTCTTCATACTTTACTTTTTAGCATTTGCTTCTTTCTTAAATCTTCATTTCTTGTGCATAAGCATAAGTACTGTGTTTCTATTTGTAGTTTTCTTATACTTATTCCGATCCCATGACTATAGTATGAATTCTGTCATTTCCTGAGACTACTTCCGATCACATGACTATATTATGACTTCTGTCAATTCCTTAGACTACTTCCGATCACATAACCAAAACATGACTTCTGTCATTTCCTTATACTACTTCAAATAACATGACTATAGTATGACATCTGTCATTTTCTTACATAACTTCCAATCACATGACTATAGTATGACGTCTGTCATTTCCTTATACTACTTCCAATATAATGACTATAGTATGACTTCTGTCATTTCCTTACATTTCTTCCAATCACATGACTATAGTATGACTTCTGTCATTTCCTTATACAACTTCCGATCTCATGACCATAGTACATGTATGACCTCTGTCATTTCCTTATACTACTTCCGATCCCATGACCATAGTACATGTACGACTTCTGTCGTTTCCTTATACTACTTCCGATCTCATGACCATAGTACATGTATGACCTCTGTCGTTTCCTTATACTACTTCCGATCTCATGACCATAGTACATGTATGACCTCTGTCGTTTCCTTATACTACTTCCGATCTCATGACCATAGTACATGTATGACCTCTGTCGTTTCCTTATACTACTTCCAATAACATGACCATAGTATTATCTCTGTCATTTCCTTATACTACTTCCGATCTCATGACCATAGTACATGTATGACCTCTGTCTTTTCCTTATACTACTTCCGATCTCATGACCATAGTACATGTATGACCTCTGTCGTTTCCTTATACTACTTCCGATCTCATGACCATAGTACATGTATGACCTCTGTCGTTTCCTTATACTACTTCCGATCTCATGACCATAGTACATGTACGACTTCTGTCGTTTCCTTATACTACTTCCGATCTCATGACCATAGTACATGTATGACCTCTGTCGTTTCCTTATACTACTTCCGATCTCATGACCATAGTACATGTATGACCTCTGTCATTTCCTTATACTACTTCCGATCTCATGACCATAGTACATGTACGACTTCTGTCGTTTCCTTATACTACTTCCGATCTCATGACCATAGTACATGTATGACCTCTGTCGTTTCCTTATACTACTTCCGATCTCATGACCATAGTACATGTATGACCTCTGTCGTTTCCTTATACTACTTCCGATCTCATGACCATAGTACATGTATGACCTCTGTCGTTTCCTTATACTACTTCCGATCTCATGACCATAGTACATGTATGACCTCTGTCGTTTCCTTATACTACTTCCGATCTCATGACCATAGTACATGTATGACCTCTGTCGTTTCCTTATACTACTTCCGATATCATGACCATAGTACATGTATGACCTCTGTCGTTTCCTTATACTACTTCCGATCTCATGACCATAGTACATGTATGACCTCTGTCGTTTCCTTATACTACTTCCGATCTCATGACCATAGTACATGTACGACTTCTGTCGTTTCCTTATACTACTTCCGATCTCATGACCATAGTACATGTATGACTTCTGTCGTTTCCTTATACTACTTCCGATCTCATGACCATAGTACATGTATGACTTCTGTCGTTTCCTTATACTACTTCCGATCTCATGACCATAGTACATGTATGACCTCTGTCGTTTCCTTATACTACTTCCGATCTCATGACCATAGTACATGTACGACTTCTGTCGTTTCCTTATACTACTTCCGATCTCATGACCATAGTACATGTATGACCTCTGTCGTTTCCTTATACTACTTCCGATCTCATGACCATAGTACATGTATGACCTCTGTCGTTTCCTTATACTACTTCCGATCTCATGACCATAGTACATGTACAACTTCTGTCGTTTCCTTATACTACTTCCGATCTCATGACCATAGTACATGTACGACTTCTGTCGTTTCCTTATACTACTTCCGATCTCATGACCATAGTACATGTACGACTTCTGTCGTTTCCTTATACTACTTCCGATCTCATGACCATAGTACATGTATGACTTCTGTCGTTTCCTTATACTACTTCCGATCTCATGACCATAGTACATGTATGACCTCTGTCGTTTCCTTATACTACTTCCGATCTCATGACCATAGTACATGTATGACCTCTGTCGTTTCCTTATACTACTTCCGATCTCATGACCATAGTACATGTATGACTTCTGTCGTTTCCTTATACTACTTCCGATCTCATGACCATAGTACATGTATGACCTCTGTCGTTTCCTTATACTACTTCCGATCTCATGACCATAGTACATGTATGACCTCTGTCGTTTCCTTATACTACTTCCGATCTCATGACCATAGTACATGTATGACCTCTGTCGTTTCCTTATACTACTTCCGATCTCATGACCATAGTACATGTATGACCTCTGTCGTTTCCTTATACTACTTCCGATCTCATGACCATAGTACATGTATGACCTCTGTCATTTCCTTATACTACTTCCGATCCCATGACTATGTTATGACTTCTGGAATTTCCTTGTACTACTTCCGATCCCATCGCCATTACGACTTCTGTAATTTTCTAAGACTACTCCCGATAACATGACTATAGTACGACTTCTGTCATTTTCTTAGACTTCTTCCAATCACATTACCATATTATGACCTCTGTCATTTTTCTAGACTACTTCCGATCACATGACCATGGTATGACTTTTGGCATTTATTTCCCTTAAACAGCACAGTGCTGCATATGCGTTATACCCACTAACGTTAATTCTGTTCTTACACTGGAACTTTTAGTAAGTGTTATTCATTGGTCACTATTGTGCTGTGACATTGCCTTTTACTAATTGTCCGCTTTCCTCTATCTAATGTAGAATTTGACTCTATTGAACTGTGACATTTGCTTTCTTCTATTCGTCCGCTATTCAGTTGTGATATTGTGTCAGTCTGTTTGTCCGCTTCCTCCTTTTACTGTCCATTTGTGTTTCTATTGTACTGTGACATTGTGTCAGTCTATTGGCCGCTTTTCTTTATCCGCTGGTTCTTTTTTAGGTTTTTCTTTCAGTTGGAGATATTTTCCTTACCTTTGTCTTTTTAATTTTTTTATATTTCTAGATTCTGATTTTGATTTTTGCGTTGGACTTTATTTGATTCACTGATTGCAAAATTATGTAACCTTACTGAAAGAATTGGTGAGAAAACTCGACTTGACTCTATCAATTCTACTTGATTTGTTGACCATATTGTTGTCCATGAGTTATCAGCCGCTAAAATCTCCAGCTTCTTTACTCCACCTGAGTTCCAGGTCTCATAGATGTAAATTTCTTCAACGTAGATCCCGTGTTCGAATTCCACCTGTGTTTGAAAGGACATATGATTACTAATTCTGTAGTCCTGTAGCATCATATCCCACCCATCCTGCTACGTCTTTCGGTACGCCTTGACATAGTAACTTTCATACCTTTTTGGCATATTACATTGTTTAGATTTGAGGATCACTGACGAGGGTTAAGTACCCGAAACGTGCATGTCTGGTCCATGTTGCCAATTTATCTGTTCTTAAATGATGCTATTCAATTTAAAGACGTTTACATCTTTACATGTAAAAACTTATATTCGTGTCGCGGGTGCCGATCTAGTCTTCAGATATGCTAAATACTTTTTTTTTTATTATTGGTGAACTAAGATACAATTACTAATGAATCAATTCAATGATGCATCGACCCTTTTATTTTGCTGAAGAATATGTTTAATTACTTACGATCCCTGGACTAAGAAAACGTTTTCTTGTAAAATGCACCAGTGAAGATGATGATTCTTAAAGTTTTACCGTCATTTCCCTATTTTGACATTACCGATTATGACACGTTATTATCAGGTATTAGCGTTGGGTATTGAATGCAGTCAGGGGACGCCTACTCCTACCAGGCACATTGTCCTGCCTCCATTTTGGGGGTTAGCGTTTGCCTTGTTAATGGAGACACAAGTCATATTCATTATGGATCTATTACTCCTGAAGTTAGATAGGTACTACCTCTCCTGTATACTTGACAGACAATTAAGAAACAATGACAAATCCAATCAGAGATATGTAATCGTACCATCATTCTTTTTTATTATAGGTACTTCTTTGATATTTATTCTAAGTCGCGATGTATGCTCTCGCCAAAATAAAAATGAGTGTGTTCTCTTTCAATGTCTCAAAATACTTAGAATTTCAAAAATTGAATCTTACGTCAATCCATTAATGTAGGTCGCTTATAGGGCCATTTTCTACATTTCCTTGATCATTTTTGGAACGGCGCATTGATATATTGTGTTGTTAATAAGAACTAGTACATAATGTGAATTCCTCCATACCTCTACATAATCAATGGGTTAGGGTTAGGGACTCCATACCTCTACATAATCAATGCCGACATTATCATCCTGTGCCCATGCACCACATAAATCTCCATAGTCAGGGTACACATCAGGCGGTCCTATCATGTTGCTTGCACTACAACTAATACCAAAATTATTTAAGAAGTGCCTGTAATAACGTATTTTTCCTGTATATCGATGTATAGGCAAAAAGTGATACACACAAAATATGAAAATAATCCACGAAGACAAAACAAAATTATTGTAGTCATTTCTTATAATTCAATTGGTGTTATATCAAACAGTAAACTTCAAATTTCTTGAACAACTTTTTTAAACTGACAATTCATATTTTGGTACCCATGAATTTTAAACTGGATTCAGAGTGTGACATTGGTCCAGGCCTTTTAAAAAGACTGGAGTTACCTACTCTTACTTTGCTTACGCGTCGCGAATATATCTAGACACGCAATGCCAGTCTAATTTATACATAAAAAGAAATAGATTATCAGTGACGAACATAGAAAACACAGCCGTCAATAGTGAAAAATGAACCATGAATCAAGAAATAAAGCAGTTTCTCAGACTACATCTGAAAAAAGAACTGGCTCTTCCGCCGGTCTATCTGATACTAGCTGAATGTCGGCGCGTTTGACGTTGATGTTTACATGTTGTCCCGATTATGCATTATCAAACAAAGGAAGGGGGGTCTCCAATCGGACTGTAATGCAACACACACAGCAAAGCACCAAAACACCCCATGCAAAAGCACGGATCAACACACACAGCAAAGCACCAAAACACCCCATGCAAAAGCACTGATATCAGACACGCATAGCAAGAGACGCAAAAGAGACATACGACACAGAATTGACATATGTACGTTCCTTGGGTCCCTGTATTTTGTAGTCCTGTCCTCATACAGTAAGAATACTTTTCTACATAGCAATTTAGTGTTTCCATCCCTTTTGGAGTTTCTTGTTGTGCTTCCTATTCTGTGTTTTTGCATAGGTAGTTTTTGGTGGTGTTGTGCTGCCTTTTCTGTGCTTTTGTATAGGCATTTCTAACTTTTTTGGTGTTGTTGTGCTTCCTATTCTGTGCTTTTGTATAGGCATTTCTAACTTTTTGGGGTTTTGTTGTGCTGCCTATTCTGTGCTTTTGTATAGGTATTTCTTTCTTTATTTTGTGTTGTTGTGGGTGCTGCAACTGCGTCACACACAATAATATTTTTGGCGTTTTGTTTATCTCGCATGTCATACTGTAAATTGCTTTATTTTCGTCAGTACCAATTTTCGTCAATTCGTTCAAAATGACGAGTTCGTCAGTACGTAAATTCGTCATCCAAGGGTCTCTAAAATGTAAATTCGTCTGTTCAAATGCCAACTTAACATTCAGATAAGCCGTATGCATTTGTTTTCATTGTTTGTTTAACAGTTATTGGTAAACAAACAATTAGAGACATGTATACCGCTTATATGTAGCTTGCTGTGAAAACATATCATTTGGTAATTTGTAATTTTCTACATTATATGCGACTTTGTGTGAGTATTCAGTTTTCGTTGATTTGTCTGTCGTAATAACTCTTTAAGATTTAATTTTTCCTTTCTACACTATATTTTGTCAGGAGTATTAATATTCGTCGGTTCGTAATTTCGTCAAGGGAGGCACTGACGAAAATTACGAAAATTGGTACCTGACGAATAAAAACCAATTTACAGTATTCCAAAATTAAATCGCTACCAAGCCATACCAAAAACATTAAATCATAATGAATGGTGTGACATATTTATCAAAATGAATGGTATAACTGAGATACATAGTACTTCCTTCCATTTTTGAATGAGTCTCTAGCCTACACCACAGCCGTACATAATTGTGCTTGCAAATTGTTTCTTTACAGGAAATTACACGACATCTTCGAATATACAAAGGACCTCACATTTACCGATAAATATTCCCCAGAATACAGACTACAAGGTGTCATCTTGGAAATTACTACTTGTCATTTATTCCAAGCAGTAAGATAAGATAAATCAGAGGAGAAAACAAACCGCCCTTTCATTAAAGTATGGGTTAGGGTTAGGGTAAGGGTTAGGAATTGATGAGTTAAACTTTGGTCAAATTTTGAATCAAAAAATTGTCACAGAAGAGATCCCATCATATTTCAAAATTAAAGAAACTCCTTGTATTTCACAAAGCTACACACCAACAGTTACATCTCAAATTTATAATGACAAACGATTCCTGCAGTGTGTTAATTAAAGTAATCCCTCACTTCATAACCATCGAAAATGCGTCAGAATCACCAAACGCCATTTATACCGTGGATATGATCCTAATTTCACCAACCGGACACTCGACATGGTACTGGACCAATCTACAGCCTTAATTACACATTTACTTGCAAAAAGTACTATTTCGACAGTCTAGTTAAAGAGTTGGGTTTAAATTCGACACCTGAAAATCCCACTTACACCCCAACAAATCTTTCTGCCTCTGAAATAATAGATAATCACAAATCAGCTCTTGCTTCATTTGGCTTCGACACTTACAATTTAGATTTAGATTTACCATACTTAAGAATCCGTACAAACAACGTTTCATCGCTGGTTACTCAGAATGTTCTACCAAATCTGTATCGATCTTACTCACCAAAGTTTTATCTGAAATCAAATCTGGGCTTCAAAAATATTGTTCGACAGCATATTCTCGCAGTGGTATCAA